>VDFB02325944.1:0-456789 GCA_007258455.2 Sequoia sempervirens | reverse complement strand
ATCTACTCCATTACCTAATTTAGGTCGACTTATAAGGCATGTGACCAAAAATGATTTCTCCACAAATGGTATTGTACGACGGTAATAATGAGTACACTAACACCCCACTTAGCCCAAATCCACCTTTCGAGATTAGCAAGGAAGAAAATGTAAAGCAAAGATTCTCGTGTATGTTTGTCGAGGATTCGATCATCCCCCAGAAATAGACATCAATAGATCATCGATCTGTGGAAAACAGTGACAGGTTTGTATAAATTTACAAATATAAATTTTAAAAGAAAATTAATTTCAATCAAAACGGAAGCAAATGAATGTTTTAGTGACAAGTTGTCTAAAGTCAAAGAATGGAGAGAGTACCAAGTGTTTAGCACTAATTTAGCTATGAGGGAACATGCACCATATTTTCTTACAATTTACTAGGTATACTTTTACAAGAAGAGGAAAAGAGGAAGCATGTGGACAGTCAACTTCAAATCCAAAATTTATTGTTAATGATCAAGGAAAAGAAGTCATCTTATGGAAGATAATGAAAAAAATACAGAGGTAAACCTAAAGAAAAAATGTATAAGGATGGTGTATTATTTAAGTCAAATTCCAAAGTAAAAGAAAAATAGAAATTGATATTACTACGGTAGATTTGGACTCGTGAAAATTGAAAGAAGCTAAAAATAATTAAAACTAGCGCTTGCACCTCAACGAGGTGCAATGGTTATGCCGATAGTAGGATATACCCTGGGAATAGATTGAAGGGCAAGGGGAAAAATCACAAGAAAATGTAAATTGCTTTTCTTAAGACTAACTTTTTGTACCAAAAGTCAATTGATGATGGGATGTGAGGAGATTTGAACTACAGGTCACCGAAGAACATTTCATCAAACAATTGGCATGAGGACTGATTTTTTGAATGTTGACAAGATATATTATTAATAAGTAGGAGGTATTTTCCACAGCGTGTCAAATTATGATATTGCTATCAGGATTCAACCGTGTAGTTTTCGAGTCAAACTCACGATTCCATGTTTCACAGAGAGTACAGTGGTCACAGAACCCTTCTCTATGATAATGAATGGTCCACTAGCACTCATTGCATCTAGTGATGCCTAGAGGTGAAGCACGTCGCCTGTGGAGGCCCATCCCAAGATCGCCCAGCTCGCCACAATCCATGGAGTTTTCCCCATGTTGCTTCACTTAGCTTGTAAACCTACTTGCAAACCTCAAAGCAAGGTTGTGCCTTATGAACCATTCAATATGGTTTTCCCTTTATCTATAATTGATAATTAGAGGTATGGGAGGTATTTTCCACAATGTGTCAAATTAAGGATATTGCTATTTTAATCTCAAACCGTAGTAGTTTTCGAGTCAAACTCATCGCCCATGTTTCATGAGTAGTGTCCCCGTTAACCTCCCGCGATAATGAATGGTCCACTTAGCACTCATTGCATCTAGGTGATGCTCACATAGGTGAAGCAATGGGCCGGAGGTCACTCATCACAATACTACTCCAACTCAAGTATGTTTAACCATGGAGTTTCCCCAAAGTTAAACCAACAATGCTTGCAACCCCGTTTGCAAAACCTTCAACAACCATTGTGCCTTATGAAGCACTCATTATAGAGCCCTTTAGCCTAACAATTGATAAAGTAGGGCGTATTTTCCACAACGCAGTCACTGAGGATATTAGCAGCCGGACAGCAGCTGAACACCACACCATGTTTCGCGAGTAGTGGTTCATTATCGAATCTAGTCTTCTCACATAATGAATAAGTTCATTTAGTTATTCGCTTAGTGATGCCACAGCAGCATCGCCGCCCCGGACGCCACCCATCTTCGCATCATTTCCGTACCGGCGCGCTAACTATGGAGTTTTCCCTAAGCAGCCTACTTAGCTTGCAACCCATCGGTGTTTTAAGATGGGTGACCTCCTGACGCCCAGCGTTTTCACTGTGAGCATCACCTAGATGCAATGAGTGCTAAGTGGACCATTCATTATCATGAGAGATGGGTTCTTGTGAATCACTACTCATGAAACATGGGTCAATGAGTTTGACCTGAAAACTACACAGTTGAATCCTGATAGCAATATCATAATAAGATATATTATGTTGTACTCAATATGGATGTTTAAGTGCATGAAGTTGAAAAGTTGAAATTGAATTGAAAAGTTGGAGAATGACTCTGTATGTAAGATTTTTAGAGTGTATGAAGTTGAACTGAAAAGTTTTAGAAAGACTCTGTAAGAACACCCTCAATGATCCATCAACAACAACTGGATAAGATTGCAGGAATAACTCATTTAAAAGGGGTTACAATCCTTGATGACCAATAGCAAAACATTAATTTGCTTTACGACTATAGATTTGCATTTAACTAACAGGATGACCACCAAAGTAAAATTTAAGAGGCCAATAGCCACTGGGGAAAATTGGCAAAGTTAATAGATTATACTATTAAGATTCCAGTATTTTTGATTATGGGTACCAAAGATTTTATACTAAAATCACTAGGAATGGAGGATTATATCAACAGTGATTACCTGAAATCTCAAGTGCCCAATCTAGAGATCAAGTATTTCCTAGAAGGGAGCCATTTCGTTCAAGAGAAATTTCCTAAGGAGGTGAATAAGCTTATTCTTGGCTTCCTCAACTAGCAACTTTAATGCTGAATTACTTCAAGATTAGGGATAATAGCACCAATTGTCATAGCCATAGAAATACTGAAGGATATCTAAACTTTTTTTTTGTCCTGTGAAAGTGGATTACATTAAATAAATATGATCTTTGACTTTGAGCCTCTCTTTTTTGACCCATGGATGCTAAAGCATAGAATGCACTAATTGTGAACTGCATTTGTTAGTTTTTTATTTTTGTTAATGACAGACTATACATTGAATTTTTTTGAGTAAGAAATAGTGTTGTATTTTCCCAAAACTGCATTATTAAATTTCCTGAGAGCATATCGAAAGGGACAAAATCGTATCTAGTTAATTGTGAAATATATAATAAAATAAAGAAGTAAAAAGAGAAGTGTAATGTAAAAAAACTATAAAATATATATTTAATTTAAATTAAAATGTTACTTTCTCAAATGAAATTGGACAGTAATGATGCGCATTTGAAGTTAAAAAAAAAGAGTATAACATTATTAATAGAAAAGAATATATCCTTTTCAAGGAAGACAGATCTTGCATTTTCTTAAAGACTTTAATATGACCTGCTTCTGTTGCACCTTACTCCTAATAGCCCTCACCCATGCCCAGCTACAAAACTTATTACGCCATTAATATTTTCGTACAAAGGATGACAACTATCTTGTCTCAAGAGTTCAAAAACTTTTGAAACCAACAACTATAGGGTAGCTATGTTTCATTTTAAATATGCTAAATATTTAAAATAAATATTTTAAAGAGGCTAGCTATAGGCTATGCCCTCTGTAGCCCAAGAACTCAAGTTCGGGGTGGAGATCATGAGAAATGAGGATGATGATTATTTTTTCAAGGAAGAATCGGGCCTCAAATGCTTCAGCTTGGCGAAGGACTCCTTGATCTGCTCCGAAGTCCAGACATAGAGCACCCCACGTTCTTTCTTATTTAGGTCCCTGGCTCATCTAGAGAGCTTGATAGCCCAGACCGTCATGTTTCAAGAGTTATGGAGGCTCACTTTGAAAGCAGCCTTCACAAGCTCCTTCTGGGTCCACTTCGCCTGCAGAGAGGGTGCGTATGACTGGAGTGAGGCCATGCAGAGGTATGCAATTGTCTTGCATAGCTGAAGATGAGTCATAGAAGATGTATAACTAAAATAGTTTCCACACAGAAATGCGATGCCTTATTTGTTCCAGAAAATTTACGGAGGAAAAGTAAGATGTGGTGTTCCAGCACATACCATGCACTTTGAGCACCTCTTTTGCCTTACTTTTAGTCTTGACCATGCATTCGCAATGCATAAGCATGCACAGTTTGGTAACTGCCCCAACCTACAACATTTCATCCATTAATCGCTTAGACGAAGAGAATTCATAAAGAAACCAGAGGATCCAAACGGATTTTTCTATTGAAAAGTCAGAGACTGTCATTATTTTCTTAGAGACTGCAGGGATCATACCCATCGCGTGGTCAGCCACGGTAGCCCTTCCTTCTGCACATCCACACAATATGTTGAGAAGACATAACATCCTCTCATAGCTACTTTTTTTCTCGGGAGTCTGATCAGGAAGAGATTCGATCAACACGGGCACTGCCCGTACCTCGATAGCATTAATTCTACTACATGGGTTGTTGGAAGTGATTGCAGTCAACATTTCAAGGGCGGCCATCGTAGCCTGGTGGTACACCTCCTCCATCAACAGCTCCAATAGCCCTTCCATTAACTCACCATTGGCATTCATAACAAGCCGCTCCAGGCCTTTCCTTGAAAGCATCTATAAGAGAATGGCAGCATGAAACTGTGCGTTGGAGGCACCTCTCTTAAGGATGGAGGCCAGGGAAGCCAAGCACTTACTTGTGGTGACCAAATCCAACGTCTTGTCTAGCAACGAAAGAGAATATAGAATTCCCAAGGACTCCTCGCTGGTTGCCACAACTTCGTAGCAACAACCCTCATCATACCTTTCTGTAGAATAACTTTCAATGACAGAGATTAGGGCAGCTGGTACAGTAGAAGAAGCAATGAACCGCCTATTGCTTTCGCTCTCACCAGCCACAGATCTTAGTTGCACTCAAAATGACTCCATGTCTAGCAGTAAGTTATTGAGTCGATCTGCATCGAGTGGTGGCCAAGGCGTGGAGATCTGGTGGACACCCTTGGAGGAGTTGAGGATGCACCATTGTTGGATGAGGTGCCACAGTGTGTGGTTGGGTGTGAGTTTAGTGTTGTGAAGGGATTGTCTTGTGAGAGGGAAAAACCTTAATTTAGATAGAGAACAGAGGAATATAAAATAGCATACATAGAGCATTGTTAATGAGATTATAGGTGTTTTGAACCCATCCACTGATGAGCACTTTAACCCTACCTTGGTGGATATCTTCAAAGCCATCAAAACAACTGTCTTTGTTAGTGACCGCAGCACTCATCCAAGTTTTCACATTGCTCATCTGCAACTTGAAAGAATTGGGCCTCAAATGCTTCAACTTGGCGAAGGACTCCCTGATCTGCTCTGAAGTTTAGACATGGACCACCCCGCATTCTTTCTTATTTAGTTCCCTAGCTCTTCTGGAGAGCTTGACAGCCCAGACCATCATGTTTCGGGAGTTATGGAGGGTCACCTTGATAGTGGCCTTCATGAGCTCCTTCTGGGTCCACCTCGCCTATAGAGAGGGCACGTATGACTGGAGCAAGGCCACACATAGGTTAGGGTAGTGGGTGATTCTATAAAAGGATTCAATGAAGCTGTCAACTCACCTAGCAGAAGAAAATGATGTGTCCAGCAGAAGAAAATGATGCGCCCATCCTTCGTTAGAAACCACGCACCCCCTGCTCAGCCCATAATTTCGTCCACCTTCCCATGTGAATGGAGTATTTCAAGAACTGTTTAAAGTGGTGCAGTTACTAGCATCCTTCTAATTGAGATTCCCACCGAAATAGTCTAATCCGGCATCAGACAGTAAGACTTTTTCAGTGGAATTCCCACCTATAATAGCCTATCAGCTAATGAACGAATAATTGTTAATGGTTAGGATAAGATAAATGGTGACTTCAATAGTCTTTAGTTATTTTTTTCAGATGCAATTATTTTGCATCAATAGATACTTATAATGGTTGATTTATATATTCAAGGGGAAGCTATTCATAGGACATGAAATAGAGATTGGTTTGAAGTCTTTTGGAAAATTTATGGTAGTAAGATCTACATAGAGAATGATAGGTCTCATGATAAAAGAAAATTATTGTGATATAAGTATAATGTTGTTTGATGAACATATTAGAAAGCTTGGAAATGTGATATTTGGTATAGGAATGAAGAAGAAGATATTTGTTTTTTAGCAATAAAGAATGAGAGCTTAAAATTTAAATTCATGAGCATAGATTCCCAAATTAAGGATATGAAAGATCACTAAAAAGTGATAGTTGAAGGAACCACCATAGTGGGCTTATAGAAACTAGGTGTAGTCGTAGAACATCCTAAATTAATGATATCTATGTGTGTTTCAATAGAAGAATTATGACACCTGAGGTATGGTCACATGAATCTTCAAGATCTTATATCTACAAAAAGAGAATAAATGATGGAAAGTGTATCAATCTTTAAGAATAAACAAACTATTTGTGATGGTTCTACATTAGGAAAGAAAAATGGCAGTGAATTTCCTATAAGGATGAATAGAAGAAAATAAAATATTATCAAATTAATACATATAGGTGTGTATGGTCCACTTCATCACTTTCATATATTTATGATGATGGAAGTAGATCCACATGGTTCTATTACTTATGATGTAAGAGTGAAGTTCTGAATGCTTCAAGGAATTCAAAACTATAGTAGAAAGAACCATTCACAATATTAATATTCACCATTCTTGTAAGCATACTTTTTGGAATATTACAACTAAAATAACATTAGAAAACCATACGTTATTGTTCATATCCTTAGAAAAATGGTGCTGCTAAGAGGAAACATATAACAATATTATGTGTGCTTGAAGTATGCTTAAGAAAATAATCTAACCATTTAGAAGCTAATGTAGTAATTCTAGTTGTATATAAGTCCCAATTATTTTCTATAAAATAAAACTCCTTGTGAGGATTTCATTGGTCATCAACCAATTTTTAGTATGTGTCATGATGTTTAAATTATATGATTATTGTTAATTCCTAAGTCTATATTTTTCCCTTGTGGACATAAGCTAAATATTTCCTTATGTTATATTGTTGGTTATCGCTCACAACCACTCAAGTCTAAAAATAAAAAATGGGTGGAGTTACTAAGATGATTTTTGCTTGTACATCCATAAAAACTAATCCATACTTACTATTCATAAACCTTGTTATACATATAAGGTAAAATTTATCACCCTACTCACATGTTTGCATGATTATAATTTAATCCAACATCTAACATATTATTATGTTTACAACCACATCTAACCTATTTACATGTGATATAAAACTACATCCCTTCCATAAAATTCCATAGTAGTCCTATTTGGTTGGCTATAGATTTCATTTGCACTTTTACACATCTCTTGTAAAATGCAACCTTACAATTATTTCTTATGTCTCACCAAAGCTTACAGAGGTTAACATCCACTTATTTTCTTATAAATTTCATGAATCTAGACATAACAAATAGATAAGAACTACATTTAGCATCTAGAATACTTTTTTTTTTTATAAGTTCCAATAAAAAATTTCCCTTGCTTCTACATGGGTATGTGTAGGATCATGGTGCGCCAAAAAGTGGCAATATTATGGGTATTTGTAGGGTATGTGGCTAATGACTTTTTCACCCAAAATTAATGGAAACGAAAGGGTTTTTTAGAGGAGATTCTCAGCTTTCCAAAAATATAAATTATAGACGAACTTGAATTTACAACAATTATTATTCATTTTCTATTAGAATTGGTTTTAATTAAAAGTCCTAACTGATAGGCTGGATTTGAAAACACTCCATAACTTTCAAATGGTAATTATATTTTTGAATCAAACATGCGTCACATTCTATGATTCACATACTATAGGATTAAAAAAGAAAATTAAATCATGAAGTTTGACAAAAGTTAGTATGGTCATCGCATAGACAAGTTTTATATTTCTAAAAAGTTGTAATAAAAAATTCATAATTAATTATCATTTGAAAAATTACAAAAAGCATGCATCAGCATCTGGACATGAGTCCTTTACTATATAAAGATAGCAAAAAATATTATCATTTTTATTATGGTTAGGTGGTCAGACGACAATTTACTTCATTTTTCCTAAAATTTAAGTGCACTACCCATTTGAAATTTCAAGAATTTTTACCAAATATATTTTTTATATTTATTTTAAGAACCTAGTATTTTAGATACTACATTCAATTTTCTACAAATTTTATTCTTACATATTTTTTAAATAATATAGATAACTTATTCAAATATTTACATCAAGTTGCCTAACACTGATTTTTCTGAATTTTTTGCCACTTAAGGGTCTATTTTTTGGATGATGATCCTGCACATACCCACATCCTATAAGTCCATATTTATCACTATATATGGACTTGTACACTTCACATGAACTTTTTTAACTCCTTTGGAAAATCTTGTGTTACATGTGGATTTTCTCACCATAATTAATGGACTTGATGCCCCTCCTTGAACTTCACTCGCTTACATACCAAGTGACATAAATTTGTGATAATATAATATTGTATGGTTTGTCCATGTCTTTACAAGCTACAAAACAAAAATATCTATCGACACCCCATAGCCCCATCATTTTAGAGGAAATTGATATCTTTATTTCATGTATGTATAGTAATAGATTAAATTATCCCATGATGATAAGACTAGGAGTATCTTGTCACATGGAAAACTACCAAAAATGTATTAATTACCCCTTTAGTGATTTAAATTGTCATCCCCAATGGAATCCTCAATTTATTTTAGGTAGGGATTTATCATGAATGTATTTAGTTAATTAGAATTGATGCAAGAGCATCCAACAATGTATGGAAATCTTGCATCACCCAAAAAAAATGTTTTTCCTTAATTTATTTAGTTTTTTTTTCATTTCACAATGGCAATTAAGGGATGTAAAGCAGTAAGGAGTCAAAAATAGCAATAATAGTCACTTACTATTTTTAGTAAGTCAACCTAAATGGGCTTGTATGGACCTAAACATTTACCCCAAGGAGTAGAACTGAATAACATTTTCAATCACAAAAGAATCATCTCAATACCCTACAAGGTTTGGGAGATATTAAAGTTTCTATCTCGAGAAATTTCTCCAATGCAACTTCAAATGCAGATATACAGACTTTAGAGGCCCCAAAATAGATAAAAAAGTTGACAAGTCAACCTATAGTGAATTCACATGTTGTAGATCTTTTTGAGAGCTTCTAATGATATGTAATAATAGAAAATCAGAAACCCAGATCAAAAGTTATGGCCTTGTGATGTTGCCCCTCTAAAAAGTGAATTTCATAAAAATTTCTTCCTAGTCTAGAAATCAAACAGTGAGACTTTTGGCGCCAAAATAAATGGGAAAGTTTAACATTCTAAAACATTTCGTAGACACCACTAGGCTTGTTAATTTACTAAAACCCCTTTCTTCATCTTTAATAACTAAATAATCTTAATTATTTAATTATTCACTACTAGATTTTCTGTCACAAGTTAATTAATTTTTTTTTAATTAAATGACTCATCTTTTCTCTCCTTTTGGATTAAATTTCTATTTAATCAAAAAGTGAACTCGCTTTTTTTCCTCTTACAATGAGATAATGTTTCCATTATTTCAAAATTCACTCTCCTCTTCAAGCTAATTGATTTTTGTCAAAAAATCTGTTAGTTTCCTCTTTCTCTTTCACTTTCGATCTTATCTCATCTTGTCTTATCTAATTTTGTCTATTAATCAAATTAATGTCTTTTCAATCTCGATCGTTCATTTTCCATCTGTCTCTCTATAAATACCACCATCATTTATCATCTTAGAAAATCTATAAAATCTTAGAAAATCCTTAATACATAGGCTATTATGTTGTTGATATAATAATTAATCTTTGATATTTTGCTAGTCACTAGTCATAGGCTTTTGTAGCATCTTCAATACTGAGGGCACTTGGAGCTTCAAAGAAAAATGGAGAAGGATGATGGAGGTCATTCAATGGAGGCATGAATATTATGGTGAAATTGTTCTTTATTATTTCTTTTCATGCACTTCTTTGTTCTCTATCATTAGATTAGGAATTTCAGGTTTATTTATTGTGCTTAATAATCTTAATTATGATTTTCATGATTACATATGGTGAACCTAACATGAATTCTTTTATGGAAGATTTAATTCCTCACAGCTTTTATGAGACAACTTTTATTTGAATATCTTTTATGGAGATTTAATTTCTTGCAATGACAACTCTTGCATGCTTGTGAGAATGTTTTGTGTTAGGCTTGATAGTAGACTCCACGACCATCTTTGCATGATAGTCACCTTTGGTTCTTCCTTCACCTCTCTTTTCATGGCAACGATAGGTATTCTTTAATTTATATTTTTAATTCAATTTAGATTTTTAATTTGAGTTTGATTTTTAATTTAATTTAGATTTTAAATTTAGTTTTTTTCCTAATTTAATTAGATTTAAATTTTTCTAATTTAGTTTAGACTTAGATTTTTCTAATTTCGGTTTAAATTTTGATTTTTCTAATTTAGTTAGATTTAAATTTAGATTAAACTCACATTTTTAATTTAATTAAGACTTTTAATTTATATTTTAAATTTAATTTAGATCTTTAATTAGATTTTAATTAGATCTTTAATTTAGATTTTTAATTAGATTTTTAGTTAGATTTTAGTTTTTTTAATTAGATTTTAGATTAATTAAATTTTTAGCCTTAATTAGATTTAAATTTTAGATTTAATTTTTTAATTTAGTCTAGCTTTATATTTTCTTTTAAATTTAATTTAGGCTTAGATTTTAGATTTTTTTAATGCTAGTTTTCATTTTAGTGTAATTTTAGTTTTATGGCTAACTTTGTTAATTTGGCCTTTTACAAGTTTACATGTTAGAGACTCGAAAAAACAAGAAAAAATCATGAGCTCTCATTTTCCAAAGACTTGAAAATCAAAACTAGTAATGACATTTGGTGTAGGACGTTCCTTGAAGATTTAATTTTTAAAACTAATTGTCTTTTAGTATAGCAAACATTTCAATTGGTGCTTAAAAGGAACCTTATTTTCTGCGTTATCCTAGCTAATTTTTATGTATCCTCTCCCCTTGTGCACTTGTGTGATATTGTGTGACAAGAAATATGCATTGGTCTCCTTTTCTTAGGAGAGGCTTCCTTGGGGATTTCATCACCTTAGGATTTGACCTCAAGCACATTTCCTAATGGGCTATATCAAAGGGGAGAGAATGAAAGTTGTACCTCAAGGAGTGGCTAGCATCATTCAAAGCCAAACAACAAGACCCTTAGTCCACCAAGACTTGTTGGTGATGAGAGTGGGAGTGGGTCTCCCAATTCTCAGGCTGTTATAGATGAGCTTTCTATTCATGGCAGTCCCCCACTAGACACCTCTTATTTTTAGAAGCCTAGGAGCCTTTCGGTGATTTCTTAGTATAGTGCAAGGTATAGTATCATTCTTGAAGATACTCACTACTAACTCCCTTGAGTAGAGATATAAAATTCCTCGAGATCTTTGGGTTTTTGGGAATTTAAAGTTTGGTATGCCCGAGAAGTGTGTGTCATGGAGGGGATCACGTGCCACCAAACTTCTAAGCTATTCGCTCTCAAAAGAGAAGTGTTTCACATTGATCTTGGGGTATTTCAGTGGGCTATACCAATTATACAAACCTTTCTGAATAACTAGGTTATGCTTGTCTTAAGAGTGTCTTTATGTTTGATATACCAACTATGAAGCCATTGGGCTCTCCACTCTTAATCCATACCCTTTTTTTTAGTTGAGTCAACAAGTACTTTATCTTCCAAGTGTTTTATGTATGTGTATTCAAACAAATAAGCAAATAAACCTTACACCTAAAAATTGCAACAGTTCACAATTTTAGACCAAGTAACATTTTCAAATAAAATAGTCAAAATCAGGTCAAGCTCTTTCCAAAATCATATTCAAACCTTTGAGATCCATTTTTAGACCAACTTCTTGTTGTGTTTCTTGTTTAAAACCAAAAAATCGCTCAGTTCAACTTGAATATCATCATTCCATTATTAGGTCACCATTTTAGGTACCTTTGAATCCTCATTACATGCATATCCTAACATCACATTAGGCTACCTTTTTCAGTCTTTTAGGCTTGGAACCTTGTGTATTTTAGGATAGAAGAACTCTCTATTCCCTAGTATGAATCATTTCTCAACAAAACATTGTCATTTGACCAAGTCACTTTTAAACCTCGTGCTTTGTCATTTTGGTGATAATTTCCTACTCACAAGTCTAGCAGGGAAAATCACCTTGTCACTCTTTTCAATTGTCTTAGAAAAATACCTTTTTATAATCCTGGTTGAAACATTGGTTTACCCTTGGTTAGTTAGTGATCTTGTTCTTTCATTTTTCAAAAGTGTTTAAGCCCTCAAGTATCCATCATCTCTTAGTCATTTTCATCCTTCATACCACAACATTTTAGACTTAAAATAGCATTTTCATACACTTTAGATTTCATAACATCCAACATTACCATTATCACTTTTAGTCTTATTGCATACATTAGACCTCTTCCATCCTTAAGATACCACAAATACCAAAAATTAGTTGCATTACATTTAAGCATCACTATATATTCAAAAGTACAAAAAAATATATCATTTCGATTGCATACCTTAGGCTTAAGTCATACTTTTGTATTGGCATCTCTTAGGCTTCATACCATCCACCACCATGTCTTCCCTTCACCTTTATATGCTTGCTAACTATCAAGTTGAATACTAGTTAATTTGCAATGGTCAAGCCCAAAAATCTATAAACTTCAAAAGACAATTCATCCAATCCAAATACCAATCAACCTCAACCCATGGTCAACTACCCACATACACTTCTTACCAACAACTCATAAGCTCTAGTTCTTCATCCATATACCCTCACTATTAAGAGTCATTTTATACAATCCTTGCCATTGATCCACAAAAAATTTCCACTAATCACCCTTATGCTAACCTTGACAAGGGAAACCAACCTTCCACTATTCCATTCCAAGCCACTACATCCTATCCTAACCAACCTTCCACTAATCCATTCCTATTCACTCCATGCCAACCTACATTTAGCTATGAAAACAATATCCTTGTCCAAAATTACATCCAATTGCCTACACTTGAGGATATATGTCAAGAGGAAAATCCAAGGCATGACATCATAACTTCACCTTCAGGTCAAGATTGAAGTAGTCCATCCCATGACTGCATCCTTAATTCAATTCAAGAAGTACTTCTAGATAATCATGGCATCCAAAATACACCTATCCTTGATCAAGATCTCTTTCCCAATCATGTCACCCAAGACAAACCTATTTTTTATCACAACACTTCTATTGATCAAGAAATCCAAAAAGATCCACTCGTTGACCTTTATGACATTCTTGATCAAACATTGGAAGTTGATCCTATCTAATTAACAATTACATCCATTTCCCAAAATGAGACACTTTCTCCCATGTGACACATAGATGATCTTCCTCTAGAATGAGAGTCTCCTATTCTAGACATATTCACAAATGATCAAACTATAGTTGAATTCATAGGAGTCTATGACAATGACCATGAAGATGGTTTTGATATTGACTTAGAAGCACAAATAGAATCATCTAAATCTGATATGTCACAAAATTAGACCAAAGATGTTAATCAGAAATGTATCCCACATGTTAATGAAGCTACTACATCCTATCAACTAGGATCATCCATTTTCATCAAATCAAGCTTTCTCGCAGAGGAGAAGATTCCAAGTAACAATGTCCACATATACAATGATGGGTTAGCATCTTTTTTTCACAACAAAAAATACCCCATCGCAAACAAAATCTAGGACAACATGCAATATCAAGGAAGAGGACTAGGCTGACATGAGCAAGGAATTCGAGAACCAATAAAATTTTATGAAAAATCCTACACACCAAGGTCTTGGCTATTCTTCAATCAACAAATCAAATGATGTTAGTTGTAGCTCCTTGACATTAAGGGGAACTTTATCTGATACAAACATCAAAATGGAGGCCATGTGTATTGTCACAAGGTTGTTGCCAAAACTCCTTCCATCCACACTATAGCTTGTCACTTCAACATGAACAAACATTCCATTTGGGACCAACAAAAGCAAAAGTATTATAAATTCAAAGTTCAAAATCAGATGTCAAATTCCATTGAATCAAACAAAAATACAAGTGGAGAAATAATGTTAAAATAGATCCCAAAGAAAAATTGATCAAGAAAAGAAAATATTCAAAATCCAAAATTCAATCAAACTGTGGAGCCACAATAAAAAAGGACTCCCACATATAATAAATTTCCACCTCCTTCAAAATGGTCATCAAGCAAGGCATATAAAAGTGTTGGTTCCAAATTCTATACCAATCAAAATTCCAAACTCTACCATCCAACATTCCAAGTTTGAAAAATAAAAAAGTGATACATCCAAATGTCTAAATAATCCTTCCATGTCTACCATCATCCGTCATAATCATGCATCTTTCCTAAAGTCCAAAAATCCCATGTAAAAAATACATCATGTCTTGGAAGAAACTCATTATTGTAAGGACTCTCATGGCTCTTTATCATCATGTGTGTATTTTGATAAGGCCAACTCTAGTAGCATCAAGGATCACAATGTCATCAATCAGTTATATGCAAGTGCTATGATCCTAACAAGGCAACTGCTTCATAAAGTTCATTATTGTCATATCATGTCCCTAGTCTCTACATCAACACATCAATGGATTTAGAACATTCAGTGATCAACTAAAACAACAAGGTTGTCCAAAAGATATAAAAAATACCAAAAATAAAAAAATAAAAAATTGAGAAATTGTCAACTTGATAAAAACCTGAAAATAGGCATCTTGGTGACACCAAAAAATAATTAAAAAATAGTAAACAAAATTTTTTCTCCAATAGTGAAAACCATTTTTATGGCACTTTGGATAATTACCATGATGAAAACCTGGCAAACAGGTGTCATGTGTAAAATAAATTATCTATGTGGAGAATTACACTTGAGGGCAAGTTGTGTCATTTTCCCTTACCCTTCACGTGACATTTCTTATAAAATTTCCATCTATCCATTTTACCACCTACTTTGATCTTGATAAGGATTGGGTCACAAACATAAATCATGCTTTGGGAAAACTCTTGACATGTCTATCCTTTGTTCATACACTATTCATGAACATCATGGCATTGCCTTCATAGCATTATACAAACCCATACCTTGGAGAAAACTACTTATCCCTATATGACATCATCCTTGGAGACCAAATGATAATTCTTCCAGCTCATAATCCTCATGTCTCCTATCCATTACCAAAATCAATCCATTATCCTTTTATACCTATCGTATTTCTTTGTTTTCCCTTGTCAATTGTCTAAGGATATCCCATCATCCAATCTAGTCCTAACCAAGTCATTCCAAATGCAATGAGTCTAACTCGTACAATATTGCTATGCATCCTAGTGCATCATCCAAAACACTCCTTGGCTCTAATTCTATCCTTGTAAACCATGATCCTTTAATCACATAATCCTCATCCTCATGTTGTATTAGGATGTTTCCTTCCCATGCCAAACAACATCATCATCATCATTACTTGTCAATTCGTATTCAGCTTGAATAGGAGCAAGATAATGGCTGTCAAAATAAGTGTGGATTATGTTATGGATGACACACTAAAAGCTTGACACCAAGGCCCCCTAGGTCAGTCTTTTATGGTTCATTGGGTTAGTCAAAATAAATTAGACATTGTCAACTCAGACACAACATAATCATCTAAACTTCAAATACAAATCCTGAATCAACAACACAAGAGAGCCAACAAGTCGCCAAGTTAAATTAGTCATTTGTGACATCAATCAAATTAGTCAAATTGATTGAAACCAATGGTCTTATACAGGATACATCCTTCCTAAAACTAGGCCTCATCACCATCACACTTTGTCAGTTTCCTTATATAGGTAGTTACATGATCAAAAATAGACTTGAAATATTCTACAACATGTTTTCTCTCTTGAAACTAGGCCTTATAAAAATATTCCACCACTCATTTCATCCCTTAATGCACTAGCAAACAATCTGATTGGCTATTGACCTTGCTAGTCTATTTTGTCTTATCTTTTGGATTTACTTTTGTCATGTTACTAGCCACCTCGAGGATGTCTCATGAAGGATTTAGAGGAGCGATGATGTCTCTTGACTCATCTTTTATTTGATTGTTGTTTATGGTTTGTCTTGACAAAAATACTAGGACAACATGACCCTTTGTATGAGTTAGGACATTCCTTTTCTACGATTGTCTATTTTATAGATGGATGACCTTGCACACCTTGGTCTATTTCTTACCATGGTGTTTGTTCTCCATTTGTCATATTTTACCACCCAATGATGATTAAATGAAAAATCCTTTCATAGAAAAATATATATCTAAAAATTATCTCAACTAGCACTATCTCAACATCCATGTCTTTCATGTTAAAATTCATATTTTTCTACTATAACATTTCCTCTATTTTGCATCTTCATCATCCTTATCTATTTTCCTCTATCTTATTTTCCCTTTATCTTCTAGTCCTCTCATCCATTTCGAGAGAAAACTTGTGTTATTTGAACCCACTTGTCCTCTCAAGGGGGCATACCACTCCCTCCTCATCATCCTTCCTCATCTTACTTTCACTGCGGCATATCTTTTTCTTTGACACAATGTGATAAACTACATTGTATCAAAGAGGGGAAAATGTAGAAACCTAGAAATTACCACTAGGCCTATCAATTTATTAAAACCCTTTTCTTCATCTTTGATAATTAAATAATCTTAATTATTTAATTATTACCTAATGTCATTAATTCTTCCATTAATTAAATAATCTAAATTATTCAACTATTCATTGTTAGCTTTTTTGTCACAAGTTAATTATATTTTATTTAATTAAATGACTCATATTTTCTCTCCTTTTGGATTAAATTTATATTTAATCAAAAAGTGAACTTGCTCCTTTTCCTCATGCAATGAGATAATGTTTCCATTATTTAAAAATTCACTTTCCTCTTCAAACTAATTGATTTAAAAAAAAATCAATTTGTTTCCTCTTTCTCTTCCACTTTCGATCTTATCTCATCTCGTCTCGTCTAATTTCGACCACTGATCCAATTAATGTCTTTTCAATCTTGACCATCTATTTTACATTCGTCTCTCTATAAATACCACCATCATTTATCATCTTATAAAATATAGAAAATCTTAGAAAATCCTAAATTCATAGGCTATCATGTTTTTGAGATAATAATTAATCTTTCATATTTTGCTAGTCACTAGTCAAAGACTTTAGTAGCATCTTCAATACTAAGGGCACTTGGAGCTTCAAAGAAAAATGGAGAAGGATGATGGAGGTCATTCAATGGAGGGGTGAATATTATGGTGAAATTTTTCTTTATTAATTATTTTCATGCACTTCTTTATTCTCTATCATTAGATTAGGAATTTCAAGTTTATTTATTGTGCTTAATAATATTAATTCTAATTTTCTTGATTACAATTTATAGGGCAATTATTGGGTACCTAAAATAAAAAAAAGGTTTAAGTAGGGGATTATACACTGGCTCCGTTAGTGCATACTTCGGCTCTCAATAATATATTTTGTTTTCAATTTTGATTTTGTTGTAATGAAACAAGCCCATAAGGCTATAGCATGTAAGTTTTTTTATCTATAATTTCATTTTCTAGAAAATAATTGAAAGTGAGTTACTTTTTCTATCTCACATCTTCTATGTTGGTATCTATTGTGGTGATTTCTATGGGTTTTGAGCAGTGTGTCCCTCATCAAGTGGTATCAGAGTAGAAGTTCCTGAGCCTGTAACAAAGCGCGCAACATGAGGTAGTTGTAGTAGGACCTATGAGTGTGGGTTGAGTTCTAGATGCCCTCAAGAATTTCCAAGCATGATAGAGGTAGAGACTGAGGTGGAGGAGGAATAAATCCACATAGAAATGAATTCATATCCCTTAGATGGAAATTAGAAACCTTGCGGCAAGAGGTTTGAAGAAGAGGTGTGCAATGAGAAAGATATGACAATGAAGATGAAACGTAAGAGGAAATCGAGGAGGAAGAGTAGGATCCAATGGATCCTGAAGAAAGAATATCACTATGAGGAATCTCAAGCATTGGGAAGAGACCTAAAATGGAGGTTTCGACTTTTAGTGGAAATCTGAATCCGGGTATGTGTAGGATCATCATGGAAAAAATTGGCCCTTAAGTGGCAAAAGTATTAGAAAAAATAGAATTAGGCAACTTGCCATAAAAAATTGAATAAGTTATCTATATTATTTCAAAAATATGTAAGAATACAATTTGTACAAAAATGAATGTAGTTTCTAAACTACTAGGTTTATTTTTATTTTTTTTAAATGTATTTGGTGAAAATTTGAAATTTCAATGTAGTAGTACTTAAATTTTAGGGAAAAAATAAGTAGGTGTCTATCTAACCACCATAACCACAATAAAATGATAATATTTTTAAAAAATATTTTAGATATAAGTAGAGGACTCATGTCTGGATGTGATACATAATTTTTTGTAATTTTTTTCCATGTAAATAATTAATTATGAATTTTTAATTACAAATTTTTAAAAATATAAAAACTTGTATGTCTGACCACCTTAACTTGGTCAAAACTTCATGAAATTCAATTTTATTTTAATCCTATAGTATGTGAAGCATAGAATGTGACACATGTTTCAGATTAAAAAAATGTGATATTGTTTGAAAAATATAGATGTTTTTCAATTAGCCTATCAATTAGGACTTTAGTCATAATTCAAGTAGAAAATGTATAATAATTATTAATTAAATTCAAAGTAAACCATAATTTATATGGATGGAGAGCTGAGAATCTCTTTTAAAAACCCTTTTCATTTCATCAATTTTGGGTGAAAAAAAATCATCAGCCACATACCCTACACATACCCAACATATACCACTTTTTAGCCCATCATGATCTTGCACATACCCACCTTGAAGAACTAATCAATTGGATCAATGACATGTTGGAATTTTTTAAGTTTGAGGAGATTGAAGATCCTCATAGAGTAAAGTTTGTAAAGAAAAAATTGAAAATTCACACCAGTATATGGTGGAAAGAGGTTCAATTAGAAAGCAAAAGACAAGGGAAAGATAAAATTTCCATATGAGATAGAATGGTGTCAAATTTGAAGAAAAAATTTGTTCCAGTCGATTACGAATTGGAGATACTCAAGAAGATGTAGAGCTTGATGAAAGGAACAAGGATGGTGAAAGAATAAACAAAGGAATTTAACAAGGTCTTGATTCAGATAGGAAATTCTAAGGAAAATAAGGAGAAATATTAATGGATTGAAGCCAAGCATATAAGAAAAATTGGCACTGGTAAGAATGACCATCATTGAGGACACTTATTAATTTTTTCCAAAGGTTGAAGAACAACTAAATAAGAGGTTTGATAACAAACAACAAGGTGGGGGCCATGGTGGAAAGACTAGCAGACAATCTTTTGGAAGTTGAACGAAGATCAAAAGAAGGATGAAGGATCTAGTAGCAGCCAGAACCAGAAAGAAGATAATACCTACCATCCTCATGATTAGAATAATAGAGACTAAAGAGGAAGGGGAAGATCTAGACAAGGACCATAAAGAAGAGGATTTTGTGGAACCTGTTTCTTGTACAAGGAAGAACATAGAGCCTATGAGTGTCCTCAACATCAAGGAAAGACAAATACAAGACTTGAGGGTAATGCACGAGTTGCACATTTAGATGAAGATGTTGAGTCTTCACAATATGAGTATGCAAAAAGAGGAGAGGTTCTTATTACTATGAGAGCCTTCTTGAATGAGGACAAGGAACCAACTGAAAGGAATAATTTATTTCACACTAGATGTAAGTGGGTATGTGCAGGATCATCATGGAAAAAATAGGCTGTTAAGTGGCGAAAAATTTAGAAAAATCAAAGTTAGTCAACTTGATGTAAAAATTTGAATAAGTTATCTATATTATTTCAAAAATATGTAAGAATGCAATTTGTAGCGAAATTCAATGTACTTTCTAAACTACTAGGTTTATTTTAAAAAAAAAATCTATTTGGTGAAAATTTGAAATTTCAATGTAGTAGTACTTAAATTTCTGGGAAAAAATAAGTAGGTGTATGTCTGACCACCCTAACAACAATAAAATGATACTATTTTTTATAATATTTTAGCTATAAGTAGAGGACTTATGTCCTAATGTGATGCATATTTTTTTGTAATTTTTTTCCAAGTAAATAATTAATTATTATTTTTTTATTACAACTTTTAAAAAATATAAAAACTCGTATGTCTGACCACCTTAACTTGGAAAAAACTTCATGAAATTATTATTTTTTAATCCCATAGTATGTAAAGCATAAAATGTGACAAATGTTTCAGATTCAAAAAATGTGATACTATTTGAAAGCTATAGATGCTTTTCAATCGGCCTATCAATCAAGACTTTAGTCGTAATTCAAATAGAAAATGAATAATGATTATTTATTAAATTCAAAGTAAAGCATAATTTATATTGGCAAAAATTTGAGAATCTCTTTTAAAAACCCTTTTCATTTCATCAATCTTGGGTAAAAACAAAGACATCAGCCACATACCTTGCACATACCCATCATATTGCCACTTTCTTGCCCATCATGATCCTACCCATACCCAAGTGTGAAGGTAAAGTTTGTGATATTATTATTGTTGGAGGTAGTATTGATACCTTGTTTAAGAGGAAATGGTTAGTAAATTGTAGTTGGAGAGAAGAAGGTATCCAAACCCATACTAGATTGCTTGGTTGCAGGACCATAAAGCATCTATAAATGAAAAATGTCTCTTAAAGTTCAGGATTCAAAATTACCATGATGAGGTATTGTGTGATATTATACCTACGGATTTTTGGCATATTTTGTTATGCAAATCATCATAGTTTGGTCAATGAGAAGTACATGATGGACATGCCAACACCTATTCCTTGACAAAGGATGACGTTTGTCATAAGTTGAAGCCCTTGAAAGAAGCATTGAAAGAGGTATGCAATAATGCAAGAGTTTATTTGGTTGATGGAAGAAAGTTCCTAGAAGGTATGAGGCATGAGCATTTTTGTTTTGTATTGATCCCTAGAATTGATAAAGAAGATACCACTAAGGTACCTGTAGAGGTTTCAGATTTGTTGAATGAGTTTCAAACTATTATTTTTTATAACATACCTAAAGGTTTTCCTCCAGTAAGAAAAAATAGTCATCAGATGGACTTGATTCCTAGAGCCATTTTTACAAATAAGGTAGCTCATCATATGACTCCAGTAGAGAGAGAAGAGTTGAACAAACAAGTGCAAGAGTTGTTGTGGAAGGAATTCATCAGAGAGACTTTGAGTCCATGTGTAGTACCAACAATACTAGCAACAAAGAAGGATGGGGAATGATAGATGTACATATTCTAGGGACATCAACAATATCACAATCAAGTATAGATTTCCCTTGCCGAGAATGGATGACATTGGATTGTTTGAGTGGAGTTGAGTACTTCACGAAGATAGATTTGAAGAGTGGATATCACTAGATTTAGAATAAATAAAGAGATGAATGGAATATAGCCTTCAAAACCAAGGAGGGCTTGTATGAGTGGTTAGTCATGCCTTTTGGGCTAACCAATGCACTAGGAACATTTATGCAACTTATGAATAAGGTATTGAAAGAATTTTTAGGAAAATTTGTTATTGTTTATTTGGATGATATTTTGATTTTCAGTGAGACATTGGAGGAGCACTTCATGCATATGGATGATGAGTTTTTGAGAATCTAAGGGAGGAGAAGTTATTGATTAATTTGAAGAAATGTAGTTTTGTGAAGAGAGAGTTGGTGTATCTGGCATTTGTTGTCTCAATAGAGGGTCTTAGTAGTACTTTTGCACCTCTAACTAAATCAATGAGAGGGGATATAAAAGAGTTTATGTGGACTATAGGAGAAGCTAAAAGTTTTGATACTATAGACACTAAAATTTGGTTTAAGCCTGTGACTTCAATATTCTTAATAATTCATATTTTTTCCATGGTCATGATTAAATAATGTCAATTATTTAATTATTCTCTAAGGTATTCATTTCTTCTATTAACTAAATAATCTTAATTATTTAATTAATTCACACTTTTCTTTATTCTATTTGATTAATTAAATAAACACTTTTTATATAATTATGTTACTAATTAACCTTATCCTTCTTCTTCGATTAAATAAATTCTTATTTAATTTACTCTTTATTATATTTCAACTATAATTAAATAAATCCTTTATTTATTTAATTATTCATTTAAATCCCTTCATCACTTAATTAAATAAATATTATTTATTTAATTATTCTTCCAATATCAAATATGTAATTAAATGAATTATTTAATTCATAAATCTATTTTAATGCATTCCTCTATATTTAGATAATTGTGTGAGTTATCTATGTATTCACTTTGACTTGACTCGAAATCTATTTAAATCATTCAGTTAACTGAAGATTTAATGTCTGAGTGGCTTTCTCGAGTAATCTCTTCGTCATATCATTCGGTCATCTAGTTCTAACTCAATTGTGTGTACATGCATATTAATTAAATATTCCTATTTAATTAATTAAATCTTGTGTGTGCATTCGAAGAGAGAGTTTCTATAATCCATCCTTATCTTTGTCATGCAAAGATAATTCGTTTATTTATGAATACCAAACTTGAAGATTCAATCATTTATTTAATCTTTATTTCTATTTCTAATTTATATCACTCCTGTCACTACTAACTATTATCATAATGCATTACTAATCTTTCAATATTAACCATACGTCGATCTTTCAATCTTGGCCTATCATTTGAATAATCAATTTTCTATAAAGTGATATGTCATTCATCATTCCAATCTCTCTAAAAATCTGATGACTTTTTGGAGCAACTATGTTGGATCTTCAATGTTTTGCTAAATCATTATCATAGGCTATACTTGCATGAAATTTGAAAATCTAAGGCTAATTATACTACAACGACAAAATGGAGAAGGGAAATCGAGATGATACATGGAACTACTTACATATTGGGTGAGATTGTTCAGTTTATTTAATTTTGGCTTTCCTTTTTTCTTTGTTGCTTAGCTTAGATTGCATTAGAGTTTTAGATTGCATTTCATGTTTTCTCTAATCTGTTTCTTTGCATTTTCTAATGTTACATTTGGTGAACCTAACGTGAAGACACCCATCTTTGCGTATCCATAGACTTTTATTTGATTTTGTAGGTTTTTGTACAGAATGATGCATCAGTTTGCTGAAACACCGCAATTGACATTTGGAAACACATCAGTTTGACAAAATGATGCAATTGACTTTGTTGGCCACATTTGAGAAGGAATCACGATCCGCATTTTCTCGAGCCGAATTGACTAGTGAAATACCATGACACATTTGGTATTATTTTTAGGTTTTGGACTTTCAATTTTTGTTCCTTTCATCTTTTTATTTTGCTAATCTTCTTTTTTAATATGTCTTGAGGAGTTACGAGTTTTTGCGGATCGATAGTTAACTGAGTTTTGTGCATGCAATTACTATGAGTGGGATTCCCTATCCTCTACCTCTTCCATGGAACTTGACAAGCTCTTTGGAGAACTTGACTTAATGTTGACATCCTCACTGAATCCATTGAATTCTTGTCCACCAAAGAATATGACAAAAGAGGAATGGTTTAAACACTACTATTGGGAATCACTTGATCCTACCTCTTGGAAACTTGATCCATCTATTTTAGATGACAAAACCTTGGCATTAGGCCCACCTCTCAATCCACCTAGATCTAAACCTAAGAGAAAACATACTTAGTACAAGACTTTTGTGACCATATGAACAACTCAGTCCTTACCTTGACCGCATTAAAATTTTATAACTCCGACGATGACATGCCTTTAGTTTATCCCCAACTTATTGATTGGGATTAATAAAACACACCCATCTTAGATATTTTTGAGAACGACGAAGCAATTTCCGAGTTCCTAGGATTACGAGAAGGCATACCTCGTGGTGATCACAAGGCTAGTCTTACCATTGAATTGGACAACAAGGCATATTTTGGGGAATCTGTTCAACCCTCTAGTCACAAAAATGAGAAAAGAATAAGGGTCCTGGCAAGAAGTTGAGTCCACTTTTTGGCCAAAAAGTGGAAGTGTTTTCCCTGATTTTCAAAATTTGACACATTTGACCTTAAAATTTGAAGCACTTAGAGATGAAATCTTCAAAAAATTCACTAATCATAAAATGTAGTAATCAAAGTCTAGTTTCCAAATATTTAATTTATTTCAATACCCAAATTGTACAAATTGAGTTTCAATAGGTGTTTCTTAAAAAACTATTTAAAAGTCACTTTTTTATACCATAGCATGCATGTGTACGACATCCATATTTTGACAGAAATTATCATATTTTTCTAAATCCTTTTGAGAAAAGATTTGTGACTAACTGAAGCTTGTTTCTGATTTTTTTTGTAATTTTTTATTGAATTTTTTTTTTTTATTAAATTTTTAGTAAGCATATTTGTCATTTTGAAAAATCGTCGTGTACGACACACATAAGATGACCTAAACTTATCATTTTTTAATTTATTTTTTTAAATTGAAAAGAATTGTCTGAAGTTTGTTCTTGTGTAATCTGTTCGTCAAAATGTTATGTTGATCAAAAGTTATTAAAATACTAAAAACACCTAATAATTAAAGTTTATGGACTAGTTTCATTATAAATTAACTGAAAAATAGAAAAATTAATCTAGGCTCGGGATCCCATTTTTTAAATTTAGGCTCACGATCCCGAAGCTAAATGGGATCCCATTTTTTAAAAACAGGATCCCACTTTTTAAAAATGGGATCCTATTTTTTACAAGACAATTTTGTTTTTTTTCCAAGGAAAAAACTTCCACGTTTCATGGACTCATCTTCTTGCATTTACCCATAAACAAGATAAAAAGGACGAGTCTCTAGGTGAAAACCGAAATGAACCTCTAGAAAATGAAAAAGTAAAAAGAAAGGATGCATCCGAAGGAGAAAACCTCTCTGAGGCACCTAAGGATGGAGGTTTGAACATTCTCCCCATTGCATAGGAAAGTTCACCCATGCTCATTGAAGGATCGGTAGAAGTCAACATAGGTACAAAAAGAGAATCCTCAACTAGTTTATTTTGCAGCATTATTGACAGCAAAAGAGCAACCAAAATTCCACAACTTCTTTGCACATAGAAAAATAAATTTTTCCTGGTCCTATACAGACATGCCTAGGTTGGATCTTGAACTTGTTCTACATCACTTACCCTTACAACCAGGTGTCAAACCAGTGAAACAAAAATTGAGTAAAATGCATCCACAAATTGCTTTACTAGTTAAGGCAGAACTCAAGAAACTATTAGATGTTGGTTTCATTAGATCAATCAACTATGTCGATTGGATTTACAATCTTGTACCAGTCACCAAACCAACTGGGGGCATTCACATCTGCACCGATTTTACAAATATCAACAAGGCTTGACCTAAGGATGACTTCCCTTTGCCTAACATCGACATGATAGTTGGCATGACAACGGGAGATGAGATGTTGTCCCTTATGGATGGATTTTTAGGATATAATCAGATCAAAATTGCAACTGAAGACCAACCTAAGACAACTTTCAGCTATCCTTGGGGAACATATTGCTGGAATGTTATGCCCTTTGGACTAAAAAATGCTGGAGCAACCTATCAATGTGCCATGACCACCATATTTCATGATCTAGTACACACTCTTATGGAGGATTATGTCGATGACCTTCTAGTTAAATCCAAGACAAGGGAAGAACATTTATAGGTTTTAGACAAGATATTTCAAAGGCTAGAGAAGTATAAATTGAGACTCAATCTCAAGAAATGTGTGTTTGGAGTAAAGTCAGGAAATATTTTAGGCTATATCATTTTTACATGAGGCATTGAAGTGGATCTGTCCAAGGTGAAAGCAATCATAGACATGCCTCCACCAACTAATCTTAGTCTGCTAATGACATTACAAGGAATACTACAATCCATCAGAAGATTTAAAGTGCAGTTACCAGATAAGACACATCCTTTTCAACATCTACTTAAGAAAGGGGTACCCTTTGCATGGACAGCTAGGTGTAGAGAGGCTTTTCAACTGATTAAAGAATATCTACCCACACCACCAGTCTTAATGCCACCTGTTGAAGGGTGACCACTGATTCTTTATATTACAACAACCCATTCATCACTCAGAGCATTGCTTGCACAAAATGACGATGAAGGTCATGAAAGGACAATATACTATATTAGTTGGACTTTGGTAGGTTATGAGCTCAACTATAGTGCCATTGAACGTGCATGTCTTGCAATATTATTTTCTACCCAAAAAATAAGGCACTATATGCTAAACCATCAAACAATGTTGATTGCCAAAATAGATATGCTGAAATATCTTCTAAGCATTCTAAATTTATCCTAAACTATATCATTTGTTAGTATGGTGTCCCTCAGTCCATAATTATTGATAATGGCCACCCATTTAAGAATCAAGAAGTCTACCATCTTTGTGATGAATTTCATATTCAGCATCACTTTTCCACTCCATACTACCCACAAGGTAACAACCAAGCAGAGGCATCTAACAAAACCATCATTAGAATCCTCAAAAAGACTATCAATGATGTTGGTCATGATTGGAATTTATAGCTTAATCCCACCTTATGGGATTATCATACAAGTATCTGTATTCCCACTGGCACCACTCCCTATTCACTAGTATTTGGTTCTGAAGCTATTCTTCCTATTGAGGTCAAGATTCCTTCCCTGAGGGTATCCTTGAAAGGCCACATTGATGATGAAGAGTAACAAGTATTGAGATTCTAGGAGCTAGAATTCCTAGGTGAGCAAAGGTAGAAGGCACTAGACCATCTCCAAGCATATCATAATCACCTTCGTAATAGCTATAACAAGAAGGTCTGGAACAAAAACTTTGACATTGGTGACCTAGTTTTAATGGAGAACCCAAAGAATCAAGCAGAAAGAGAAAAACCAGGAAAGTTTGAACCAAACTGGTTAGGACCTTATATTGTTATAGAAGCCTTTGGATCAGGAGCATACCAACTCTCTACTCTTGAAGGGGAATCATTGTCCTCACCAATCAATAGTATTCATCTGAAGAAGTTATATGCATAGCGTCTAAGAGCCTTGTCTTAATTAGCAAAAATATAAAAAAAATAGAAAATCAACAAAAAATTGTTACCAAGGTGAAAACCTGGCAAACAAGCATCTTGGTAACACCACAAAAATTAGATAATCCAAAAAACAATAAAGATAAATAATTTTTCCAATAGTAAAAACACTTCAATGGTGCTTTGGATAAGTACCATGGTGAAAACCTAGCAAAGAAGTGCCATGTGTAGTTGACTCTATTCCTTTGTCTACTATCATTCTAATCTAATCCCTGTACATAGTCCACTACTGTGTACATAGTCCTTATCCTTGTACATAGTCCACTACCCTATACATACACCACATCCCTATACATAGTCCTTATCTTTGTACATAGTCCACTACCCTGTACATACACGACATCCCTATACATACACCACATCCATGTATGTGCACCCTATCCCTGTATATACTATTTATCCCTATACATATCACTTGTCTTTCCTATCCATCACTTGTACATACCATTTGTAATAAGTGGTAGTCTTTCCCATAACTTGGAACGATTGACATCGAGTGCATTTCATATCCCCTATTTTACCCTATTCAATATCAATTGGTCTTATACTCGACTGGGGGAAAACATTTCACATGTGTCATATTGGTTCTTATATTGGCTGTGTTGAAGATGTAAATCCATAGAAAAATCCAAAAACATTAGAAAACTGTAAAAAGACAAAAAAAATCAAAACATGTCAAAAATCTAAAAACAGAGTCAGAGTCATTCGCACTTGTCATTCTTTGTCGTTTGTTGAACTAGTTTTCCTCTGTGACTAGACATAGGCAAGGCCATTCGCCAATGTGCCCCTGAGGCATTAGGTCAGTTTGTTTGGGTTTTTCTATATAAAATCATGATTCAATCCATATGTCTATATGAAAAGGTCATTGGTCATGTCGAACTACGAGGTCTCTACATGTATAACGTAGGCAAGTCCATCAATCGATGAGCCCTCGAGGCTACGCTAGGTCAATCCATTAGGGTTCATCACATTCACTATCACATACATCTTTTAGTTGTATTCAATATTGTCAATTGGAGTCACATCAAACTACGAAGTCAGTTGAAGTCACATTGATCTACGATGTCTCTACATGTATAACGTAGGAAAGGCCATCAATCGATGAGCCCCCGAGGCCGCACTAGGTCAGTCCTTTAGGGTTCATCGTCACACACAGTCAATTGTCCACACATCATATCAAGTCATGCATCAATCTGGTGAACAAGTCAACAATGTCTCTAAGTCATATCAAACAAATTGCCAAGGAAACAATCAAAATAAATCAACTAATGTCTGCTATAGGATGTGTCCTTCCTAGAGACAGACATCATCAAAACAATCAACCCCTATCTTATTCAGGATGATTCCTTCATGAATATCGATATCAACAAAATAATCTGTCTAATACAGGATGGGTCCTTCCTGCATAATCGACATTGTCAAACAATCAAACATAGCCTTACACAGGTTATCACTTCAACAAAATTTGACTCAATGTCTTATACGATACATGTCTTTATGAAACTAGGCTTTGTCATGCCTTATACAGATAGTCAGAACATTGAAACCAGACTCAAAGTCTTCTCTAGTATGTGTATCTCCTGAAAACAAGCTCTATCAATCAAAACAAATCAAACAACCAAGATCAAGTTTTGGCAAATATTTTACTGGATTGTTGACTTTATGGCTTATTTATCTTATCATTTTATTTGACTTGATGAATTAGAATTATGTTACTAGCTTTCTCAAGGATGTCCCATGAAGGATTTAGAGAAGAAACGATGTATCAAAATTCTATTTTCTTTGACAGTTTTTTGTCAACTGTCTTTTAAATTTGATTTTGAGTCATATCACTAGTTTCCTCAAGGATGTCCCATGAAGGATTTAGAGGAGTGATGACGTCTCATGACCCATCTTTTACCTTTTTTGTTGTCTGTGGTTTTTCTTGAAAAAAAGACTGGGGCAACTTGTGCCCTTGGTATGAGTTAACAACAATCCTTTTCTGCAACTATCTATTGTTAGCAAGTGGATGACCTTGCACACCTTGATCTATGTCATATCATGGTGTTTTTCTCCATTTGTATTAGTCCCACCCAATGATGATAAAGTGCAACACCTTTTGTGATACATTGAAACATCGAAGATTGCTAATACTAACATCCATCTCATCTATTTTATTATTTCTCAATCTTTCTTTCCGTACTAACAGTTCTTCCTCCTTGCATTATGACGGAGTCCTATGACACATGAAAAAATATAAATCATCCTGCATATACACATACATGTTAGAAAAATACATACATATAGGCATTTATCATATCTAGGACATCATGGAATAATAGACATTTATCATCATACAATACATATCATAAGCATTTCATGTACATAACAAATTCTAAATACATGCATCACATTACTTTTGTATGGCATCACATGTAGAGAGCATTGCATATATAACATCACATTGCAACTCATAATTATAAATTGCATACATAACATCCATTGACATCATACATGTTAATACATACATAATCACATAGAATCAATTTCATATCATAAGCTGCATAAACACATCATAAAATAGATATGATCATCCATCACATAGGCATCTCATATAAACATGACATATATACATAAATGACTACATAATCAATAAATAGAACTACATATCATGAGAATCACTGCCAAAATCATATATATATATATCCCTCAAAAGTGTCACATCACAATGTCATAATGTATCATAAATATGGAAGCCTACAGGCTATATAATCATAATACAATGTCTCGGTACATATCAAGAAGTGTCCCTATCTTGAACTACCACTGATATCATGGCTAGAGTGTGAGGATGACTGACACTAGGACCTTGATGACTTGTGACCTGAGTGGGGCCTATCATATGGACCAACTCTATGTGGCTGGTCAACACCCTCTGTGCTAACTGTCCTAGAGTGGGTCCTAGCCTGGGACCTCCCACTATGTGCCTCTAAATAGCTCAGGGCCCATCGCTCTAAAGGAACCATTGTCTCATATAAATCTCAATAATAAGTCTCCCTCTCCCCGACTCTAACTAACTCTCTGGAAAATGCAGCTACTAGCCTAGTACATAGCGCTCTAATCTCTGTTAATCTTTGCTCAGTCTCCTGCCTCTGAGTTATGGCCTAATCTCTATCCATGACGGCTCTCTCCCTCTCCATCTGCAACAAATCTCTCTTGGACATCATGACCCTCATCTACTCCTCCAAGGATGCAATATGGGCACAAAGTGTAGCAGTTTCAGGATCAACTATCCCTGTGTCAGCATGTCTCACCCTCTATACACCATCATCCTCATCCTCCAACTCCTCTAGAATCCTATCCTGAATCTCCTGCTCATGATCATCATCCTCCTCATCATCATTTTGATAGGTGCCAAGTAAGCTAAGGGCATCAATCTCTACCTCCTCTCTGTCTTCCTCCTCTGCATGAACCTCTAGAATGCCCTCCTTTGTGGGATGCTCCTCCTCTTCGCTAATCTCAACATGGGCACATACTCCTCTCCCCATCCCTCCTCACGAATTGGTGATAATGGTGGCCTCCGTCCCCTCCATCCATGCCTCCCCCTCCTACCACCTCACTGACCATCTCCACCACCATCTCCATCAACATCATGACCCCCTCCACCTCTCTAACCTCTACCTCTACCATGTCTACCGCACAGTCCTATCCCTCGCCACTCTATCGACGAAGGCTGATCTAGATTTGTAAGGGGTATCGGCCTATGCATGGCCCACCACTAATCGTAAGCCTCTGTGGTACTTGGGTCTGCTACACCATATCTCCATCCCCATGGAACTACCTACAATCCATTAATATTTGCATCTGTAGTAGCTACTAAAATCTCTAGACCCCATAGGGGGATCTCTCACAAGGACCTCGCGAACTTGACCTATCCTCGCCACATCCTGTATCTCTCTAAACTTCCACAATACATGATCTGTAAAATGTCACTCAATAATGTGGACATGTGAAACCGTCTACCCAATCAAGTATTGAGTCTGGCAGAAAAAAGGAAAATGTTCATCCTCATCTAACCACTCTACACATCCTAGGTACGGTCTCCATGTAAATTGTACCATAGTATCAATGGCATGTCTGAAATACCTAGTATCTCCCATGTGGTGTTGAGTGTTATCCCCTACATAACGGAAGGCATAAGGAGCTCCGCGCTATATATCAACTATAACCGGTGGCTGAAAAACTGCAATGTGTTCCCACACCCATAGCATCAGGAGCATGGTACCACAACTCATGGACCAAGCCTCTCAATAGGCTATATCATGCAAGTGAAAATATAACATGCCAAGGAGATAGGGACCCCAAGCATATACCTCCCATCACTCTAACATACGTATCAACATCTCCCCTCAACCCATAGGAAAACCATGACCTCGACGGTCAGGAAGCACTATTCCACCTATCAATGTACATAATAGACAGTCTATCCATTTATACCTATGTGCCAATACATGCCATCTAATCTCATAATGATCAAACACTAACTATATGATATCGGCATGAGGGTAGTATCTGCACATCTTAACGACACCCCTCTAGGTATCATACCTCACCCTCGTGCCTATGATGGGAAGTCTCAAAATCCTGTAAACATCCTCTAAGGTAACTGTTGCCTCTCTAGTAGGTAGGTGAAATGAGGAAGTTCGGTTGGCTTCCTGAAAGTCCAGATCCTATATGCTCAATGGTGGGTGCAGAGCAAAATCTCAAATCTCAAAGCTAGGTGGGTAAAAATGAATTTGTTTTTACCCAATTTCTATTCATACCTAGGGTTTTTGTGGCATTCTTTTTTACTGGCCGTGTCAACTTCCAACTTCAATCAACCCGTACTTGTCCTTAACATTTCCAACTTCAATTCTGTCAACTCCATTGCATTTCTGGCTATCTAATGGACTAATCGGGATCATTTCCAAAAAAAATTGAAATTTTTCAAAAATTTGTCGATTTCCCCAAGGGGGAATACCTTCACCTATTTACATCGGGACATGATTGGGGCATATTTTTATCTATTTTCTTTGACATAACATCGAAATGACATTGTATCAAAGAGGGGAAAATGTAGACACTGAAATCTAGTTTAAGCCTATGACTTCAATATTCTTAATAATTCGTATTTCTTCCATGGTCATGATTAAATAATGTCAATTATTTAATTATTCTCTAAGGTCTTCATTTCTTCTATTAATTAAATAATATTAATTAGTTAATTAATTCACACTTTTCTTTATTCCATCTAATTAATTAAATAAACACTTTTTATTTAATTATGTTACTAATTAACCTTATCCTTCTTCTTTGATTAAATAAATTCTTATTTAATTTACTCTTTATTATATTTCAACTATAATTAAATAAATCCTTTATTTATTTAATTATTCATTTAAATCCCTTTGTCACTTAATTAAATAAATCTTATTTATTTAATTATTCTTCCAATATCAAATATGAAAATAAATGAATTATTTAATTCATAAATCTATTTTAACGCATTCCTCTATATTTAGATAACTGTGTGAGTTATCTATGTATTCACTTTGACTCGACTTGACATCTATTTAAATCATTTAGTTAACTAGGGATTTAATGTCTGAGTGGCTTTCTCAAGTAATCTCTTCGTCATATCATTCATTCATCTAGTTCTAACTCAATTGTTTGTACATTCATATTAATTAAATATTCCTATTTAATTAATGAAGTCTTGTGTCTTCATTCGAACAGAGAGTTGCTTTAATCCATCTTTACCTTTGTCATGCAAAGATAATTCTTTTGTTTTTGAATATCAAACTTGAAGATTAAATCATTTATTTAATCTTTATTTCTATTTCTAATTTATATCACTCATGTCACTACTAACTATTATCATAATGCATGACTAATCTGTCGATCTCAACCATACGTTGATCTTTCAATCCTAACCTATTATTTGAATAATCAATTTTCTATAAAGTGATTTGTCATTCATCATTCCAATCTCTCTCGAAATCAGATGACTTTTTGGAGAAACTATCTTGAATCTTTGATGCTTTGCTAAATCATTATCATAGGCTATACTTGCACAAACTTTGAAAATCTGAGGGCAATTATACTACAACAGAAAAATGGAGAAGGGCAATCGAGATGATACATGAAATTACGTACATATTGGGTGAGATTGTTTAGTTTATTTACATTTTGGCTTTCCTTTATTCTTTGTTGCTTAGCTTAGATTGCATTAGAGTTCTAGATTGCGTTGCATGTTTTCTCTGATCTATTTCTCTACATTTTCTAGATGTTACAGATACATTGAAGAAGAAAGTTACAGAGCAACCTATTTTGGAACTTCTACATTTCAATAAGGTCTTTCAGGAAGATTGTGATGCTAGTGGCACTGCCATAGGAGTGATTTGATTCAAGAAGGTAATCATGTTGCCTATTTTAGTGAGAAGTCGAATGATGCTAAGAAGAAATATTTCATCTACGATCAAGATTTTTATGCTAAAGTTTAAGTTTTGAAGAAATGGAGACACTATTTTTTCCAGTAGTATTTGTTTTATATAATGATCACCAGGCTTTATAGTATCTCAATAGTAAAGTAAAGTTAAATCAAAGGAACTTAAAATGGGTTGAGTTTTTGTAGATTTATACTTTTGTTTTGAAGCATAGGAATGGAAGGTCAAACAAAGTTGCAAATTCCTTAAGTAGAAGGAAAAATTTATTGATAGAGATGAATATAGAGGTTGTTGGGCTCAATGAACTCAAAATTTTGTATCATGAAGATCCAAATTTTGTAGAAGCTTGGAAGGATTGTTTGGAACTTGTTACATTAGATACGAGAAGTTGGTTGGATTTCTTAATCCGAGATGGGATGTTGTTTAGAGGAATCCAATTGTGCATTCCAAGGAGTTCTATGAGAGAGAATCTAATCAAGGAGAAGCATATTGGGGGATTGGTTTGAAATTTTGGTTGAGATAAGATCATTTCTCTTGTTAGTGAGAATTATTACTAGCCACAACTACAACAAGATGTGAAGAAGTTTGTACAAAGTTGCAGAGTATGTTAGATGGTGAAAGGAACAAGTCAGAATATTGGATTGTATTAGCCATTACCTATACTTAAGAGGCCATGGAAGAATATTAGCATAGATTTTGTTCGTGGCTTACAAAGGAAACAAAGAGGGAATGATTCCATATTTGTGGTGGTGGATAGATTTTCAAATATGGCACATTTCATTCCATGTCATAAGACCAATGATGTTGTTAATGTTGTAGAATTATTTTTCAGAGAGGTGGTGAGACTACATGGTCTACCGAATAGTATAGTTTTAGAAAAAGATACCAATTTTTTTGGTTATTTCTAGAAGATATTATGTAAGAATTTGAAGACAGATTTGAAGTTTAGTTTTACACACCATCCATAAATTGATGGAAAAATAGAGGTGGTCAATAAGATTTTGGGAAACCTACTAAGATTCTTAATAGGAGACAAGCCCAAGGGATGGGATTTGATATATCGCTGGCAGAATTTGCGTACAACAATTCTATCAATAGGAGCATTGGTAAATCAACATTCTACATTATGTATGGGAGTAGTCCAAGAAATTCTTCTAAACTAAGAAAGATGGATAAGGGGGAGAAGAATAGTGCTGAGGCTGAAAATTTTGCTCAGCATTTGAAGAATTTGCATGAAGAAGTGACCAAACATATCAATAAGATGAACTTACAATATAAGGCCAAGGGAGATCAGAAAATGAGGCATAAGGAGTTCTAGGTAGGAGATGAAATCATAGTTCATTTTTGAAAGGAGAGGTTTTGAGTAGGTACATACAACAAGTTAAAGATGAAAAAGTTTGGACAATGCAAGATCCTGAAGAAGCATGATCCAAGAATTGCATATGAGGTAGAGTTTCCTGATGATATACGTATTTCACCTATGTTTAAAATTTTAGATTTGACATAATATCATGATAGGGAAATTAATGAAGAAACATTAGAAGCACAGTGGAATATTCCAGTACCTACTTCAAAAAAGGAAGAAATAGAAAAAAAAATTGGATAGTCATGTGGGTAGAACCAAAAGAAATAGGCAATATGCAGAGTATTTGTTGAAGTGGAGAGGAAGGCCTATTGAAGATCCATCATGGTTGTCTTAGGCTGAGGTTAAATGTCTTGGGTTTCCTCTAACTCTTGAGAAGTGACAAGGTCACTTTTCAAAATACCCAGGGTGTCTAATGCACATGCATCCAACGATGTAGGGAAATCTTGCATCACCCAAAATATTATTTTTCCTTAATTTCTTTAGTTTTTTTTGGTTCCATGATTTTACTTAAGGGGTGTAAGATAGTAAGGAGTCAAAAAAAGTGAAAATGGTCACTTACTATTTTTAGTAAGTCGGCCTAAATGGGCTTGTATGGACTTGAAAAGTTACACAAGGAGTAGAACTGAAAAACATTTTTGGTCACAAAAGAATCATCTTAATACCCTACATGGTTTAGGAGATATTAAAATTTCCATCCTGGGAAATTTCTCCAATGCAATTTCAAATTTAAATCTGAACACTTAGAAGCCCCAAGACAACTCAAAATGTTGACAAATTGACCTACGATCAATTTACATGTTGTAGATCTCTTCAAGAGCTTTCCAATGATATGCAATAATAGAAAATTGGATGCCAAAATCAAAAGTTATGGCCCTCCAAATTTGCCCCTCTAAAAAGTGAATTTCATTAAAATTTCTTCGTAGGCCAGAAATCAAATGGCAAAACTTTTGGTTCCAAAAAAAATGGGAAATTTGAACATTCGAGAACATTCTAGAGTGGTTATTGGGGTTAAAAAAAGGGTTAATTTCGGGGTTGTACAGTGCCTCCATTAGTCGAGATTGTGACTCCAAATAATATATTTTGCTTTCAGAGTTGATTTTGTTGTAATGATTCAATCCCATGAGGCTGTAGCATGTAAATTTTCAATCTGTAATTTCATTTTTTAGAAAATAATTGAAAGTGAGTTAGTTTTTTTCTTTCTTGCATCTTCTATGTTGGTATCTATTGTGGTGATTTGTGTGGGTTTCAAGTGGTGTGACCCTCATCAAGAATTGTTTGTTGAGTACCTAGGTTAAAGCCTATTTTAAATGCAAGTGTAGTAAGATCTTGTGGACCACATGGATTTGTGTAATAATATTTTGGTTGATGACTTGGTTTTCTCTAAAATGCAAAATTGCAATTATTTCCATGTCATGTTTTTGAATAAGCTAAATTGTATATATTGTTCTTTAAATGATAGAAACGTGTTGGTTGTTGTTTCTAATTTTCATGAGAATACCATTGAAAAAGTAAAAACATGTCCTATATCTACCAATAACCTAGGATATAAAACTAAATTCTTTTCTTCAACTCAACTAATAAATGTATATTAAAATCCACTAAAGGAGAAGATATGAATAAATGGTTTTCATTCATATGAATTGATCCATAAAATTAAGGTTTATTTTCTAAGAATTTTTTTGTAATTCCTCTTGTTAAAATTTTAACCAAGTGACTATCATGCAATATTAGTTAATTTGAAGGGTACAAAATCTACTAAGACAAGGGAGTGAATTAGTAGATCAAATCAATTTAAAACTCTTTAATTCAACACGTGCATATCAAAAAGTGAGAAAACAAGGGAATTTACAATATGAAATAGGCACCAACCTACCATAGACACAAATCCCCAATACAATGGTTTGAGCACCAACTCAATGAGTAGAACACTAGTCCTATAGAAATATAATGATAAATCTTGTGGATATTTGATGCTAATTAAATAGCTTACTCAAAGTCTAAGCTTAGGTGATGGTGCATAATGATTGAGATGCTTCACATTGAATGACACTCTCTCACACACAATTACATCCTTGTATATTCACTTACTACCTTCTCTCCAATTAATCTCATACTTCACATTATGGATCTACACAAATGTTTGATGATTATATAAAATGCATTACATTATCATTAATCTATGTTGGTCAAGGATCCACAATTAACAAGGATGACATATGGTATACCTAAATTCAAATTACATGAAACATGTAACAAGTTTGTCCTAAATCAAATTTATAACTTCCAAAAATAATATAATTCCATGCACATCCACAAGAACCTTAACCTAGACCTATTGTATCATCACACACTAACTTTGAATGTTCCACACTACTAGCTATTGCCACACAGTTTTGCAACACCAAATGGTTTGATAAATAGGCACAAAGAGCCTTTTTTCACTTTAAACATTCTACATAAAAAAATTAATTATGAAAACTCTAGAATATGATAGAAAATGTGTAGACATAATCTCAATTCAAACCATAGAGCCAAACACACCTTTAGGAAGAAATACTGAACATAAATTTGTATTGCTAGAGAAATATCCCTACCCTGAGAAACTAAACTTTAAAACATTATCAATCAGACTTCCAGGTATCAAAATGAATATATGTAGTATGATATTATACATAATCCTCAACTTATTTTATCAATATATCTAGCAATATATGAATTTCAACTCAAAATGATATGAAAATTCAATTTACATTTAATTATCACTGATCTTCTAACAATCTTCCTTTGGAATAAGTGAGCTCCTTTGACATAAATGATAAGATTTGTTCAACAATATCCCATTTTTCATCAATGGAAAATATTAAAAAATTGGCCACACATGAAGAAATAAATGATATTGTTTGAACCAAAAAACTACCTCAATTTGACTTTCATTTCTCCACCTTAGAGAATATTGCATTTTGAGTTCCATTTCTACCCTTTTGACATCAATGGAAAATTTTAACTAAAAACTAATTCCAATAATCTCCACAAATATTTTAGGCACTCTACACAGTTGGAAACATGTTTCTCGAATAGTCTCCCTATCAGTTCATGTTGCACTACTTCTGAAAACATTCTACAAGACCACCAAGACATATTGTGATAGGAAGTTAACACTCCCCTTCAACCTATACCATGACGTATTACTTCTAAAATGCTCAAGACCATCAAGCCTTCTTGTGGTAGAAATATCTCCCTCAACCTATACTTATACATTCAAGAGGGAGTAACAACTCCCAACTTCTTTCAAACAAACTCTTAAATCTCCTTAAGAAGCGGTTTAGTTAGGAACCCTCTCAGTTTTCCATCTATGCTCTAACATTGTGTCCTACTTAACTAACTTTGTCACACTACTAAGGATATCTTTCAACTATGTACGAGAACTCTGGCTAGCTAAGTATCTGGGTCATAGTGAACTAACAAGTGTACGTAGCAACATCTACACTCACTATGACCATAGCTTTTGTAACTAAAGTATAACTGTTACTCAATGAAAAATTATTTTGAACACATACAATATTGATAGGGGGATGAATTCTAGTATTCTTCTAAACCATCCAATTATCAACCATTCAATTTCCAAAGCATATTTAACAATTATAATAAATGTAAGCATAAATAACCCATGGTGCACAAAACACATAAACACTTGGATTTTATGTGGAAAATTAAAAAAGGGAAAAATTGTGGTGAGGATTAACTCATAATATGTTATAACTAGTTATAGGATATTACAAAAAGGTTCACTGCTAGGAGGAATCACTATCCATAGAGAAAAGAAAGATACAAGAGAAGTGACTTCAGAACTAGAGTTTGAAATGATATAAATGCATCTAACTTATGTTGAATTTAGTTTCTTTGGAGCTCATTACACATGCTATAATTAACTCATATTACCACTCTCTTCCCTGGTCTATCTTCGTACACCTCTCACTTAATATCTAGCATATTCCCACAATTCTACAATATTCACATCATTGCTTGAAGTTAGATCATATCATTCTCTCATCTCTTTCTTTTATAACTCAACTCAACCCTATATATATTGAACTTGATCACAGACATCAAATAGGTTAGCCTAATTAGATGTAGCCTTGAATTATACAAATCATGCCTTGTCAACACCCAATTCAAATGAAAATACCTTTGCACTCAAAACATAAGCAATATAGGTTGGAATGGACCTATAACAACTCTTCTTTCCATTCACATCAAGTATTTAATCTTCTCAACACTTCACATAACCTAGGTCAGCAAAGTAAAAACCCAAAAGTAGAATACTCCAACTGATCAACATAAAAGAATACTCAGATCACAAAATGTTGCGCCAATTGAAAAATACAATGTAATGACACCTGTAAACCTTCTCCCAAAATTGTAGCATCTAACTCAAAACTACGAAGGAATACAAACTAGTTAGATAAGGTCTCGTACATAGAAATTTGTGTAAACCATATCTATTGAACTTATGTTACTTGAAACTCTTGAACCACTTAATAAAACCAATTGAAATTCAAAAATAATATGTAAAATATATATATAAAAAAAATACTAGAATCATATAGGTATATCTGAAAAGGTTGACAAATGCAGACCAAAATACTAGTGGGCACTGTGTTGAAACCGTTGGTTTAAACACTTAGCCAAAATTAAATTTTCAAAATTGATATTTTTGTAGAAATCCATCATGCATCCTGTGGTGTGATGTGTTTTTGTGATGCAGTCCAAAATCCAAGTTCACATGTGATTGACATCACCAAAAAAAAATCCGATTTGGTTTTGTTGTTTTTCTCTTGTTTTCTTTCCTCTGTGAGTAGTTCATTCTAGTTCAATGGTTATGTGAAGTAGAATAGGTTTAATTTTTTTGATATTTGATGGATTTAATTTAATTTACTAAATCTTGTTCTTGGCACCATTTAATGAATCAATCTAATTTAAAATGGTGGTATTATGTCATTATCAAGAAAAATAAGAAATTGAAAAGTTAGCAAATAAATAGAATAAAAATTAAAATTGAAAGTTTAAAATTGAAGGAAACTGAAAAGGGTTTATTCATGTGACACTATAGTAATGAATCTACAAAGGGTGTCAATTCAATTACAAGAATTTTCCAATTTCATCAAATGGAAATGAAATATAGAAGGAAAAATTACTTGCCAGAATGAGGGAGCAATGTTAGAAGGTAGTAGGGAGGCAATAGTTGAAGGAGGCAGGAGAGGCATAAGAGTCACGAAAATACAGAGAAGCCTCTCCCTATGTTATAGACCAAACAATAGACAATTTAAAAGATAATTATTAGCATGAAACTTGGAGAGTTTGCATGGTAAAAAGTAGTGGAAGTATTCATGCAATAAGAAGGAGCTATCTGTGCCAAGAAAATTACAATTTCATGTAATGAAATGGAGGTCATTGACTAAACCAACACAACTTGAGTCCTTTTAGTCACCTTTTCAATCTTAAAAACCCTATCTAGGGTTAACTTCTTTGCAACCAACCTACTTTCCTAGTAGACATCCATACCTTGTTTTCAGGTCTTATCTTTCAAACACTCTAACAAATCCACTATCCACTCATATTTTCAAGGACCCATTAACCCCACACAAAACATGCCTCAAAATATTATTAGGCCTCTTTGGACCATCTTCACTTAAACTAGCCTTTAGCACTAAAAAGGGCATCAATTAGCCCAATTTTCTAAAGGAATACATCACCAAATCTACTTCCAACTCAAAATTCCACTTGTTATACTTCAAACTAATTTAAAATTTTCAAATTTTCCAACCTATTGGTCAAAACTCACTCAATATGACCCTTTTTCAAGAAACCCTCAATTTTCACCAAACAAACAAGGGTTTATTGAAAACCCCATATCCCAACCTCATAAAAACTTGAAACCACTTCCAAAATTATTTATTATACCTATAAAAACTTAATTCTCCCTCAAATTATGCTTCCCCCAAGAATCCCTCACACTTCCTTCATAAAACCTCTCAAATTCACCCTTTTTCCCTCTTTTTCAAATAGGGCTTCATGCCATATCATAAATTTCACCCCTCCTATCCTTTCCAACCTTAAAAATTCATAAAAATACACCTATTCTCCTTAATTTCAACAAGCTCTGACTATTTCCCAAGCAAATTCCTCAATCCACCAACTCTAGCCTTGTTCTTAAGGCCCAAATTCCATATTTTTACTAGGAAAACATTGAGCATCCCTTCAAATGCCTTTACCAATACTATTTTATTATTCCTACACCCTATCCAACTTACAACAGGCCAATTCTACTAAGACACAACCTGGAGAATAGGTGGAATGGCTTATTTCAACATGTTACACACTCAAACCCTTAAATGAGCAAGTTTAGACTAATTTTCATAAATCTACCCCTAAGATGCTTGAAAATTAATAAAACTTCTCAAGAATGGATAGAAAACAAAGCTAATAGAATCCTGCATCTGATCCAAGAATTATCTAAGCAAGTTATTCTTGTATGGACCCTTACACGGGCAAGGAATGAAAAAATTACACAAAAATTAACAAAGAATAGTGGTATTTGATTGATGTTCTCCTTCAAAACTCTTCAACAACCCTTAACATTGATGGATCTTACATAGTTAAAAAATTTCCCACCTAAACTAAAGATTCAACTCCTACCACTGACCTTTTGAAGCCAATGATCGTTGGCATTCTAACAACTTGCAATTTTTACACTTTACAACATTTTCAAATTGACACTTTTTTTCAAAATAGCAATATTTACCTAATAACCCCACAATGACTTCAAAACTAAAACCAACATAACAAAATGGCCTTTCATGGAATTATTTGACATTATCATGACTAAAACCACCTATCTAGACCAAATTCACAAAATGGAGCAACAAGGTTCTCTGCACCATTCACTCGGCGATAAAAACTTTCCAAGTCCCTTGGAAGTCTTCAACTCTTAAACTTGCAATAAATATTTGATCTTAAACTCTTTAATGATCCTCCTTATTCTTGAAATTGCTCCACTGATCTTCATCTTCACATTTGGATTGAACTTTTCCATGCATAGTAATCCTATGCTTGTCTTGTCATCTTGAATCTTCATCTTCATGCTTTGATTTTTCATCATCAGTTGCATCCAGCTACTTCCACTTTTTCCTTTCGCTTCATCAATTGAAAAACATCCCATACTTTGGCTTTCCTCTTTCATCTTAACCATTTGTATAACTTCCATTAAAATCATTATCAAAACAAGGACTATTACACACTTGAATATATTCCACCAAACATTCCCTTTCACCTTATCCTTTCTCTTCACAACCATCTTTCATTCCTCTATCATTGGAACCTCTGTCATGGAAGAATACAAATTCAGCTCAACCAATCTTGTCATCCAATGACAACTCTTTGTACTTACCACAACAACATCACTCTTCACTTCAATTGGAGAATCCACAAACAATTTGTCTTTGGCCTTCTCTTGGCCTATCTCTATCAACTTCCCATCTTCACCTCTTGGGGTGACTACAACCTTTTTCATTTTCTCAACCTTTACTCTTCCCTTCACTAGCCTTTGCCATTCTGCTTGGCTCTTTTAATTCTTTATCTTTTTGTTTCGCTTCTCACCTTGCACTTCTTTTTCTTGACTATCCACATGTTGCAATTGATATTTTGCCTCAAAGATCTATGTCTTACCAAACTCATGAACCTCTTTGTTAACACAATTTGACTATCCACCATCTTCTCTAATCATTATGCTCTCACATTGCTTTTCTTCAACCTCTTTCACTTTCCCATTACATTGACTCTTTGCAACTTTCACTCTCATATCTTGAATCAGACTTCCAGCCTCCATGATCATTGTATTTTTAGACATATGTACCTCTATCCTAGCAGTTTTTGACTGCTCGTTGTCTTCATTTACCTACAAGGGACACAAAACTTCCCTCAACATGATCTTTTCACTCTTCTCAAGCCCATCTTGGCTTACCTCAGTCCATTTACACTCTTCTCTTTCACCTTTTACCTATGCCTTCATTATCTCTACCTTTGAAATCTATTTTCTATTAGGTCTTCCATCTTCTTTTCCATCAAACATCTACTACACTTTATGCTCTTGTCCAATCAATGGGAAATACACTCCCTCCATAGCAACCTTACTAGGTCATTCTTGCCTTTCCTTAGGCAACTCATTCGCACTCAAATTTTCTTTTCCTCTTATCATGGTCTCTACCCCATGAATTTATTTCTCACAAAATTTTGCATCAGATCTACATACCTTTGATTTGATAGTATTTGAATATCCTACACCTTATTTTTCCTTCACTTGACTAAATCCAGTCCCTCTCTTGTCTTCATCACACTTTCCAAACTTTTCTCAATCTTTCAAGGTCATGTAACTTTGATCTTCACTATCTCAGTCTTTTTCACCAATTCATCATCTTTTTTCTCTTCATCATTGCATCCCTATCTATAATTGTTTTCTCAACACTTTCTTTCTTGTTAGTTGTTGCACTCTCACTATACTTGTCTACCTCATTTCTTATAAACTCTTTTCTTCCCTACATTAGTACCCTTTCTTTCTTTCCTTGTCTGTAATCCTTTTCCACCAATGGAATCAGTGTGAAAGAAACTCCATCCTTCATAATCTTATAGCTATTATTCCCTCCATCACAAAAATAAAATCTCTCATGCAACCATGGTATTCCCAATAACAAATGAAATATGCTCATAGGTACCACATCACACAATATTTTATCTTTATAACCACCTATACTAAACTCAACCCAAGATTTCCCCTTGACCAAAAGAGTATGCTCACCATTGAACGAAGAAACATAGTAAGGTGTCTCATGAGGAATCCTTGATAAATGCAACTTATCAACCATTTCTTCTAATACCCTGTTGTGTAAACTACCAAAATCTACCATTATAGTACATACCTTGACATTACACTTATAGGTGGTCTTAAAAGATTCATTTATTTGTAGCATCTCCTTGTCTTGATTCATTTCTCTAACCAGGGCATTCATCTTGTCCTTTCTCCAATGCAACTCTTCTTTCCTCATATTAGTATTGTGCTTTGATACCAATTAATGCAATGACAGGGAGGTCATTGACTGAACCAACACAAATTGAGTCCTTTCACTCACCATTGCAATTTTCAAAACACTCTCTAGGGTTAACTTCTTTGTAACCTTGACCTACTTTCCTTGTAGGCATCCAGACCTTGTTTTTAGGTCTTATCTCTCAAACACTTTAACAAATCAACTATTCAGTCATATTTTTAGGGACCCATTAACCCCACACAAAACATACCTAAAAATATTATTAGGTCTCTTTGGACCATCTTCACTTAATCTAGCCTTTAGCGCTAAAAATGGCACCAATTAGCCCAATTTAGAAAAGGTTCAACACATCAACAAATCTGCTGCCAACTCAAAATTCCACTTTTCATACTTCAAACTACTTGTAAAACTTCAAATTTCCCAACCTATTGGTCAAAACTCTCTCACTATGACCCTCTTTCAGGAAACCCTCAATTTTCACCAAACAAACTGGGGTTTATTGAAAACCTCATCTCCCAACCTCATACAAACTTGAAACCACTTCCAACCTTATTTATTCTACATGTAAAAACTTAATTCACACTCAAATTATGCTACCCCCAATAATCCCTCACACTTCCTTCATAAAACCTTTCAAATTCACCCTTTTTCCCTCTTTGTTCAACTAGGGCTTCATGCCATATCATACATTTTACCCCTCATGTCCTTTACATCCTTCAAAACTCATAAAAATACACCTATTCTCCCTAATTCCAACAAGCTCTAACTATTTCTCAAGAAAATTCCCCAATCCACCAACTCTAGCCTTGTTCTTAAGACCCAAATTCTATATTTTCACCAGGGCAGTGTTGAGAATCCCTTCAAATTCCTTCACCAATAATATTTTCTTATCCATACACCCTATCCTACTTACATTAGGCCCATTCCACTAAGACACAACCTTAACAATAGGTGGAATGTCCTATTTCAACATGTTACACACTCAAACCCTTAAATGAGCAAGTTCAGACTAGTTTTTAGAAATCTACCCCTTAGGTGCTTCTAACTTAATATAAATCCTCTAGAATGGATTAAAAATAAATTTAATACAATCCTACATCGTATCCAACCATTATCTGATCAATTTATGCCTGTATGGACGCATACATAGGGTGGGAATGAAGAAATTACATAGAAATTAACAAAGAATAGTTGCATTTTATTGACGTTCTTGTTCAAAACTCTTCAACAAACCTTCACATCAATGGATGTTACATATTTAAAAAATTTCTCACCTAAAATAACTACTTCAACTCCCTCCAACAACCTTTTGAAGCTAATGACTATTGGCATTATAACAACTTGTAATTTTTGGACTTTACAACATTTTCAAATTGACACTTTTTTGCAAAATAGCATTATTTACCTAATAACCCAAAAAATGAATTCAAAAATTAAAAAAATAGTACAAAATGGCCTATCATGGCCTTATTTGACATTATCATGACTAAAACCACCTATCTAGACCAAATTCACAAAATGGAGCAACAAAGTGCTCTACACCATTCACAAAAACAATTGAAATTCAAAAATAATATGTAAAATATATCTATAAACAACATATTAGAACCATGTAGGTATATCTAAAAATGTGAACAAATGTAGACCAAAATACCAGAGGGCATTGTGTGTTGAAGCTATCAATTTAAACAATTAGCCAAAATAACCTTTTGCAGAAGTGATACTTTTGTATAAATCCATCATTTATCATGTGGTGTGATGTGGTGTTGTGATGTAGTCTAACATTTGAGTTCATGTACGATTAACATCACCAAAAAAGAATTCTAATTTGGTTTTGTTATTTTCATCCCATTTTCTTTCCTCTGTGAGCAATTCATTCCAGTTCAATGGTTGTGTGAAGTAGAATTGGTTGAAATTTTTGGATATTTGATAAATTTAATTTCATTTACTAAATCTTGTTCTTGACACCATTTAATGAATCAAGTTGAATTAAAATTGTGGTATTATGTCATTATCAAGACAAATAAGAAATTGAAAGATTAGCAAATAAATGGAATAAAATTTTAAATTGAAAGTTTAAAATTGAGGGAAACTGAAAAGGGTCGATTCATGTGACACTATAGTAGTGAATATACTAAGGGTGTCAATTTAATTGCAATAATTTTCCAATTCAATCAAATTTAAATGAAATATAGAAGGAAAAATCACTTGCCAAAATGAGGGAGCAATGTTAGAAGGCAGTAGGGAGGCAATGGTTGAAGGAGGTAGGAGAGGCATAAGAGTGGAGAAAATGTAGAGAAGCCTCTCCTTACTTGTGCTATAGACCAAACAATAGACAATTTAAAAGATAATTATCAACATGAAACTTGGAGAGTTTACATGGGAAAAAGTAGTGGAAGTATTCATGTAGTAAGAAGGAGCTATGTGTGCCAATAAAATTACTATTGACTCTATGTCAAGTAAAGGCTATTGAATGTAGGACACCACTTATTGCAAGGTGTAAATTTGAAAAGGAAAGCATGGAAAGTAATTGGAGATAGCACTAGAATACATTGCATGGAAATGGATATAACGGGAAGCTTTATGCATAATGAAGACAAGTTTATATGCTTACTATGAATGGTACTAGTGTATGGGATACATAATAGTTCCCATTTTGGTTATGCTTTCAAATCAATGAATAAATCAAAGCATAGAATGGAGAAGAGGGCATCAATTATCATCCATGTAGAAATGAAGCTGGTGCATGAATAAGATAGAGATTGATGAGAAAGTGATGAAGAATGACAAGAGAGAAGAGTGCATAACAAAACTATTATGAGGACACAATTCTTAGTAGGCTGGTGGAGAAATTCAAAGATCATAGTTGGAGTCTTAAATTGAAGGATTGGAACATTAATTGAAAGTTGGTGCAAATTTATAGAGAGAGAAGCTACATACAAAGTGTAGAGAGATGCTCTATAGAAGCTTTATATTACAAAGAAGAGTGGATCGAACCAAAGAGGTGTTAGAGGCTACAAGATTAAGATGAATTGGGTCAAGCAAAAATGAGAAATTGCTATAAGGAAAGAAAGTTTCCTATATGTAACATTCATGAATTTGGAATAACTAATAATGTTTTCTCTAGATATTTACAATTTTGAGTAATGTTGTGTAATTGTAAGCCAATTCAATTTGACATAAGTAATTGTTGAATTGGGAATTAAGTGTACATTGAGTCTTTGTAATCTAAATTTAGGTGAAGTTTGGAAGAGTGGCTTTTGCTTCTTCATCAAGTGGTATCAAATCCAAAGGTTTTGAGTGTAAAGATAGAGCATCAAGAGAGAGGCGAATAAAGTTTCAAGAGAGAGGAAGTTCACACCATGACCTGCAAGTGGAGAGGGTGGTGAGTAGAGGTTTTAGGGGCACAAGTAAATCATCGAACGTGAGGCATCTTGTGAAAAAATTTATGGTTAGTGGAAGTGTGAGTGAGAAGCTCAAAAGCATCATTGTAGGTGACAACAAATAAAAGTGGTGTGATGGAAAATTATGACAGATGAAGTGGAATCTTCATGAGAACGAGGTACGATTGCAACATGGAGGTTGCAAGAGAGAAGTTACAATGAAGACATATTAGAGAAAGGCATGAAGAGAAGAGGATTAACAATTTGGTAGAGGAAGGAGGTAAGGAAATTTGGTGGAGGAGGTCCAGCTTTGAATAATGGAGTTTGTTGAAGACTGTTCATAATCTTCAAGGGTGATTCTAACACCTCATTTCATTTTTGTTAAGGGTATGTGTAGGATCATGATGGGCCAAAAAGTGGCAATATTATGGGTATTTGTAGGGTATGTGGCTGACGACTTTTTTTAATCCAAAATTGATGAAATGAAAAGGGTTTTTAGAGGAGATTCTCATCTTTCCACCAATATGAATTATTCTTTAATTTGAATTTAATAAATAATTATTATTTATTTTCTATTAGAATTACGACTAAAGTCCTGATCGATAGGCTAATTGAAAAACATCTATGACTTTCAAGCGGTATCACATTTTTTGAATCTGAAACATATGTCACATTCTATGCTTCACATACTATAGGATTAAAAAAAGAAAAATTAAATTTCATGAAGTTTTGACCAAGTTAAGGTGGTCAAACATACAAGTTTTTATATTTTTTAAAAATTTTAATAAAAAATTCATAATTAATTATTTATTTGGAAAAAATTTACCAAAAAATATGCATCACATCCAGACATGAGTCCTCTACTTATATAAAAAATCTTATTAAATTTTTTTATCATTTTATTATGGTTAGGGTGGTCAGACAGACACCTACTTATTTTTTCCCTGAAATTTAAGTACTACTGCATTGAAATTTCAACTTTTCACCAAATAGATTTTATTTATTTTTAAATAAACCTAGTAGTTTAGAAACTACATTCAATTTTCTACAAATTCTATTCTTACATATTTTTGAAATAATATAGATAACTTATTCAGATTTTTACGTCAAGTTGCCTAACACTAATTTTTTTGAATTTTTTCCCACTTAAGGGCCTATTTTTTCCATGATGATCCTACACATACCCTTAACCCATGCTCACAAACTCCTTACCCAACATGTTTGATGCAAGAGAATCCCAGTTCACATGTGATTGTAATCACTAGTAAAAAAAACTTCAGTTTGGTTTTGTTGTTTTGCTTTCATTTTCTTTCCTTTGTAAGTAGTTCATTCCAGCTCATGGTGACCTCGTGTGAAGCAGAATTGGTTGAAATTTTTGGATATTTGATGGATTTAATTTCATTTAATAAATCTTGTTCTTGACATTTTTAATGAATCGAGCTCATTTAAAATGGTACTATTATGTCATTATCAAGAACAATAAGAAATTGAAAGTTCAACAAATAAATGGAATAAAAATTGAAATTAAAAGTTTAAAATTGAAGGAAACTAAAATGGTCTTATTCATGTGACAATATACTAATGAATCTACTAAGAGTGTCGATTCAATTGTAATAATTTTCCAATTCAATCAAATGGAAATGAAATATAAAAGGAAAAATTAGTTGCCAGAAAGAAGGGGTAGTGGTAGAAGGCAGTAGGGAGGCAACAGTTGAAGGAGGTTGGGGAGGTGTAAGAGTGGAGAAAATGTAGAGAAGCCTCTCCTTACCCATGCCATAATCCAAACAATAGAACATTTAAAAGATAATTATCAGCATGAAACTTGGAGAGCTTGGGTGGGAAAAAGTAGTGGAAATATTGACATAGTAGGAAGGAGCTATGCATGCCAAGAAAATTACCATTGAATATATGTCAAGTGAAGGCTATTGAATGAAAGATGCCACTTATTCCAAGGTGTAGAGTTGAAAAGGAAAGAATGGAAAGAAATTGGAGATAACACTAGAATAAGTCATGTTGAAATCAATGGAATGAGAAGGTTTACATAGAATGAAGACATTTTTAAATGCTTAGTATGAATCAGACTAGTGCATGGGTTAAACAATAGTTCCCATTTTTGTTGTGCTTTTAAATCGGCCAATAAATTGAAGCATATAAGGGAGAAGAGGGTGTAAATTATCATGTTCATATAGAAATAAAGTTGGCATAAGAATAAGACAAAGATTGATGAGAAGGTGATGAAGAATGAAAGCTGGAGTAGTAAAGACAAGAGAGAAGAGTCCATAATGGAACTATGATGAGGATGTGATTCTCAGTAGGTTGGTGGAGAAAGTAAACTCATAGTTGGAATCTTAAATCAAAGGATTGAAACATTAATTGAAAGTTGATACAAATTGATTGAGAGAGGAGCGGCATAGGGAGTGTAGAGAGCTTCTTTGTAGAAGCTTTATATTATAGAGAAGAGTGGACTAAACCAAATAGGTGTTAGAGGTTACAAGATGAAGAGGAATTGGGTTGAGAAAAGAAGAGAGATTTTTGTAAGGAAAGAAATTTTCATGTATGTAACTTTCATGAATTTGAATAAATAACAATGTTCACTCTATTTACAAATTTGAGTTATGTTGGTGTGAAATTGTAAGTCAATTCAATTTGACACAAGTAATTGTTGAATTAGGAATTAAGTGTTCATTGAGTCTTTGTAAAATGAATTTAGGTGAAATTTGGAAGTTTTTTTTCTTTATCATCATGTTGACATCAATGAAAACTCATTAATAACAACCTTTTTCATTGTTTTAACAATCTCTCACTTTTTCATTGATGGCAACATGTGCCAAAATAAAAATATCTCTCCAAATATCTCTCTACTTTGACATCAAGGGAAAAGGGTGTTGGCCCACATGCATATGTACAAACTGAACTGACCCCCTTAGGAAGCTAACCAAAAACTCCTAAATTTTTTCACATATATACAACAAAATCTAGAAACATTTAAAACTTAAAATATGCATAAAGATAGAAATTGTCAACCCAAAAGTGTTGACTCCTTAAGCATTTGAAGAATGGCTTGCCAAATAGACTTTCCTTCCTCCCATCTCTTCTTCGCTACTATGGTAATTTTGTGTAGTGACTCAAGCTCTTTGAATGACTCTCCTCATTGTATAGTACCAGGTGTAAGATTGATCTTTGAAACTCTATCAGAACTAGAAAGGGCACTTAAGATTGGTTTGTGCTATGTTTTTACCAAGTCCCTTAGCTTCACCATCTACTTTATCACTTCTTTGTTTTGACTCTACAAAGCAAAGAATCTATCATGCAAGTCAACTATATCAATCCATCTTTTATTGTCTATGTCTAATGTTGGATCATAGGCTTTTGATGGATTAGCTATTTGTGACTCAATCGAATCCATTTCAAATTTTATTCCTTGTGTAGTATATCATGCAATTTAAAAATTTTCCTTTACACCTTCCTCACAAGATAACACTTCTTTCAAGCATTATTCAAATTTTGTATGAATAAATGCACATTTTTCTATAATATCCATCAACTTATTTACTATAATGCTTGTCTCAACCTCTTTTTTAGCATTTCTTTCATCCTAGAGGAATATTCCTTAAAGGACTGAAAAAAATAATTTGAAATTCTCTACCATAGGCAGAGATGTGTCAACATTAGTACCTAGAATGAACTCTTGCAATTCTTTCACTACCTCATCTATTAATTAACTACTCTTCTAATGTGTTTCAATCATTTCTTTTTACACCAATTCACTAAACACATCACTCAATTGATTTTTTTTAATAAGATATATCTTATCTAGATCAACATTACCTTGCTTCATGGACAACTGCAACAACTAAGAATAATAAACTGGTTGAACCTTTAGTTGCTTAGATAGTAGGCCAAAAAGGTTCTCAAAGGAGGATTCATTAGATGGCTTGGGTAAATCCTTAAAATTTTTAGCTTCTTCAATCTTTTTCCATATTATACTTTTCTCCTTCCATTATCTTTCCATCTTCCTCACCAAAAACCTTTTCTTTGTCTTTTTCTTTATCTCCTCCATCCTTTTCCTTCTCTCCTTGCTCCTTATCTTAAATTTTTTCCCCTTCTCCTTCATTTTCACCATCATTCAATTCTTCCATATTTTCTTCATCCTCATTCCTTTGCTCATCATGCTTCTCACATTCATCGGTGTTCTACTCTTTATCTATTGGAGGAACAAGTATCTTTGAGTGCCCTTGATCTCTACTATCTATAGTTATCGAAGGAGTAAAAGTATCATCTTTTGCAATTTCCTTTCCAGTCTCAGCAACATCATTATCTTCAACAACTTATTCTATTGTTTTTTTATCACAAAAGCTTATGCCTCTCTAAATAGCCTTATGGGAAATTCAGCGAATGGGGCACCGAAATGTGCCTCACTGAATGAACTCCAAGATTTTTAAAGAAATTTGACTCTTCTTGTTGTTTGGGGAAATGGATAGAGATAAATTCAAGAAAAAATCATAAATACGGTGATGCACAAAATATTTTACAACATTTCAAACTTTAACTATTTCTTACTCCTGATGAGATGGACACAGAATGGCACAGACCCTTCATTGTTGGGAAGAGAACAAATGAAAAAGGCTAGAGAAAGTATAGTGCAATCTTTCGAATCTCCCCGTGGGAAGTATCCATTAAATTCCAATAGGAATAGGAAATCCTAGAGATTAATAGGAATATTTAGATGTTCACAGTATCCTTCCTCTTTTACAACGTAAAATAAAAAATGGAAAATCCTTTACAAAAAATGAAAGAGTATGATGGACATGATCCAATTTTTGAAAGATGTCATCAAACATAAAAGATAATAGCATGTAAAATAATCATCTCGAATATCTACGTAAGGCTTTAACACAGTACTCTCAGCATAAATGATATACAAAAAAGAAACTTAATAAAGGCCATAAAATGCACAATTCCAAATATTTATTCTTAATAGATCTAATTCTTATGATGTATTAACTAAAAACAAAGGTTGGATGCCAATCCAATTGATAGTCTTAACAAATACAATATGCCAAAGAGCATAAATAATGCTCTATGAAATCTTCCTAATCCCTAAGAAAAATGCATCTCCTTAGGTAAAACAATATCTATCTTCCTCAAAAATATTTTTCTGAAGAAGCTCCTTACCCACTACTACAAACCCACATTTTATAGCTAGAAGAAGAAGGAACCATCACCACAATAAACTGAGAAAAACAACTACTAGATGTCTATATCTGATAGACCACAATTCAATCTTAGATATTGATTAGATCACAACAATATTCACTCATAAAGGTCTCAACCACCTCATTTATGGCTCTAGATACTATAGAAGCTCTATGAAGATATGCTTTTGGTAGAAGATCATATCCTAGATTAGTTGTTTAAGCACAATCTAATCAACCACGATGAATGATAATTTTATCCTAGAAGTACACCCCTAGAGTTAAATACTCCACCATATTGTTCAAAAAAATCCATCCAAAAGAGATACATCCAGAGAAGAAACTACCCACCCAATGAAATTGCTAACATGGCAAGCTAGCGGGCGATTTCAAAATTTGTGAGAATAATTTTTGGAAAATCCCCACCAAAGAGACACATGTCCTAGTTTGGTTTGAAAGAAAAAAAATATAGAAAATTTGTGCAACCACCACGTGGTGTATTTCACACTTTTATGCAAGAGTAACCTTTGTCCTTCAGGTGCAGTGCCATCATAAAGTAGAAAAGGAAGTGTGGACGCCAAAAAAGTAACTCTTCTACTTTGCCCTCCTTGTGCTATTGGCTTAATTTTTCCTTGATTTAATGTTGTAATGTGGATAACACATTCACATTAGGTCTTGGACCCTTTCAAATTGAATAAAATGCATGTCTCATAAAGGTGTTATAAATAATTGTAAATGACTTTCACATTTTTCTAGACTTTTATTCAGCATTTAAGTCTAATGGTCCTTTCTTCCCTACTTTTGAATTAAATATTATTTTAATTCAAAAGTTATATTTTCCCTCTTCTTCTATAATTAAATGATTATTTCAATTATTTAATTATTCATTAGCCTTTCCTCTCTCTATAATTAAATAAATGTCATATTTGTTTAGTTATTTATCATTTCTTTATCTCCCCAATTAAATAATTATTTTTATTTTTAATTATTTAATGTTTAACAATCCACCTTTCCTCTATAATTAAATTTGTATTTTTAATTATTTAATTATCTAATTAGTTGTTCTCACCTTTCTTTTTAACTAAACAAAATCAATATTTTTTTTGTTTCTCCTATGTTGGCTAGTGGCCACCTCAATTAAGAAAAAAATATTATTTAATTTTCTCCGACCTCTTTTTTCGTGTCAATCTTATCTTCCACCTCAAGTCTTTATCAATCCATTTCTTTCTTCTCTCAGTTAACCTCCGCCTTTGATAAAATTATTTTCTAATTTAATCTTGGCCCTTGATCATGATCCTTATTCTATCCACTCACTTAAAATGATACCTTTAACCCTAATTCATTATTCATTCATCATTCATTATGCATCTCAAATCAAGCATGTTAGGGCTTAGCATTTTAAGTCTTCACAAGGGAATCAAAATAGCAATTAAGACCAATTCTAAAGCATTCAAGGGTAGATTCTTCATCCATTCTTGTAGCACTTCAAGATCTATCATCATGGAAAGTATCTAATTCCATGATTTCATGTTCATATTTCATCCTATTTCTTCATTTTGTTTAATTACCTAACTAGAGTTTGACCAAGGCAAACCCCCATATCCTAACAATCAACATTTTCTCTCTTTATCCTTCTATGATTATAGATTTAGGTGCTTAGATGGCTTGGAAATGATTGAAGAATAGGTTTTTAACTTATTGAAGTCATATCCCTATTGGAAAGGTCAAAATATCCACAAAAAGTTAGTTACAATGTAGAAAATCAGGGTTTTAGATCAAGACACCTAGAGGTACAGAAAGAGTAAACTCAGAGCTTCAAATTCCACTCTTGAGTTTTTAAAAAAGTAAAAATGGACTCATTCACCATTTTTTGTGAATGACTTCCACTTGTTCTCCAAAGATTTCTACAGATTTGGATACCCATTTGCCTACAACAGGCTTAGGAACAGTTTTCTAGATCTAGGACTGATTCACCCAGAATGGCGAATGAATCCCACTTCCCTCACCTTAGTCAGGTTATTCCTTGACTCAAAATACTCCTTCTCTTCATGTTTGATAGTTGGAAGACACCCAATTGGATTATACTTCCACATATCACAAATAAGGATTGGGCCTAGGCAAGACAACTTGCTAGTCAACACATCCTATTCTTCCCTCTTTACAAGTGTTATTTGACTTTTAGTGATAGTAAGGGGAAGTGTGTAGAGTGCTTTCTTGTGTATCCCACCATTGTAAACTTTATCAGTAATGGATGCCTGATGGCATGCCTCTAAGGAAAAGGGTCATGCCTATTACAAATTTAGGAAGCCTAAAAGGCTCCTCATTGAAACCATGACATCTGATGAAATAAAAATTCACTCCCAAAAAGTAATCCACTTGGGTTTGGCTTGTTTTCATCCATTCCAAACTATCAGGGAAGAACCTACCCAGAGGCCGCACAGACAAATCCAAGAGTACCGATTGTAGGAAATATTCAACAAATGAATAATAGTCCCATGTTCTGGAAAGGACATGGGTCCAAGCCAAATATGTCTTGTATAACCCTGCCGGATAAAACTTATTGAGCAAAAAATAACTACAAAATATTTTAGGGTTCTGATGTAAAATTACGTGTACCAAAAAAGAGGAATACCTGAACACAAAAGTGGTGTTATAATCTATTAATTGTTCCATCATTCCTTCTATGATTGCATTAGAAAAATCAAAATGCTTATGGCTCCTTTCTTCTTCAGCATGAAGGCTAATCCCATCTGGAACTCGCAAACCTCATCATCAGTTTCATGGCCAAAAATAAAAGTTAGCATTGAGAAAATGGCCTACACATCTGAATTGAACTCTTTGTGTGCCAAAGGGAATACAGTTTGATTATTGTTTGACCCTTTAGTTGTTTCATCTTTATAAAATTTCAATTGTTGGTCCGTGGGTGCCTAGAAATCTTTCATTCTTCAGTAGAAAAATCTCTCAACCTCCAAATTTGTAGGGATGCATAGAATATCTCAGATGGCTACCACGATGATGGTAACCTTTAACCTGTTGCCACTAATAACCTCGATTTCTTTGACCAAATTTTTTATGCATGCATCAACCAATTTTGGGATTGGATACATGTAGGGAAATATGAATTGTGGCGAACCACAATGCCAAAGATGAGTTACAAAACCATCAGTCAACCCATGAGAGAACATTCTCTAAAATATATTTTTGTATAGTTAATATAATATCTATAATTTATTATAGGGTATGTGCAAAATCATCATGGAAAAAATGGGCCCTTAAGTGGTGAAAAATTCAAAAAAAGTAGAGTTAGGAAACTTGACGTAAAAATTTGAATAAGTAATATGTATTATTTCAAAAATATGTAAGACTAGATTCTATAGCCAATTAAATGTAGTTTCTAAACTACTAGGTTTATTTATTTTTTTTAAAACTATTTAGTGAAAATTTGAAATTTCAATGCAATATTACTTAAATTTTAGGGAAAAAATAAGAAGTAGGTGTCTATCTAACCACCCTAACCACAATAAAATGATAATATTTTTTTATAATATTTTAGATATAAGTAGAGGACTCATGTCCCAATGTGATGCATATTTTTTTGTAATTTTTTCCAAGAAAATAATTAATTATGAATTTTTATTACAACTTTTAAAAATATAAAAAACTCATATGTTTGACCACCTCAACTTGGTCAAAACTTCATGAAATTCAATTTTTTAATCCTATAGTATGCAAAGCATAGAATGTGATGCATGTTTTTGAAAGCTATAGATGTTTTTCAATCAGCCTATCAATCGGGACTTTAGTCATAATTCAAATAGAAAATGAATGGGTATGTGCGGGATCATCATGGAAAAAATAGGCCCTTAAGTGGCAAAAAATTTAGAAGAATCAGAGTTAGGAAACTTGGCGTAAAAATTTGAATAAGTTTTCTATATTATTTCAAAATATGTAACAATAGAATCTGGGAAAATTGAATATAGTTTCCAAACTACTAGGCTTATTTTTAAAAAAATCTATTTGGTGAAATTTTGAAATTTTAAATTAGTACTTAAATTTCAGGGAAAAAAAAGGGTATGTGACCACCCTAACCATAATAAAATGATAATACTTTTTTATAAGATTTTAGATATAAGTAGAGGACACATGTCCCGATGTGATACATATTTTTTATAATTTTTTTCCAAGTAAATAATTAATTATGAATTTTTTATTACAAATTTTTAAAAATATAAAAAATCATATGTCTGACCACCTTAACTTGGTCGAAACTTCATGAAATTCAAGTTTTCCTTTTTTAATCCTATAGTATATGAAACATAGAATGTGACGCATGTTTTGGATTCAAAAAATGTGATGCAGATGGAAAGATATATATGTTTTTCGATCAGCCTATCGATCAGGACTTTAGTCATAATTCAAATAGAAAATTAATAATAACTATTTATTAAATTCAAAGTAAAGCGTAATTTATATTAGTGGAAATTTGAGAATCTCTTTTAAAAACCCTTTTTGTTTCATCAATTTTGGGTAAAAAAGAACTCGTCAGCCACATACCCTACACATACCCATCATATTGCCACATTTTTGGCCCATCATGATCCTACACATACCCGAATAATAATTATTTATTAAATTCAATGCAAATCATAATTTATATTGATGGAAAGTTGAGAATATTGTTTAAAAATCCTTTTTTGTTTGATCAATTTTGGGTAAAAAAGAGTCATTTGCCACATACCCTACACATACCCATCATATCAACACTTTTTGGTGCATCATGATCCTGCACATACCTTATAGTATTTTAGATATTCAATTGTAGATTTTTAGGAGGTATAACATTGATTAAGTACCTACTAAATATGTGGAGGCCATTGAGAAGATCCAAAAAATATTTCTTTGGTCTAGTGTGGAGGAGAAAAAGAGGATGCCTCTAATAATATGGGATTTGGTTTGCAGACCGAAATCCTTGGGGGGATTAGGTTTTAGAAAAATTAGAATGATTAATAAGACTCTTCTTGCTAAAAAAATATGGAGATTCTTTTCATTTGATGGAGAATGGAAAGATATCTTAAAAAGTAAATATATGACCAATTGTGTGTCCCTCAAAGCCTCATTGGATTCTCCTAGTTTTCGCCATGGTTCAACTTGTTGGAATGACATGATTGCTAGTAGAAATATTTTGGAATCAGGGGTTGGCTGGCACATTACAAGTGGTAATCTAGCTAGGTTTTGGGAGGATAGATGTCTTTTTAAGGATCCCCTAATCAAAATTGAAAGATTCAATAGATGGGTTGATTTTTGCAAAGAAACCTTTGGAGAGTATGTTAAAGATTATTGGAGTGAAGGAGATTGGGTGGGTTTGTGTATGGTTAGCCAAGAGTTGGCTCTAATTCAATCTTCCTTGATGGCTACCAGATAGGGACATAATTAGTTGGATGATCATCTTGTCCAGATGGACAACCCTTCGGGTAAATACTCTATTTTTTTGGTTGTCTCTTTGTTGTCCCTTTCTCAAGCCCTCCCTCCTTTCTGGTCTAAAGTGTGGATAAAACACTTGAATCCTAAAGTCAACATTTTCTTATGGATTCTGCTTCAAAATAAGGTGCTCATAGTGGATAATCTTTGCAAACAGGGATTAAAAATCCCCAATTGATGTTACCTTTAAAAGAGTGAGGTGGAGTCATCAAACCATTTGTTTCTCCACTATCCATTTGTTGCTACAATTTGGGGAAAAAAATTTCGCTCTTTAGAATATATCTTGGCTATTCCCCTTATCCATTGAAGATTTCTTCTCACAATGGAAAGCCCCATCTAAAAATCCTTTCATTCGAAGGTTATGGGATTTTATTTTCCCTTTTGTTGTTTTGGGAGTGTGGATAGAATGTAATAACAAACTTTTCAAGGATAAGGAGATGTTAGAGATTAATGTTTTTGAAAAAAAAAGTCTAATAAAGGAAAACTTCAATATTATTCCACAAAAAGCTTTTAATCTTGAGGTTGTGGTGTGCACTCCCTATGATCTAGTGATATCCAAGGATTGGAATATCAAATTGGATGTATCCAAGGCATCCAAGCTAGCTAAGAAAGACAAGGAGGGTGTGTGCTAGACCTTTCCACCAAATGGCTAGACTAAAGCCAATTTTGATGGCACTACGAAGGGAAATCTGGGGATGGCTAGAAGTGGAGGTGTGTTAAGGGACTCAAATGGAAACTTTTTGGTAGTTGTGGCCATTTCCCTAGGTTCTCAAACCAACCATGTGTGAGAGGATATAAGATCTTGTCAAGTCTTAAATTTAGCACATAATCTTAATACAAAATATGTATGGCTTGAAGGGGACTCCAAAAACATCATTGATTGTATCCTAGGTAGGAACCCCCCTCCTGATCTATTAAGAATTGGATTGAAGATGCTAAATCTATCTTAGATAAGTATGAAAAAGTTAAAATATCTCACGTCTATAGGGAAGCTAATAGTGTGGTAGATTACTTTATGAATGAGGGGGTTAAGTAGGAAGGTTTGAACACGTGGTAGAATTTAAGGGACTTGGGAGCTGAAGTTAGGGCTTTATTAGATTATGATGTTATGCATGGGAAAGAAGCAAATATCTTTCATGATGATAGGGAAAAGGGTTAAGTACATCAAAATCAAGAGATTTGATGGGCCCTTGTCAAATAACTTAGCTGGTAAGAAAAAGTGTCACGCTTCGTGGGTTCATTAGAATGCTTGAATAAATTTGCAATAGGTTTTATGCACTAGTAGAGATTGTAGTGAGGTGCATGTGAATATGGGAGGGGATAGGAAAAGAATCGAGCCAAATAGCTACAAATTGCACATGAGGAATGCTAAGGTTTGAAAACAGGTTGAGCGAGTTGGTCTGGTTCCATTCCTAGAAAAAATTCAGGGGCCTAATCCTAAGGCCACTAAGTACTTTGAGAAGAACTGGAATAATGGAGAAATTATCCTCTTTGGGAGAAAGGTGAAACTAGATGAGAAAATCATAGGACAGGTGACTAAAATGTCCACTGAGGGCATGCAATTTTATCGTGACAAAAGGTTTTCAAAAGAGGCGGTAATGAATTTCCAAAAGAAAGAAAAGGAGAAACTGAAACTAGTCAAAGTTTCCTACAACTATTTCAAAATTGACTCCATCAAGGCGCTTTGGATAAATGTGCTCCATGTCATTATGGAGTATATTACCTTGGATGAGAGATTCACCAAAGTTTATGGTTATCATTTTTCTATCCTTAACCACTTCCACCATAAGGTAGCGATTTATTTTCCTCATTACTTGTTCTATTCATTAAGCAATAGCCTTGAGGACCATAAGAAAAATCCCAGGCGAAACCCTATTCTACATCATGAGCTTATTAGGTTGATCTATGAACATTTTCAAAGCCTGCCACCTTTATCCAAACTGGTTGCCTCCACAATATCTGGGGACTATGATATGGATAGTGGTGGTTCGGAGAATCATTCTAAGCCTAACTCGAAGAGAATTGTTGAAGCCCATCCATCCCCTATCCTTTCTAGCAAGAAAACCCAGCTTTGTAAACCCTAGAAAATGAAAGTTAACCCTGAGAATTACCTGAGTGCCTGACCCCTTTAAAGAAACCCATTCTCAAGGGTTCCTCTGCCAATAAGTTGGTTTCCTACTCTAAGGACTCTCTAGAGGAAAAAAATAAGAACCTTGAAGCTAGAAAATATTTTGTTTCTACCCTTCCTACCTCTTTCAAAGATGCTGGAACTAGATTTCCCAACTCCCCTAACCCAAATGATTTCAACCTCATTTTAGATCAGGATTAGTTTGGAGATATCCTTGCCTCTGATAGAAGTGGAGTTGGTGATATTTTTAGGGTTATGAAATGGGCCTATCAGGAATCAATGATCTTAATCTTAGAAATAGGGTTCTAAATAGCATGTTGGAGGAATTGGAGCTGAAGTTGTCAGCTCTGAACAATGAAGAAGGAAAATAGAAAAATAACAATACAGGGATAGGAGATGATGACATTGAGGACAAGTATAAGACTCTGGAAGCTGAAATTGTTATAATTAACAAAATATGATTTTTTTTGTGGAACAAAACCATAGAATGGTAAGGCACAATGCCATTATCATTAATGTAATGTCTAAAAAGTTGGAAAAGTCACAACAGGGCTTGTCGGTTGTTGCCCTGGAAGAGGACAAGGATAAAAATATGAAAGCTGAGACAATGAAAATTTTAAAGTCCCAAGTTTAGTTGTTGTTGGTGTTTTGTCTGGTCTTTTTGGGGTCTATTTTGTGGCCCTTGATAGCCCTTTTTTGGTGGATGTTTCTTTGTTATTATGATGTCCTCTCTACAACCTCTCTACTTTTGGGTTCTTTGATGATTTATTTCTTTTTTTTGTAAACTTTGTGGTTATGGGTCCCTGTAAAACTTGTTTTTTCCTCTTTCAAAAAATTGATGAAGTGACTCTCAACTCTTATTCCTATAGGTCATTTTTTTGGTTCTCTAACTACTTATGGTTGTGGCTTTGTGCTAACTAATGAAGGAATCACTTGATGAGTTTATCATGTTCACATATTTTTAACATTGATTATCACCATATAATGTTGATATATGTGTTCCATCTCACCATTAGATCAATCTTTCGTATATATGAATAGCCATTTCTCTAGATTGTTCACATGACAAGTAAAATAAAACAAATGAAAATTACAAAAAAGAATAAAAATAAATTTATAATATTTTTTATTTTTATGAATAATTTATATAGAAATTACATAAATATTTTATTTAATACTCTATGGAGATCCTATAGATCCCTATAATATAATACATTGTTTGGTGTCTAAGTGAGTAGTCCATCCTTATGAGAAACACAATAGGTCACTTAGGAGTTGCAAATTCTGCTTACATAACTTGTCACTAACTAAAGTCAATTTAACATATATGTTTATTTTTATTTTTCAAACAACTAAAAAATTTCTTCAAAACTATTTAATACCTATATACCTAAATAATTTACATAAAATATGGTCTCAACAAAGGATTATGCCATGCTTTATGCCTATTTTATCTTTTTTTAGATATATTGATTATTTCAATTATGGAATGGTAGAAAAATACCCTTTTAAATCATAAATTCATTAATATTTATTTATAAAATGAATAATATAATATATAATTTATAATAATATTTAGTGTATTCAAGCTTGAGTTGAGAAGGTGTAATTTGTGATGGAGTGGCCTAACTCTCTTAGAAAATTTGAGAAAATACCTTTGTCTAGTAATACTAGTTCATCCAAATTTTCTATATTGTGGTTCACCTACTTGTGGTTGTGGATTTGTGCTAAATGATGAATGAATCACTTGATGAGTTTACCATGTTCTAAAAAAATTTAAATATTGATTGCTACCCTATAATGTTGATATCTAGCCCCTTCTCACCATCTTGTTAATATTACCTATATATCATTAGCCTTCTCTCTAGTTTATATAGATGCTAAGTAAGATTAAAAATTAATAATGTTTGATTTTTTAAAGATCTCATATATAATTTAATAAATTTTTACTTTAGTAATTATAATTAGGAAAATGAGGCTATTGAATCTTAACATTTATTGTTTTTATTATAAATTACTCCCATAGATTTGTTTTCATAATTATTTTCTGCTTTAAACCTTATTATTTTATACATGATGTTTTACTTAAAATATTACATCAAAATTTATTTATGTTTATAAGTATTAGATAATTGTTCTACTTTAATAATTGAACATTAAATTATATGATCCGAAATTCATGTTTGGTACTTCAATAATTTAATATATAAAAAAAACCACTAATGGATAAAAAACAAATGAATAAAAGCTATGCTTTAATATATTATTTGCATAAATAGGTTATGCATAATTTAAAAAGGGAAATACTACAATAATATATTGATTTCTTATAGAACCCTATGAGAAACATAATATTTAGTTCAGGAGTTGTAAAATCTCCTTACCTAGTTATCATTAACCATAGTCAATTTAAAATAAATTTATTTTATTTTTCCAAACTATCAAAATGAATTCACACTTTTAATCCCCTTTAGACATAACTCATTGACATGGAGTATGGTTTCAAATGATGATTCTAATATGATTTATGACTACATGAATTTCTCTTTTACTTTTATTCCATTTAGAAATTATTTAGTTATAGAATATAACTTTTAATTATGGGTCTATAAATATTTATTTTTGTATGGATAATACAATGTTTATGATTTTAAATATTATCTATGTATTAAAGTGTAAGTTAAGAAGGTGTAATTTGGGATGGAGTAAGTTTGATCCCTCATAGGGTAGTGAAGAAATGACCTTTTCATGTCAATTATAGTTTCTCTAGATTGTCTCTATTATGGTTCCACTACTTGTGGTTTTTCCTTGTTGCTAATGATGAATGAATCACTTGATGATTTTTTCATGTTCTCAACATATTTAAATACTTATTTCCACCCTATGACAATTTTGTATGAGCCCCTTGTTTCTTTTACATTAACTTTCCTATTTACCATTAGCATTTTTTCTAGCTTATAGAAATAATAAATAAGATAAATATTTAAAGTTGTTTTTTTTCTTAAGGTCCTTAATGTAATTCTAAAAAATATTTATTTGAATCATTATAATAAGTAAAACCAAACTAATTACTTTTGATTTTTTTTGGTGCTATAACAAATTACTTTAAGAACTTTATTTTCACTCTTATTTGCTACATTAGCCTATATTTTCTTCTAGATGATGTTTCCCTTAAAATATTATGCTAGAAATTTTTTTATGCTTTTGAAAATTAAAGTATAGTTGTCTTTCTTTAATAATTTAACCTCTTTCTAAGATTCCAAATCTAAATTTGATACTCCATATAATTTTATATATCAAACCCTATCCATTACAAACTAAAAAAGAAATGGAAATAAGCAAAAACTATATTTTAATAATCTATTGCAATTAAAAGGTTATATAAAATTTATAAAATCTTGACTTTTAGACACTATGGAGCTATCATAGAAACCTACAATTCCATACCTTTCCTTCTCTCTACTTTCATAAGATGTCTCTAGAAACATAGTTGGTCCCTTATGAGTTGTAAACTCTCCTAACCTAGTTTGTCACTAACCAAAGTCAATTTAACATATATTTATTTTTCTTTCCCAAAACAATAAGATTGTATTTATAATTTTTATTCCCCTTTACACCTAACCCATTCACATGCAATATGATTTGCATTGACTAATCTACCATGATGTATACCTAGTTCAAATGAATTTGATAACTGTTTTACACATAATGATTAATTCAATTATGGAATATGATAGAAATAATGTCACTTTCAACCATAAGTCTGCAAATAGTTTTTTTTCCTTATGACTAATATAATATATTTTGTCTAATAGTATTTATGTCTTAAAGTTTAAGTTCACAAGGTGTAATATGTGATGGAGTAACTTGAAAGCATTAAGGCAATGGAAAAATGACCTTTGTATGGTAATTTTGGTTCCTCTAGGTTGTCCTTATTGCAGTTCAACTACTTACAAAAGTGGCTTTGTGCTAGATGATGAAGGAATCAATTGATGAGTTATCATGTTCACCACTTATTTTCAACATTGATTGCCATACTATAATGTTATTATTTGGGCCCCTTTTGACCATCACATTAATCTTTCCCATATATTATTAGCTCTCCAATGTTTAGACATGACAAAAAAATTGATAATGTTTCATTTTTTAAGATCCTATACGTACTACAAGAAATATGCATTTTAATAATTATAATATGTTAAACCAAACTGTTGACTCTTAACATTTTGTGGTTCTATGACCAATTTTCTTCCATAACATTTTTTCGTATATATTTGCTAGTTTAGACTTACTAATTTATCAATAGCTATTCCCTTACAACATTTTACAAAGAACTCTAAATATTTTTTAATATTAAAATATATTCCTTCAGTTTTGTAATTTTGCCTCACTTTCTAAGATCCCAATTTCAAAGATTGTATTTTAATATGCATGGCATGAATACGTTATGTATAATTTGCAAAAGTCTTCACTTTAGAACTAACCGTGATCATTACATTCATTTCATTTTGCAAAGAAATAGATTTTGTGAAACTTTTAAAATATAAATTTATTTTCGCTTGAAGTGGACGAATACAATGAACCTACTGCATTACCTAATTTAGGTAGACTTATAAGGCATGTGCCCAAAAACAATTTCTCCACAAATGGTATTGTGCGACGGCGATAATGAGTACACTAACACCACACGAAGCTCGTTCTCTGAAAGCAATTGCCCAGTTTTTACTAGGGGATGAATTCTCCGACGAGACCACAAATTCCCCTTTACCAACACCTACTGTTGTTTCTGGGAAGGATCGAAAAAGCCATTACAGGGGAGTGAGCTTTGTTAAGGCACGCCGGAAATATGTTGCAGTGATTCGGCACCCTAAGAAGGGTTCCAAACTTTGGCTTGGCACCTTCAATACAGCCGAAGAAGCTGCATTGGCATATGACCGTTCGGCTTTCCAACTGCGCGGTTCGAAGGCTATTCTCAACTTCCCTATCAATGCTGAGTCCAGACAGTATGTGAATTCCTTTTCACAATCCTCCTCTTCACACAGAAAACCAGAGGAGAAGGAAAAGGAAATATCCCACTAGAATAGGATGGAATGATTCATAACTGTGTCAGAAATTGTTCTTAGCTCTATGATTTAGAATTTAATTTTTTTATACTTCCTGATTTAATAGTTAGTGTAATGAACAATTAGAACTCCACAGGTTGAATGTGTGTCAGTAAGGATTTGTAGATGTGTCATCATCTGTAAGTTTGTGTCAAACGAGTTTTAGTTAGCTGTCCATTTACTTAGCAGGTTTGTAAGAAATTGTTGACCGAGGAGCTTCAATGTTTGATCTCGTCTAAAAGGAAGCTGGGTGGTTGCTTTATTTGCTGATTTCTCCAGTTACGTCTGACCGAGGAGCTTCAATCTTTGATCTCGTCAGCGCAGATTGTGTGTTCCAGATTGTCTGCAAATAATTGCTGGTAATATATTTTCACTGTAAAATCACAAGCGGGTTTGATATTGTCTCAATTTTGCAATTGCCATTGCATTCCCAAGTACAACTTTTACTCTTGATTTTGTCTGTTAAAGCAATGCAAATCTAACAAATTCACAGCTAACCGAATCGAAAAGTTAGATGGCGCAAACTATGTTAATTAACAATTTAGTATTTAGCCTCTATCTTGAACAATACTAAGACTTAGCCTCAATCCGCCGTTCAAGATTGACAGAGAAGACAATGTAAAGCAAAGATTCTCGTGTATGTCTGTCAAGGATTCGGTCATCCCCGAGAAATGGCCATCAATAGATCATCGATATGCGGACAATAGTGAAAGTTTTGTATAAATTTACAAATATAAATTGATTTTTTATTTATTTTTTAAACAACTCTCAATCAAAATGGAAACAAATGAATGTTTTAGTGGGTATACTTTTACAAAAAGAAAAGAGGAAGCATGTGGACAGTGAACATCAAAATGAAAATTTATTGTTAATGGTCAAGGAAAAAGAAGTTATCCTATGAAAACAATGAAAGAAATACAGAGGTAAATCTAAAGACAAAAGGTATAAAGATGGGGTATCATTTAAGTCAAATTCCAAAGCAAAGAAAAATAGAAATTGTTATTATTATGGTAGATTTGGATTCTTTGCATATGAATACATTCAAAATAAAAATTAAATAATCTAAAACTAATAAAAATGAAGGAATAATTGTTAATGGTGAGAATAAGATAAATGGCGTCTTCAATAATCATAAGTTACCTCTTTTAGATATTATTTTGCATGAATAAATGTCTACAATGGATGGTTTATATATTCAAGGGGAAGTTATTCCTAGTTCATGAAATAGAGATTGGTTTCAAGTCTTCCATGCGAAAAACTATGGTAGTTAGATCTATCTAGGGAACGATAGGTCTCATGATAAAAAAAATTTATTGTGATATAAGTATAATGTTACCTAATGAACATATACAAAAACTTTGAAATGTGATATCTGCTATAGGAATGAAGAAGAATATATCCTTTTTTAGAAATAAAAAGTCAAATATTAAAACTCGAATTGATGAACATAGATTTCCAAGTTAAGGACATGCAAGATCACTAGAAAGTGATAGTTGAAGGAACCACGATAGGGCGCTTATAGAAACTAGGTGTAGTTGTAGAAAATCCTAAATTAATGACATCTATGTGTGTGTCAATAGAAGAATTATGACAAATGAGGTATGTTCACTTGAATATTTGAGATCATGTCTCTATAGAAAGACAATAAATGATGGAAAGTGTATCAATCTTTAAGAATAAACAAATTAGTTGTGATGGTTCTACATTAGGAAAGAATAATGGAAGTGAATTTCCTATAACGATGAATAAAATAAAATGAAATGTTATCAAATTAATACATATATGTGTGTGTGGTCCTAAGCAAGCTAACCCACTTCATCGCTTTCATATATTTATTGATGATGGAGCTAGATCCACGTGGTTCTATTACTTAAGATGTAAGACTGATGTTTTGAATGCTTCAAGGAATTCAAAACTATAGTAGAAAGAACCATTCACAATATTAATATTCTTTGATTATGTTTTTGAAAAGGAAAAAATAGGTTTTACAGGGACCTGAAACCACAAAGTTTAAACAAACAAAGATAGAGAAAAAAAAGTCTGAACTTACAGACAGCTGTCCCAAAAAGGAAAAGACAACAAAAAAAGAGACGACAGGGTCCAAAAACAGACCGCCAAAAAGCCAGAAATAGCCACAACAGCACTAATCCAAGATGTTCATCAGCTCCTCGGCTTCCTTTTCAACTTCACTGATATCCTGTAATCCCTGCTTGAGGATTTGAACCATATGTGGAGAAGTATGGGCCTTCCTCTTCATGTTAGCCCTGGTGCGAGTCAAAATCCCTTCAACAACAGCACTGCTACAACCTCTGTCTGCATCCAAGTCCACGACCAGCGATCCCTTTTGATTTTTTTCCAACTTTTCCACCATAGCATTAATGATAATGGTGTTGTGCTTGGAAATTTTATGATTATGCACTATAGTGGCCCTGATATTTTGTCATATCTTGGACATATTGCTCTCTAGCCTAGTCAATCTTTCATCCTGCAACTGTTGTCTTTTCTCCATTAAGGGGGTGTCCTGCCCATCAATCTCATTACAGCCCCAGCTAACCTTCTGCTCCAACTCCATTACTCTATTGCTGAGATCTCTATTACGGCCATTCAAATCACAAACCTCCTTCTCAGCCCACTTAAGAATAGTGAAAAGGCCATTAGTACTTTTTTTTGCCACACTCATAATGTCCTCAAGCCTGAAGTTACTCGGGGAAGAACTAATTTCATCCAGATTCAAAGATCTTTTAGGGGTATTAACAAATCATCCAGACGCAGGGGCACTAGGGGCCAATTCTTTACTATCCATAGGTTTATCAAAATGAATTTCCAGAGAATTCTCAGAGTACGAAACCAATTTCATAACCGAGGTTCCTTTAAACCTAGAGACCAACCCCAGGGTAGGGCAACCAGGTGAAGGCTGGGGATTAAGACAAGACGGCGGAGTGGAACCTGGGATAGGGCAACCAGGAGAAGGCTGGGGATTAAGATAAGACGAAGGAGCAGAATCCACAAGGATGTTCCGACAAGAAAGGGACTAGGGAGCAATGGTTTTAGAATCAACAACAACAAAAGCAAGAGGGGTTAGAGGATTGTTCTCCCTGCTACTTTCCATATCCTCATCATCCAAATCCGCAATAGCAACATTTTTAGGCAAAGCGGGTAAATTTTGGAAATGCTCAAAGATGACCCTGACAAGACCAGGGTGAATAATAGAAATCTGCCTAGGGTTTCTTTCAACTTTTTCAAGGCAATTCTTTAGAGAAGAGAACAAATAAAAAGGCAAAGAGATATGAACCTTATGATGAAAGTGGTTCAAAATGGCAAAGTGATAACCATATGCCTTGGTGAAGCGCCCATCAACCGTGATGTACTCCATAATGACTCTCAAAACTTTCCTCCATATAGATTTAATGGACTCCACATCAAAGTAGTTATTGGCAACCTTAACCAACTTAGCCTTCTCCTTATCTCTTTTTGGGAATCTGATAACCGCTTCATCAGAGAACTGGTGGTCTCGATAAAATTTCACACCCTTAGTCGAAAGGCCAGTAATCTCACCAATGAGTTGCTCATTCAACTTAACACTCCTGCCAAACAACACAATCTCACCATTTTTCCAGTTTTTGGTGAAATAGTTCAGCATCTTCTCATCAGTACCATGGAGCTTTTCCAAAAATGGAACTAATCCTACCTTCTCAATTTTTCCCCAAGCTATAACATTCTTTGTATGCTCTTGAAAGCAGCTCGGCTCAACACTTTTTCTCTCTCCTCCCATCTTCAAAGCTCCACTTTAACAAACCCTGCAGTTACTCTGGGTCCCATTTAAGCATATTTTCCCAGACACCCAGAAAGTGTGCCGAAGACTCTTCTTGAAAAGGAAAATGACGTCAGTCCCATCAAATCTAATGAGATCAATGTACTTAATCTCTATCCGCTTCATCATGACGAAGACAAACTTCTCTTCCATGCATTGAATCATAATAAATTAGAGCTTTCACCTCAGAATGAAGGAAATCATTCTTCCTCCACATGTTTTCCCCGCCCTTCTTGACCCCTTCATTAGCAAAGTAATCTGCCACCTTATTGGCTTCTCTATAGGCGTGGGAAACTTTCACTTTGTCAAATTTTCTTAATAAGGCAATTATATCTTTGATCCACTTTTTGATGGTCCACGAAGGGGGGGAAAGCCCAAGAATACAGCCTATTATATTCTTAGAATCACCCTCCAACCAAAGACATTTCATATTCATATTGAAAGCCAAGTTAACCGCGTGATAAGCCCCAACGGCTTCCGCAACATGATTAGTATGGGTGCCAATGTCCACAACAAAAGCTGCTATAAAAGCCCCCATATTGTCCCTTAAAACACACCCACTGCCAGCTTTCCCAGGGTTTCCTTTAGCAGCACCATCAAAATTGGCTTTCACCCAACCCAAAGGTGGCAAAGTCCAACTAGCATTCTCCCTCCCACTAAAGGCCGGCGTGGGGACATTTAAAGCCACTAATTTTGAATTCCACTTTTTAGCAATAACAATATCAAAGGGAGACCAAGTAGCTTTATCAACCATTTTTCTAGGAATTAAAGATAAATTTTCTTTTATAGCCCTAACAATTTTTTCATACAAGTCCCCCTCTGACTTCTCTTTTTCCCTGAACAATCTGTTGTTCCTTTCCTTCCAAATACTCCATGAGACAAAAGGTAGAACAAAAGACTAGAGCCTATGCACAAAAGGGTTTTTTGATGGAGCTTTCCATTGTAATAAAAAATCTTCAACTGAAGTAGGGGAAACCCAAACCACGTCAAGATGTGCAAAATTTTTGCCCTAGATATGCGAAACAAAAGGACAATGAAGAAAAAGATGATTAATAGTCTTAGCATCATTCTTTCACATGTAGCATCTATTAGGTAATTGGATTCCTCTCTTTCCGAGATTGTCCAAAGTGAGAATCTTATTCTGAAGCATGATCCAATAGAAAATATTGATTTTAGGAATCAAGAGATTAATCCAAGCTTTGGCCCAAAAGGTCGGAGGCTCTTGTGGATTAACCAACATAGAAGTAGCAGAAGAAACTAAAAAAATGCCAGACGGATTGTCTGTCCAAATAGCAAGATCATCCACTTGGTTTTGAGCCAATCTAAGGGCCCTAAAGGCAGACTGCACTGGGCAAAGATCCAGACTGATGGTTTTCAAATCAACCCATTCCCCATTCCTCCAATAATCTTTGACCAGAACCCCAAATTCCCTTTTACAATCATTCATCCATTTGCTAAATTTCTCAATTCTGATTAGAGGATCCTTGAAAAGCCATCTATCTTCCCAAAATCTAGCATTATTTCCTTTTCCAACAAGCCATCCAGTCCCCATCTCCAGCAACTTTCTTCCTCTACTCATATCATTCCAGTAGACAAACGCACAAGGTAAAGAAGAGGAATTAATAACATCATTAAGAGACCCACAGTTGCTAAAGTATTTGTCTTTTAAGGTCTCTTGCCATTCCCCTCTCAAGGTAAGAGTTCTCCAGAGCTGTTTAGTTAAAAGGGACAAATTCAACACTTTAATTTTTCTTAAGCCCAGGCCACCTCTCGATTTAGGTCTGCACAACAGGTCCCACCCTACAAGTGGTAGTCTCTTCTCATCCTCCACACCAGACCAGAGAAACCTTTTCTAATTTTTTTCAATAGCCTCAGCATATTTAGCAAGAATTTTAAATAAGCTGAGAGCATACATAGGTAAATTTTGCAAAGAAGCTTTGAGGAGCTAGATTTTTCCAGCTTGACTGAGAAGTGCTCCTTTCCATCCCGATAGCTTCTTATTGAATTTTTCAACCAAAGAGATCCAGAATGATTCTGAGGGTTTAAAGCAAAGGGGAAAACCAAGATAGGTTGATGGTAAAGGCTCAATCCGACAGCCAAGAATTCAAGCAAGTTTAATTTGTCTATGCTCAGGGGTGTTGAGGAAGAAAATTGAACTCTTTGCCCTATTAATAACTTGCCTAGAAGCAGATTCATCAAGATTCAGGATTCTTTTGAAAGTCTTAGCTTCAGTCACAGTAGATCTTCCCATAAGAATGGTATCATCAACAAATTGTTTGTGGGAACAGATTAGCAGAGAAGAGGAAGGTCTTAGACCAATAATGGATCTCTGATCAATAAGATTTTTAATATTTCTTCCCAAACACTCAGCCAAAATTGTAAACAGAATAGGAGAGATAGGATCTCCCTGTCTGAGACCTCTAGAAGTCTGAAAAAACCTCGAAGGCGACCCATTCACAATGACAAAAGTAGTAACCATCGAAACAAGTTGATTCATCAGTTGGATGACCCTGTTATTAAAGCCAAACTTGACCAGGATTTTAAATAAAAAATTCCAATCTACCCGATCATAGGCTTTAGAATTGTCTAGTTTAAGAATGAACCCTTCAGTCTTCGAGACCATTAGGGAATGTAAATTCTCATGAACAGTGATAACTGAGTCTAGAATGTACTTGCCTAGCACAAAACCATTCTGTTGCAGAGAAATCATCTGAGGAAGCAAAGAAAGCATTCTTGTAGTTAAAACCTTCGAAATGATTTTATAGATAGAATTGCATAGGCTGATTGGCCGAAAAGCTTCAAACTCCGAAGCCCCAAGTTTTTTTGGAATAAGGACCACAAAAGTAGCATTTAGTTCTTTCAAAAGACATCTTGATCCAAATAATTCCTTGACAGCCCTCTCAACATCCAACTCAACAATTTCCCAAAACACTTGGAAGAAGAATAAGGGAAACCCATCAGGTCTAGTAGCTTTATTGCCATTAAAAAAAATGGCTTTTCTTATTTCATCCTTGGTAGGGATAGCAGTGATCATAGAATTTTCATATGACCTATCACCTGGGGTATAGACTCAAGCAAGAAGTCTTGAGCATCAGGCACAATCTCTCCATTACATGAAAGAAGGTTATTGAAAAAAAGAATGGCATGTTTCTTGATATCATCTTCCTCCTCAAACCTAGTCCCATTTACTTCAATGTAAGCAATTCTATTAGCAGCCATGTGTTTCGAAGTAGACAGGTGAAAAAATCTGGTGTTCCTATCACCCTCAGATAGCCAAGATACCCTAGATCTTTGCCACCAAAAAACTTCCTCTTTAACAATGATGTCATGCAACTGAATGAGGAGTTCATTTTCCTTTTCTCTAAAATTATCAATATACCCCCATTTATGGATATTAGCCTGGATCTCCTGAAGTTTACCCTGAATATCCGACTTAGTTCCAAAGATATTCCCAAAGGAATCCTTTTTCCATCTCCTCAAATTAAATTTCACTTCCTTTAATTTTTTAGCAATCCTAAACATAGTTGTTCTAGAAATATCAATATTCCACCATCTCTTGATTTCCTCAAAGATTCGAGGGTGAGATAACCAAAAAATTTTGAATCTAAAAGGGGAGTTCTTTTTCACCTTAGTAGAGTCCGTTGTTAGACAAATGGGAAAATGATCAGATCCCACCCTAGAAAGAGCTCTCAAAGCACAAAAATAGTCTATGAACCATTGACCAGAAACAAGGGCCCTATCAAGTGTAACTTGAATCAAATCATGCCCAATCCTCCTATTAGTCCAAGTATATGAGGCGCCTTGCAAGTCCAGGTCTATCAAAGCATTACTGTTAATGAAGTCAGAAAGGCCTGATTTGCTATCCCAGTTAATTTGAGAACCCTTAAATTTTTCAACATTCAAGAGGGGAGTATTGAAGTCTCCCATAACCACCCAGTGCTCATTAGCAAAACACTTTTGAAAAGCAGACAACTCACTCCAAAAGGAATTTCTAGCATTCTTACAATTTGGGGCATATATATTAGATTGAATGCAGCAAAAAATGTCTCTTATGTGGGTAAATCTAGTGGCCACAAGATTACCATTCTCCATCAAGGGTTCACCTCTAATAAACAACTTGTTCCAAAAAGTTACAATTCCCCTCGAAGCACCAACGAAACTATTCCCATGATCCCCACAATTCTGAAAAAATCTAAGTATTCAACTTTATCTTTAGGCATTTTTGTTTCTTGAACAAGAAGAATGTTCTGTTTGTGGTCCCTAACAAAATTTTGCAAAACATCATTTTCATGACGGCTATTTAGCCCTCTTATATTCTAGGACATGATTTTCATTTCTTACCTGGGGATTGAAGTATCTTCGGGATGGTCATTTGGATCCCATCCGCAATATCCTAGAGGCTGCTATGTTCCCTTTTCCATCTTCCTGATCTCCTGCCCTGGCTTAGTTTATTATTTCCATAGTCCACCTTGGCCCTAGTTCTAGTGATCATCCCACTTGAAGTGTCCACCCTCTTTTTTCTTCCTTCTTTGACCTTGAATGTGAGATAACCTCTTCCCATTCAGTCTCATCTTGGCTTTCCAACTCTCTTCCTGATTCCCAATCCTTCTCAGACAAAAACCTCTGATCCCAGGGAAGGGTATCCATTATGCCATTCTTGGCTTCAGGAATATTAACATAAGGTGTTTTCGTTTCCCTACTTTAGGAATCAAAAGTATCCCTCACAACTTCCAGAGTGGCGTTCTCTGGATCCTGTTCCTCTTTTGAACGAGGGCTACCAATAGGAAATTGGGAAGGGAAAGGTATTCTTATCTCTAAGGATAAGCCCTTAATGGGTATTTCCTCTAGACCAGGCACATTAACTCCGCCAGCCAACACCAAAGGTGAAGGCATGAAAAAACCCGTTTCTTCACAGCTTATTTCAACCTTCTTCTGAATCTCTTGGGCTCCCTCCACAGAGTAAATTTTTTTCTCTCTAACCATATGTGGTGAGATCAGGGATTTAGGATCCTTAGGATCTGAAGAGGTAGTGCATTCTATACTAGGGCAAGCATCCTTAGGCAAACAACTATGGTTCTCCTTCAGATCAGGGGAAAAAGTGTGCCTTTCTAGATTCTCCTTCATGCCAAGGGTAGAAATTTGCCTCTCCTCCTCAGGTTTTTTCCTCCATACAGCCTTAGGGTTAACAACTTTCTCCTTTTCACTTTTATTGTTTAGCGGACACTTTTTTGCCCAATGCCCAGACTTTTGGCATTTAAAGCATACAAAGGGTGTGGTCTCAAATTCAATAGCTTGCTTCCAAACACCCAGCTTGGATTGGATGTCAATCGAAGAAGGGAGATCAGCATTTTGAGAAACCCCTACACAGATTCTAGCAAAGACCAATCTCTTTCTGGCCATAGTCATTGTATCAATGGACAAGAGTTCTCCAAAGGAATTAGCAATCCCACTATATATATCCGTATTCCAATATTCCAAAGGCAGACTAGGCAATCTAGCCCAAACAGGCACCATTTCAAAAATAGAGTCAGACAAATCAACCCTAGAGGACCACTTCTTTAGGGCTAGAGAAGAATTTTCGATAACCCAAGGTCCACCACTCCTAACAGCCCTGGAGTCCTCTTTGCAAGTGAACTGAAAGGAAAAAAAACCCTTAGGAAGCGCCGCCACCAAGACTAAACCACTAGTTTTCCATTTGCTCTTAACAAACTCCCTTACAACTTCAATATTAGGTCTAGACCCCAAAAACTTTCCGACCAAAACATTCTCCATCTTTGCAATATTATGGTTTATGATTTCATCTGGCACAGAAATAGAAAACTTACCTGACCCCGGGTCAGAAAGAATGCGCATAGGGGGGAAAGATGATTTGTCATTTGGCTTAACACCAAACAACGATGACCACGATTTATGATTTGATTATGTTAATGGATGATAAATTTCAATTATTTTTTGAAATATTTTTTATGGAAAAAGTCGACAATATAACTAGATTTTTTTTTTTTTGAAATATTATAACTAAAATAATAATAGAAAACAATACATTATTCCTCATATCCTTAGAAAAATGATGCTTCTAAGAGGAAACATATAACAATATTATGTGTTCTTGAAGTATGCTTAAAAAATTAATCTAACCATTTATAAGTCCCAATTATTTTCTATAAAATAAAACTCCTTGTGAGGATTTCATTGGTCATCAACCAATTGTTAGTGTGTGCCATGATGTTTAAATTCTATGATTATTGTTGATTCCTAACTGTATATTTTTCCCTTGTGGACCTAAGCTAAATATTTTCTTAAGTTACATTGTTGGCTGTTGCTCACAACCACTCAAGTCTACAAATCACAAATAGATGGAGTTATTAAGATGATTTGTGCTTTTACATCCATATAAACTAATCCCTACTTACTATTCATAAACCTTATTATACATATAAGGTAAAAAATTTCACCCTACTCACATGTTTGCATGATTATAATTTAGTCTTACATCTAGCATATTATTATGTATACAACCACATTTAACCTATTTACATGTGATATAAAAATGCATCCCTTCCATACAAGTCCATAGTACTCCTATTTGGTTGGCTATAGATTTCATTTGCACTTTTACATATCTCTTGTAAAATGAAACCTTACAATTGTTTCTTATGTCTCACCAAAGCTTATAGAGGTTAACATCCACTTATTTTCTTATAAATTTCTTGAACCTAGTCATAACAACTGTAGTGTAGGAAAAAGTATCCCTTTTTCACACTTAATTTGGGAATGATTAACATTAAAATGAACCTAAAGTTTCCTTGATCTAGTGTTGTAATGTGTTTTACACATTCACATTAGGTTTAGGGCCCTTTTAAGCTAAATAGACCTAATTTTTCCTTAATTTAGTGTTGTAAAGTGTATTTATTTATACCTTCACATTAAATTTTCAGCCCTCTTGCATTTATGTATTTCGTATCATCATTAATAGGCCCCTAAGACACTTTATTATGCATCTCGAGGCTTCTTTCAACCAAGATCCTAACATAATCAACAAATAAACTTAATATCATAACCCCTTGATATTTCCTCTACCCAAAAACCTATGGTGGGACCCATATGCCACCTTGGTCGTATGAGTTTCATTTGGCCCCTTTTTAGGGTTTTGAGTGGGAAATCAAGGTTTTGAATTCAAATTATATGAATTTTAACATTTGGGATTTAATAAATAGTAAATTTGATGGAGTGGCTAAACAAGGTTTCAAATCATTATTTCACTAAGAAATCAAGATTCAACTATCCTAAGACTTTACAAGAGCATCATAGAGTATTCAATATCACTTCTCAAGCATTCAATGGCATATTTCTTCATCATTTGTTGCAACAATTCAAGATCCATCATCATGTCAAAGGTATAAAGCATCAAACATGTTGTTGAGCTAGTGTTGTGATATACCATTCTAGATCCAAGTTAAGCATTGTTCCACATCTAAATCAAGATCAAGATCTACATTCTTCATGGCCACTTCTATTAGTGTAATTAATATTTAATTACACTTGCATAACTTTACTTAGGTAATATTTAATTCCTAGGTTTATTATTCTCATCCTTATCTTGTTGAGCTATCTTGTTGCTCAAGATAAGATTAAGGTTATGCATCTTTGCTTTTATAAAGAAAATCATATCTTGTAATTAAGAATTCATGAATAATAATATTTGCACATCTTTTTGCAAATCTCTGCTTTTTCTATTTTTCTCTTTCGTGGAAGGTGATTTTTCTTGTTTGCATTTCAGATCTTGGTTTCTAACATGGTATTAGAGCCTTGATTTGAAACCTCTTCTCAGATTTTTGAGAAAATAATTGCATAGTTCATTCGGGATTCCTCAAGGGTATCATGCCTTGAGTTAATTTATGAGGCATTTTTTATTAGATCAGGCTTCACCATTGGATTCAGAGCACTATAAAAAGTCAAGATTGGCTTTTATATTGCAGGTTTTGGTCATCATTTTCCAAATCTATGAGGGTTTCAAGCTTGAAGATTTTTTGCAAGCGCTGGAGGTAGCCAAATTTTTGGAGCAGTTTGGGCACAAATAGAGGTCACCATCACGTTTGTAATAGCCAAAAACCCTAAGATCGCCCTTTGTTTTGTTGATTTTGGCGAAGTTGGATAGGAAGGAAAACATTTTTTTCCTGGTGGGCCGTACAGCCTCCCCAACACGCTCCCCGAGGCATGAAAATCAAAACAAATATAAAAGAACATGTTTTTTTGGTCTTCGTGTAGGTGCCTCCAGTATTGAAGAAACCCACCACCCGACAGCCACCGGGTAGCCACTGAGTGGCCACCGAACTATCGTCGCTACCCAACTCCACTATCGCCACTTAGCCCGCCAGCAACGAGCCCCTCCAGCCACCTTCACCACCTCTATCAGCCCCTGCAGGATCCATGTACAGCCCCCGCGGTCACATGGGGGACCGAGCGCTATGCGTCCAGCCCCTGACTGCCCATAGTCCCTAGTTGTCGGTCCCATGGTAGACCAAGGGTCTGCGCCCAACCTAAATCACCTATAGAATATTCTGATCGGTAGAGCATATTCCGGCAAGGGCATAGGGAATATTCTGATAGCCAAGCATATACCAATCACTGAAAAAAATTTCGGTGGGGGGGCATTTTTCTGCCCAAATGGCCTCTAGGCCATCAATTTTTTTCTCATGAAGTGTTGACATCAGCATGATGTCAACAGCCATACAACACTCCAAACCCCCTCCTAGCCCTGATTTTCCCTAAAGGAGCACTTTTTTTTCTTTTGGGCATAACTTAGGCATACGGTATCGAAATCGGGCAAACAAGATATCACCGAAAAGATGGTTTTGAGCACTTTCCAGTGGTCTAGTTTATTTTTCAGTATTTTTCTATTTAGTTTCATTTATTGCTGCTTGAAGTCAGATGTTCATTTATGGCTTCTGAGCTCATAGCTTTTTGTCACGATCTCCAATTTTCATCTTCTTTGCGGTATTGGAAAGGTATTAACAAGATATATTTTTTTGTCCATGCACTTTTTTCTATATCTGTCCCAAGTTTATCGTTATTCAAAATTTGTCTTGATGGGTGTTTTGTAGATTACTTGGATGTTTTGGTAGTTGGAAAGGTGAAACTTGAATATTTGCACTTCATTTCAGTACCACATCATCTTATTTTCTGTTTATGGATGTTTGTATGCTCTCCTTTTACAATCATTGGGTTATTGTAATAAATGAACTGAGATAAAGCTCCATCAGGGGGGTTTCTTGCATAATAAATCTAATTAGAGTGTAGGTTTCACTTTGATCTCCATCTTCATCTTGATTTGTTGGCAACTCGCATGGGTTATCTGGTTTCCTAGTTTCTTTTGGCCACATTCTTGTCTTAGCTTGATACCTATCAGATTCACATTGGTTCACACTTTAGATTGATAGTTTATGTTTCTTCATCCGCATTGGTTCAGATCCTTCTCAGTTTGAGGGCCATGTTTTTATGGTTAATGTTCTAGAGTCTTTATGGTACTCATTCCCATGGAAGAGTTTTGGTCTCAATTTGGTATCAACATCGAGATACACTGTTTCCAGATTCTATCATCATTTCATCTATTGTTGCTTCACAGATTCCAAGGTTGTTCTAGTTTGTGAGTTTTCCAGTGTTCCATGGCATCGAGTTTGTTGTCGCATTATTATGATTCTATTTTGGTTTCTTGTAGATAAAAGTATCTTTCCTTGCTTGTCAAATTGCGGTTCTAGTGTTACTCCATAGTGATCTTCCAGTGCTTCTTTGTAGCAGTCATCTCATTGTAGGGGGGTTTTGTCCCACTGGGTTTTCCTTCTCTACTGCATTATTGCATTTGTACTTGGGTTCCTGATCAGGCCTTGTTGTCAGGACCCATTCATTCATGCTATCTTGCATTCATCTTAGTTTTAGGTGCATTCTTTTTTTGTCTCCCTAAGTTGCACTTAAGGGGGGGTGTTAGTGTAATTAATATTTAATTACACTTACATAACTTTACTTAGGTAATATTTAATTCCTAGGTTTATGCATCTCTGCTTTTTCTATTTTTCTCTTATGTGGAATGTGATTTTTTTGGTTTACATTTCAAATCTTGGTTTCTAACAACTTCATGTTAGATTTTAGATTCAAGAGATCATTCGAGGTATCATTTTTCATGTTTCATCACAAGGTTTGATTACCTAAACTGGGTTTGACCAAGGCAAACCCCTATTTCCTAATAATCAACAAGATTTTTTCTCTCTCTACATGTGTGATTATAGATCTAGGTGTTTTGGAGCTTGAAGATCCTTTGAAGACTAAATTGCAAGATTGAGGAAAGTTGTCAAGTTTTCACAAGGTTTTCATCTCCATGAAAAGTCACCTATAGGATAGGATTTAAGCTTTTAGACTCAGAGATTTGACAGGAGGAAAGTTATGGGAGATCATTAGAGAATACTATAGTTCTAGCCAAACCCTAATATTGGGACTAAATTTGAACCTTGGACATATGATTCCCAATACTTCCTTTTTCCATATTTTAGGAGATCTCGATCTATTGCTGAGAGTTTCTAGTTTCTGCACAAAAACCCTAGTCTAGGACTAAATTTCCCAAACTTGCATATAAGTCCCAGTCAGCTTCAAACAACAAAATTTGAGGATTTCAGAACCTTTTTTAGGACATCTTTCTTTGAGGTATTTTCCATTTATCCTCGATTTATTAACTTGATTTTTAGTTTCTTTTCCTAGGTCATTTTGCTAGACTTGCATGTTACATTTCATATCATTGCATTTCATTCTTTCCAAGCCTTTTCTTGGTGTTGAACCCCCTTTTTATTCTTTAATCACACCCTAGGACACCTAATTGTAGATCTCTTTCCCTTATTCCATCCTTGGATGGAGATCTCTAAGGTTTCCTTGAATGAACAAGAGTGAAATAGGTCCTTATCCCTTGTTCCATCTCCTAAAAGTTAGAACCCTATTCCATTATGTTCATTTTGGTGAACCTATCCTTCAGAAAACCTTATTTTCTATTTTGGAGTGCATCACAATCCTAGATCTATCTTGCATTAAATTTTCATTAGGTTTTTCATTAGTTAATTTGCATCTAGGGTTTTTAAATATTGCATTAGTGAAAGAGAATATAGGTTGCATTTTTGCCTCTTGCATCATTGAATTTTACCTTAAATCTATAATTTCACATAGACTAGACAACATTCAAACCAAAAAACCTAATATTCAAAAACCCTAACTAGGACTCATATGCCCCTCTGGGTGAATTAGTCCCAAATTAAACGTAAAAATACCTTTTACAACATTAAAAACATCATTTTTGTACTTATGTTTGTTGTCAATAGATAGTTGTTTTAATTCGTTGAGTTTCTGTTACATGCATTTCATTAAACCTAGCTTAATTTGCTTCATTTCATGCATTTCTTAATTTCAAATTTACATTTACAACATTTCCTTTTCATATTGTTGCATAGTGTAATCAGTAAATTACCTTGTTTGGAATCTAAAAATTGTATTTACACATATCATTCTAGGTCATTGCATTGCATTTTACATCTCTTTCCATTTTTGAGTTTGTATAGATTACTTTTCACAAATTTTAGTATGTTCCTTTTCCAAGTTTCCAAATAAAAATTAGTCAATAAGCATGTTAGTCATTCATTCAATACATTTCCTAGTTATGAGAGTTTCTTAGTGCAAGAGAGTGAAAATGTTGACGCTTGCCTTAAATCTACACCTACTCCCATCTCTTCTATTTCTCAAAATGATATGATAGACAAATGTACAAGAATAGATAACCATGAAGATCATAATTTTCCTTCTCCTAATACCTCTCCTATTGGTGATAAAGTTATATTGGTGAAAGAAGATGCAATCATTGAGAATCATGAAAGTCTTGCTTGTCCTTCTCCTCCTCCCCCTTGGGAAGATATTATAACAAAAAAACATAAAATAATTTCTAATACTTTACTTAGTTTAAATTCCTCTTGGAACACCTCCCCTACTTGCGAGATGTTGCAGTGAAAAAAGATATAATTGTGAATGACCATGAAAATTACATTTATGACGAGGACATGCTATTGTTAAGAGATCTAATGATTGAGAGCTATGAAAATCCTACCTCTACAACTTGGGAATACATTATAGGACATAGAGATGTAATTGGAGATAATCATGATAATCACATTGGTTCCTCCCCTAATATCCTTCCTAGTCATGAAGAAAATAGTTTAATTTTAGAAGATACACTTGAAAGTCGTGGAAATCTCATTTCTCTCTTTCCTAATGCTCCTACCATTTGGAGAGATAGATTTGAATGAAAGAATCTATGTTTCCAAAAAATGTATATTTGACATTTTTAGGCTCACTTGAGTCTCTCTTTTGGACTTTGGCTTGATTTTTTCTAGGTCTAACGTTGTAATGTGGCCAACACGTTCACATTAGGTCTTGAATCTTTATGAATCATTAAGACTTCTAGGTTGTCTTGTAAAGGTGTCGTGAAGTGTTTTCACTAACTTTCACACTTTTCTAGACTTGTCTTCACTAATTAAACCCTTTCTCATGTCTAAATGACCTTTTAATACACTTTCCAACCATTTTTAAGTGTTTTTTTGAGGATACTCCCATTGGACAACATTTAATGCATTGTGATTCCCAACACCCACTTAATTTCTTAAGTGGGACTTAGTTATTTTTGGCACAAAACTCAAAATAATTTCAAATTTCTAGTAGGATTTTTTCCTCTAACCCTTGAGGTTAGCTTGTTATGTGTTATTTTCAAATAAAATTAGTAAAATCAATAATGAATAAGGGTTTTCTCTTCATTTTACATCTCCTAGCATCTCCTACAATCAATTATCTCTTGCAATCATTAAGAATTATATCTTACAAGCATTCAAGCAATCAAGCATTACCAAGTCATCCATTGGAGCCCTTCATTGTATATATTTAGATTTTTACATCAAGAGATCGGTAAGTTTATGGCATTGTGTGTTGTTTACTTATCATTCTCCTTTCATTTCATAGGGTTTGATTACCCAAGTGGGGTTTGACCAAGGCAAACCCCTATACTCTAACCCTTAACCATTTTCCCCCTTTTGAATGTGTGTTTGCAGCCTTTTATATGAAGATTTGTAAAGGAAATAGTTGTTGAAAAGTGCTGAAGAAGTCTTCAAAGTCAATCAATTCATCACAACCCTAATTCAAGCTTGGAGAGATTTTCTACCCCATTTTCTATAGAATCAAGTGTGGACACTTGTCAAGAAAGCAAGTACAGACCTGTGGCTACCATATTTTGTCCCTAAATTCCTAAGATTTACAGGAGGACTAAGTCACCACTACTAGCAGATTTGTCCCACTTCCAAGCTTGGAAAGTGATTTTGACATTTTTGGATACCCATTTGGAAAATTCGCGTTCTTGCAAAGTTTCTTAAAACTAGGCCTAAGTCGCCCAGCTTGGCGTAAGTGTCCCAATCAGAATTTGCAGCCAATTTTTTAGGATCTCAAAATCTCCCAACATCATATTCCATATTCCAGGTGCACCTCTTCCATTTTGTTATGTTATTTCATCATTTACTTGCATTTTTGGGATTTTTTGCATATCACATTTTGTTTTCAAACAAGTTGCATTTCTTAGGTTTTGCATCATTAGATCATTTTATTTTTAGATTAGAGCATTAGAGCATCTTAATTAGATATAATAAATCTCATACACATTAATCTTTAAATGTGAACATTACATTTTGGCCCAATTTTTTCCCCTTTTAGGTAAAAAACCCTAGAAGGGCTAGAAAGCATTTTGGTTTGCCAAAATCATTGTCCACATTTTGGTGAACCTTACTTTTGAACATATTTTCTTCTTATTTTAAGTGCATCCTATGTTTCATTTACATTACATTAGGTATTACATTGTTTAAATTGCATCTTAGGGTTTTCAAACTTGCATTATAGTTGAAAGTTTCAATAGTTTGCATTTTTGCATCATTTTTGTATTGAAAAAAACTAAAAATTTTGCATTTCATGTAGTACCTACATTTGTGCATTTGAAAACCATAAAATTACAATAAAAAATTCTAAAAAATCTTTAAAAAATCATCAATGGGACTAAATTGCCACACTGGGAAACTTAGTCCTCTTGCATATTTTGCATTGCATTTTCTGATAATTTATGGGCATTCTATGCCTTTCTATCTTCTATTACTGCATATTGTCATATTTTCTAGATTTCTTGTTTTACTCTTTTTTTTTCATATTTCCTTACTTTCATCATGGATTTTCTCCTTAATAAGTTTTCAAATTCATTGAAATCCCTTGTACACAGATTAAATTATGCCTTTGGCTATGATCCTAATGACCTTGAGCTTCCTCATGCTCCTTCAACTCCTAATGAATTTCCACCTCGTGATATTGACATCACTGGAGGTGATGAAAGCATGAACAAGTTTTTAAATTTATGCCTTGAAAACCTTGAAGCCAATGCAACCTTTCCTCCATCCATGTAGTCACAAGATCTCCTTATTGTTTCACCTCCTAACATGTTTGGATACCTCAACAGGTGGATCTAGTTCCTTTACACAACCACATCCTCAACCATTTTATGATAAAAAAGTTACAAACACACCCATCAACCTTGAAGAAACATATGGCAAAGGTTTTACTATATTAAGCAAACAATGATGTGATACAACAACCAAACATGACATTCACCAACTTTTAGAACAAATAACAACAAATGAAAGCACAATAGGTCTAGGATATCAAGATCCTCCTCATAATGACAAGCCTCCTTTTGAATATTGGATACTTCAAGATGATGGTATAGTGATCTTTGATTCCCCTCCTGACTTGAATGTTCTCCTTCCACATGAACAACCATTACCTGATTCTAATGATAAGGATGCTAGGATCCCCATGGTCCTCTTCCTCCTTCCATTCATGAAAAGGGTGAATCTAGTAAATGTAAACAACCTTATAAATTAAAGAAAGTAAATTTTCCTCTCCATCCACCACCTGAATGTGAAAGGAAACTCCAAATGTTTTTAAACAAAGGTCTCATTTTATTACCACATATGAATAAGTTAGTCATAATTCCTAAAGATTCTAACATACCATTTTAAAAAATTCATCGTGTTCTTGGCCACTGAACTGATAAATGTCGAACATTGAAGGACATACTGAATAAGTATCACTTCATTGATATCGATTGTTATCCTATTATTCCTTAAACCAACTCCTCTCCTAATCTGGGTGATATTTTCACTAAAAATTGAAATGTCTCAAATACTCCATATTTCAGCACCATCAGAAAGAGCTCGATGTCCTGATTCCAGTGCAACTTGAAGGGAGCGAAAAGGAGTCTGTTTGCTCAAGTTACGGTCAGTCAAACTTTGGGTCAAACTGCCATCAGGGGTCATCCAGGAAGCGAAAAAAATGATCATCTTTAAAATTGATGGAAATGGTGGTAAGTCGAAGATCTTGTCGAGATGATTCTGACAACATTCGTTTCATCGAAATCTAACGTCGTATGCTCAAGATATGAACAGTCAAAGATGGGTTGACTTTGTTGACATCAGCATGGTATAGTCAACACAATCATCATACTCAGCCAATCACTGATTGACACATGTCATCTTTGGGTGAAAAAAAGGCCATGTGGCACATTGTTGGGTGCCACATGGTGGGACACATCATCATTTGGGATGCTATGTCAACATGCATGTTGGTGAACACGTCAGAAAAGTCAGCCAATAGGAGCTTGCCACGTGGAACCCTCCTGGTGGGACACGTGCCCTTCACTACCCCTCAATTTTTGGTCGGTGAGTTTGTTGAGTTTTTTTTTCATTTAAAAAAAGAGTCTAATGGTCTTGAACCCGTGACCTCCGTCATAACAACCGACGGTTTCAGCCGTTCGAGCGCGAGCAGTGAGCTTTACTATTAAAAGCCACGGGTTTGTTTTGTTGCATTTTTTGGGAGTTTGTTTTAAACAAACAATGGCCAACGGATTTGGAACCTGTAACTGCTGACTTAACGAAAGGCTTAACCACCACTATGCCATTCGATGGCTTCAATAGTTATTTGACGTCGGTTGGTTTTGTTAAGTATATGACAACCAAATGCCTTAAAATAAAAGAAATTCCCCTATATTGTAAAAACAACAATCCTTTAAAAGGATTAATTGTAACTTATGAAAATAGGAAATGTCTGAATGTAATATGTGAGAGGGCATAGAAACCATTTAATTGTTTTTTTTAGGGGATTTGTTTTGATAAGGGGGGATATTTTGAAGATTACTATGTAAAATTGGGAGATTAAGGAGATTTTGGTAAATCATATGGTTTTCTACCATATTTGGTAAATTTGATGTATAAAAGGGGAGTTTAGGAGTGAGTTTGGTTCACTCAGATTTTTGAAGTCTAGGTAGTGAAGCTGTGAACTAGAGAAATAGGGAGATTTTTCTAAGAAGATTTTTGGTCATTTATGTACATTGGTGTTTTGTTATGCTACCGCAGTGTTGGAAGGAAATGATCTTGGTTCAATTGTAATTCTGTTTTTGGAGATTAATCAGATCGGTCTCACTCTATTGGAGTGGACCTAGAGACGTAGTCACGCTTGTGGCGAACTCCGTTATCAGATCATTTGCACTCTCTCTCTCTCTCTTCTTCTTTCTCAAATTCGTTCTTTTCACCTTCATTTTTTAATGCATAATTTCAATAGTGTATGAATGAATTGTATTTCCGCTTAATTCACATGTTAATGTGTTAATCTTGTTTATGTAATTTGGATTTCAGGGTTTGTAAACATTAAGCATTCAAATGCAATTAGTCTAGATCCTAATCAGATCAAGTGGTATCAGAGCTCAGTTGACTATTATTGCAGTTATTTGTTTTTTGAATGCTAACGAGATCCATGATTCAGAAAGGTGAAGGAAAGCTTATAGACTTTGATCTTGAGATCGGGAAGCGTAGAAAATTTCCGAAGATGTCTAATTCTGGAATGGAGGTTCCTGATGAGATCAGTGAGCAGGAATTTTGAAGAGCATTCCTCGAGATGAAGGCTAAGGTGGACATTCTTTTTCAAGAGAGACAAGAGCGGAAAGAACATGAAGGAGGTTCGTCGAAGAAATATGTTTGTGAAGACAAGAAAGAGAAACATCATGGAGATGGTGACAAGCAACCAGATCCACCCTCTTCTTCTTCTCCTCCCTCTTCTCCTTCTTCTCCATCTTCTCCTCATTCTACTTCTTTTAATCCTTTCAAGAGTGGGCATAAGCCTAAAATTAAATTGGATGTAAAATTTGATTTACCAAAGTATTGTGGTGAACTTAATGCTGAAAAATTGGATGATTGGATTCAGCAAGTAGAAGTCTATTGTAGAGTCCAAAACCTATTAGATGATGTTGATAGGATCCAATTAGCTACTCTTCATTTAGGAGGTACAACTTTAACCTGGTGGGAGAGTAAGACTAAGGCAGAAGTTTCACAACATGGTAGAGTCAGTTTAACTTGGGCAGATTTTGTTAATGCTCTTAAAAAGCAATTGTATCCCCTAGGACATATGCAACAGTTAATGATGGACTGGCAAATGTTTAGGCAAGGGAAAGGTCAAACTGTCCAAGAGTACACCCATGAATTTAGGAAAAGGGCTATTGTTTTGGATGTTCCTTTGTACACCCAGGACACTTTGTTGAAGTACATAGGGGGTTTGCATTCCTACCTTAGACATTCTATTTTGGTTTTGAATCCTAACAATTTGGATGAAGTTTGTGTCCAAGCTACCCACTTAGAGTCAAGGAGTAAAGGATCTTTTATTGATAAGTTTGATAATGATGTAAAGAAATCTTCTAAGGCTGCAAAGACAGGGAAAGGAAAGAAGACAGCTACAGTCAAGAAGGATGACAAGCTTTCTTGCTCTCATTGTGACAGGAAGGGTCATGATGAAGATCACTATTGGAAGTTGCATCCCGAATTGAAGCCTAAGTGGGCTCAGAAACGTAATCAGAAACAAAAAGGTAAGGAGAAAGCAGAAAATGTTGTTATGGATCTTGGTTCAAATTCAGATGATGAGACTAAGATAACAGCTGTGGGCCTAAAAGGTAAATCTCCTATTTCTGGTGTTTCTGTTGCTAGTTGTGCTTCTACTTCTACAGTTAATGATTTCTCTAAAGATAAAAAAAGGAATGAGATGTTTCATTTAAGGGTTGTTGCTAAGAACACTAAAATTGATGCACTCATAGATAGTGGTTCTCAAGTTAACTTAATTTTTGAAGATGTAAGAAACTTGGGATTGAAAACTACATTGCATGAGAAACCTTATCCACTAGGCTAGATTTGCGAGAATGATAAGTTGCAAGTAACAAGAAAATGCACTTTAAAATTTGCAATGACTAGTAAGTTTGTGGATGAAGTACAATTTGATGTGGTTCCACTAGATATATGTTGGATAGTTCTGGGTAGCCCTTATCTTTATGATTGGAAAGCTATTTTCTACAGGGAAAAGAATCATTATCATTTGTTTAAAGATGGCATTCAATATATTGTACATTCTCACAAGATTAAGACCAATCGTTCTTTCACAAACACGGGGCAATTTAAGAAGGTCATTAAGGCAAGTAAAGATTTAACTCTTATATCTGTCAGTACAGGGTGTTCTATACAGGAACTTGGAGTAGCTAACCAGGGTCAGTTGTCACATGATGCACCCACAGTACAACATGAGGGAATGATGATTGAAAGCATTGATGGATCCTTGGGTAAAAAAATTACTCATGTGAAAGATCGATATGTTGTTGAATTATTCTCTTTCATCTCTGCATTATTGTTCAGCTTGATGCTAGTCAATATTTGTTGGTTAGTGGCTACGACAGTTGATGTAGATGCTTATGGAAGCGATAGAATGATGTTTATGATCAATAATGTTTTTGTAGTCTTCATTGTGATTGTGAGCCAGGTATATAGATGTACAGAGGATACAGTACAACTGGGGAGGCCAAGTCCTCACTTGATGTTTGAATAAATGCCACTTTTGGAGGTCCAAAAGTTCTCCAGTAGGGAGGCCTGATCTAGGGGATATTTTCACTAAAAATTGAAATGTCTCTAATACTCCATATTTCAGCACCATCAAAAAGAGCTCGATGTCCTGATTCCAGTGCAACTTGAACGGAGCGAAAAGGAGTCCGTTTGCTCAAGTTACGGTCAGTCAAACTTTGGGTCAAACTACCATCAGGGGTCATCTAGGAAGTAGAAAAAATGATCATCTTGAAAATTGATGGAAATGGTGTCAAGTCGAAGAGCTTGTTGAGATGATTCTAACAATGTTTGTTTCATCAAAATCTGACGTCGTATGCTCGAGATATGAGTAGTCAAAGATGGGTTGACTTTGCTGACATCAGCATGGTACAGTTAGCGCACAATCAACATACTCAACCAATCACCAATTGACACATGTCATCTTTGGGTGAAAAAAATGCCATGTGGCACATCGTTGGGTGCCACATGGTGGGACACATCATCATTTGGGATGCTACGTCAACATGCATGTCGGTGAACACATCAAAAAAATCAGCCAATAGGAGCTTGCCACGTGGCACCCTCCTGGTGTGACACGTGGCCCTTCACTACCCCTCCATTCTTGGTCGGTGAGTTTGTTGAGTTTGTTTTTCATTTAACAAAAGAGTCTAATGGTCTTGAACCCGTGACCTCTGTCATAACAGCCGACGGTTTCAGCTGTTCGAGCGCGAGCAGCGAGCTTTACTATTAAAAGCCACGGGTTTGTTTTGTTGCATTTTTTGGGAGTTTTTTTTAAACAAACAACGGCCGACGAGTTTGGAACCCGTAACTGCTGACTTAACGAAAGGCTTAACCACCACTATGCCATTTGATGGCTTCAATAGTTATTTGACGTCAGTTGGTTTTGTTAAGTATATGACAACCAAATGCCTTAAAATAAAAGAAATTCCCCTATATTGTAAAAACAACAATCCTTTAAAAGGATTAATTGCAACTTATGAAAATAGGAAATGCCCGATTGTAATATGTGAGAGGGCATAGAAACCATTTAATTGTTTTTTTTAGGGGATTTGTTTTGATAAGGGGGGATATTTTGAAGATTACTATGTAAAATTGGGAGATTAAGGAGATTTTGGTAAATCATATGGTTTTCTACCATATTTGGTAAATTTGATGTATAAAAGGGGAGTTTAGGAGTGAGTTTGGTTCACTCATATTTTCAAAGTCTAGGTGGTGAAGATGTGAACTAGAGAAATAGGGAGATTTTTCTAAGGAGATTTTCGATCATTTCTGTACATCGGTGTTTTGTTATGCTGCCGAAGTACTGGAAGGAAATGATATTGGTGCAATTGTAATTCTATTTTTGGAGATTAATCAGATCGGTTTCACTCTATTGGAGTGGACCCAGAGATGTAGTCACACTGATGGTGAACTCCATTATTAGATCGTTTGCACTCTCTCTCTCTCTTCTTTCTCAAATTCGTTCTTTTCACCTTCAGTTTTTAATGCATAATTTCAATAGTGTATGCATGAATTGTATTTCCACTTAATTCACATGTTAATGTGTTAATCTTGTTTATGTAATTTGGATTTCATGGTTTGTAAACATTAAGCATTCAAATTCAATTAGTCTAGATCCTAATCAGATCATCTCATCATGCAATAATTGTAGAGTTATAATTCTCATTATTGTATGATTCTTCACATCACCCACCTTGGCTTGTTCTTTTCTTACACTCAGTGGGGACAAGAATTTGTTAGCCTTGTCCTCGTAATACATTTTTCCTTGTCTCTTAACTAGGTTATTTCCCTTCTACTTATACTACTTGAGATTGAGAAGCCAATAACTCAAGTAATGGTTGACATACCTTTGCATTACTATCCCCTTTTACATTTTCATTTTTATAGTTGTGTATTGTGTTCACCCGTAAGGTGTGTTTGATGTTCTCTGTCTTTGTACACTTCCTTTATTTGTACCTCTATTCTTCTATATGTTGTACATTGCCTTTTTCCCTTTTTTTGTGTTTTCCTTTTAAAGATGACGCAAAGTGTTGAGATGCCCAATTTTTCTTCCATGTTGACTTAAAAGGTCCCTTTTTTATTTTTTGTTTTCACTTGTGTTTTCCTTTTGGGGATGACACAAAGTGTTGAGATGCTCAATGTCTCTTCCATGTTGACCCAAAAGGTCATTTTTCTTTCATTTTTGCTTGTCTTTTCCTTTTGGGGATGATGCAAGGCATCGAGACCGAGATGTCTCCTTCATATTGACCCAAAAGCTTTTTCCTTTCATTTTTCTTTCATTTTTGCTTGTGTTTTGCTTTTGGGGATAACACAAGGCATTGAGACCACAATGTCTCTTCCATGTTGACCCAAAAAAAACTTTATTTTTCTTTTTTTTTTTGCTCTCTTTGTGTCATTCTTCTAGTTATATGTGTTTTTGGGAATGATGAAAATTCCAAGCTCTTTAATCAAAACATTATAACAACAAACATACTGACCCCAAATCCATAGATCCCTTATGTGTTTAGTGTGTTCCTTTTTTGGGGAAACCTCTCTTTCTTTAATTACTTTTTCATTCACATGAAGAAGCCTTACTCGAAAATGTATGACTTGGCATAGGAGCTTTCCAAGTTGGCTCTCATGTCTCGTTTCTTTTTCATTTTTCTTTGGCCACTTTAAAGCAATTTCTCACAAAACGATGTGTAGCAATTCCTTTAAAGTGGGGTCATATATTGGAATTATTCATTCTTGATTCTAAGTGCATCCTTGTTACTTTATAAGATGTGTTTGTCACTTTGTGGATGACATTGGGTATGATGTCCTTCATAAGTGTCATCTGTCTTAGCATATTGTATTCCTCCTAGTGGCCTAATGCAACACACTGCATCCCCTAAATTGTGAATATATATTATTTGATTGGTCCTCTCTTGGAGACATTAGACATAATGTTCCCTAAATGAAAAACCTTGCATGATCCTAACAAGACTCAATTGAACTTTCTTCTACATTTTTATATTTTGCATTTTTTTACATGGCCACCTTGCATAACATAGCTTGCATGTGTATGGTACCTTTGTATTTGTTCATGAGTTCTAAGCATACAAAGTTTTTCTTATCTCATGGAGCACAAACTGATATTGTCTTTGTGGTGCCTTATTAAAGTTCTCAGGAGGTATAACTTTAATATGGTTGAGCAGGAAATACCATCTAATGGCACAACTTTTCCCCATAGCCACCTACTTGTGTGAGTGTATACCAACCAAGCATATGTTCCTCACCTTTTGGGCCTTCTCACCCCGCAAACAACTAGAATTTTCATGGCCCCAGAGTGAGTATACTTGGGATTTCTCACCCAGTGGACAACCATAAGTCTCATCACCCTAGACTAAGTACACATTTTTCTTTCTCAAAAACAAACATCCTAGATCTGATCCATAACGAGCTGGAAATATGATCAAAGCTTTCATTCTTTTTCATCACCTTCATGTGTGTTCCTTTGTACTTATGCTTGGTTTGTCATGAGATCTTGATCCTGGGGGCTTGATCATCCCTCTCGATTGTTGTTGTCTCATCTTACCAATGTGTGTGCATTAGGATCCCTCTCAATGTGCATGTTGAGCTAATTTAGCGAGAGTTTGAAGCAAGTTCATCCTCTCACTAAAGTGGGGGCGTAATGTGTCACCAAAAAATGTTTAGTTGGAATTTTTATGCTCACTTGAGTCTCTCTTTTGGACTTTGGCTTGATTTTTTCTAAATCTAATGTTGTAATGTGGCCAACACATTCTCATTAGGTCTTGAATCTTTATGAATCATAAGAATTCTAGTTTGTCTTGTAAAGGTGTTGTGAATTATTGTAGCTCGTGCTTTCACACTTTTCTAGGACCCTTTTATCATAATATTTTTATTACTTATCAAGTCTTACTTCAAAATGTTGTAAACTGTTGTAACTCACTTTCACACTTTTCTAGACTCATCTTCACTAATTCAACCCTTTCTCATATATGAATGGCCCTTTAATACACTTTTCAGACATTTTTAAGTGTGTTTATGAGGATACTATCGTTGGACAACATTTAATGACCCATGATTCTTGACACCCACTTAATTTTCTTAAGTAGGACTAAGTCACCAGTATGGGTGACTTAGACCTTTTTGGCACAAAACTCAAAACAATTTCAAATTTATGGTAGGATTTTGTCCTCTAAACCTTGAGGTTGGCCTATGATGTGTTATTTTCAAGAAATTTTAGTAAAATGAAGTATAAATAAGGGTTTTTCTCTTCATTTTACAGCTCCTAAAATCTCCTACAATTCATTATCTCTTGCACTCATTAAGCATTCAATCTTACAAGCAATCAAGCAATCAAGCATTATCAAGTCATCCATTGGAGCCCTCCATTGCATATCTTCAAATTTTTACATCAAGATATTGGTAAGTTTATGATATTTCATGTTGTTTATTTATCATTCTCCTTTCATTTCATTTCATAGGGTTTGATTACCAAAGTGGGGTTTGACCAAAGAAAACCCTTATACTCTAACCCTTAACCATTTTCCCCCTTTTGCATGTGTATTTACAGACTTTTGTATGTAGTTTTGGCAAGAAAATAGGCGTTGAAAATTGGTCAATAAGTCTTCAAATTCAATCAAGTCATCACAACCCTAATTCAAGCTTAGAGAGACTTTCTACCCCATTTTCTGTAGAATCAAGTGAGGACACTTGTCAAGAAAGAAAGTATAGACCTATGGCTACCATATTTTATCCCTAAATTCCTGATATTTGCAGGAGGACTAAATTTCCACCACTGGTAGATTAGTCCTAATTTTTAGTCTTGAAAAGTTATTTCAACATTTCTAGATACCCATTTGGAAAATTCTTGTTCTAAAAAAGTTTCCTAAAACTAGGACTAAGTCGCCTAGCCTGGCGTAAGTGTCCCAATTAGCATTTTCAACTTATTTTTTAGGATCTTAGAATATCCTAGCATTAGATTCCATATTCCAAGTGCACCTCTTCCATTTTGTTATGTTATTTCATTGTTTACTTGCATTTTTAGGAATTTGTGCATATCACTTTTTTTTTTCAATCAAGTTGCATTTCTTAGGTTTTGCAACACTAGATCATTTCATTTCCAGATTAGAGCATTAGAGCATCTTAATTAGACATAATAAATCTCATAAAAATTAATCTTTCAATGTGAACATTGCATTTTGGCCCAATTCTTTCCCCTTTTAGGTGAGAAACCCTAGAAGCGCTAGAAAGCATTTTGGTTTTCCAAAATCATTGTCCATAGAATCCAATCATTGACAAACATGATTCTCCTTCTCTTGATTCCTCCCCTCTTTGTGATGAAGGTACTTTACAAAATATAACCAAGGAATATGATGAACATCTTAAAAGCTCCCCTAGTAGGGTACATATATTGAGACACAAGAGAACGAGCCCTTAGAGAAAAGGATGAAATCATGGAAAATCATAACAATCAAATTGGACCTTCTCCTAATATCTCTACTATATGTAAAGAAGATACTTTGATGTTAGAAGATCAAAGCAATGAGAGTCATGAGAATCTTAGTTTCCTCTCTTCCCCTAGGGATAACATTACTGATAAAAAATATAATCTAACCATTGATAACTCCCTTGCTTGTGATGAAGTCATTTTAGAAGAACCAAACATTGAATGTCATGAACATCTAGTTTGTTTCTCTCCTAAAATCTCTCCTCCTAGGGAGGATATCATGGTGCAAAATAATGACAAAAATAGTGATGTGACTTCTTTAGATGATGATGCAAAGATGACACTAGAATCCCCTTCTTTAGAAAGACATTAAACTAAAATCATTGAGGTATTAAATGTCCAAGTGTCTATTATATCACCCTTGACTATTGGACCTCCTAAATACCCTATGGGACATCCTAAAAATCCTCCAATTCTTTACCCACCCTCACAATGACCACAAACTCATATCATACTTGAGCTTATCCTTTACCCACCCTCAAACCAACCTCCAACTCAAAACAAACCCGTCCTCATCCTTGAACAACCTAAGAATAATATGTTGCAGTAGCCGAGTTATAATACCGTCATTGATACATATACACTAGAAATAATCTGGAACCAATAAAATCACCTTCAAAGTCCCTCCCATTTCCTAACTCTATCTTTCCTAGTGCCCCTTGTTTTCCTTCACGTAATGAAAAGGAGAACAATCTTACATTGAACAACTAAAGAATACTCCTACTAAGATATCATTATGGGACCTTATTCAAGCCTTCCCTCATTATCATAACATGATTCAAAGTTCCTTACAATAAGTCCCCTCCCTAGTGTGCAATCAAATGAAGTAGCAGCCCAAATTCAAGCTATAACTTCATCCAACTTAGACATTACTTTCCATCAAAATGAGTTACCCTCGCTAGAAGTGCAAAAAAAAATTCATGCTTTCATGATAATAGCTATCTATAATGGGTTGGGAATAAAAAGAACCCTTGTTGACAATGGCTCTGCCCTTAATGTGTAGTATGACCCTTTTCGATATACTTGGTGTGGATAAATAAAAAATTCAACCCGCCTCTTTATCTATTTGAGGATTTCACAATGTAGGAAAGCAACTTCTCAATGTAATCAATTTTCTGATTATAGTTGGAAAGGATACATTACAAGACCCTATCCATGTTATTCCTCATCAAATTTCATATAACCTTCTTTTAGGTAGACCATGGATTCATGAAATAAAATCAATGCCTTCTACTCATCATAAAATTAAGTATGTTTACAATAATGAAGCATATACAATCAATGTTGACCTTAAACTACGTAGTTGTTTGAAAATTGAGAAAAACAAGGAAAATCCTTTGAAAACGCTGACACCAACTACACAAGTAGAACCTATGAAACAAAAATAAAAAGAAAAAAACATTGAGGAAGTCACGAAGCTATTAGAAGATGATTTCCCAGGTTCCTTATATTTCACAGCATTCATGGACAAATACATGATCATAAACAAAGACTTTGAAAAGTGAAAAGAAAAAGTGATAATGTAAACATAAAATTTGGAAGACCCTTAAAAATCATCGACCTCAACCACTTTAGAACAAAAGACAACAAATTACACAACAAAATTTGATGAAGTTGATTATGAGTAACCATCAAATCCAAAAGAAATGAAAAGGCTTTATGGGAAAAGGTTATGAACGTATGAAACAAGTTGGGTATAAAGGAAAAGGATGTGGTGTTAGAGAAAAAGCTATTTTTGTGCCTATAGATCCTAAGATGCAAGGAATGACTAGGGTTCTTGGTTATTGTCCCTAAAAGGAAATTATCAAGCCTTCATTTAATGTCAACACTATTACTTCTAAGCCAACATTAACACTAGTGCATCCTGAATTGATAGACACTAGTGGTCTTGGTTATTGTCCTTCGAAAGAAATAAAATAAATGTATAAATCTTTATTTAACATAAATTTCATCATACAAAACACTAACAATTGGAGTTCATTGGATTTTACACCCTCCTTTCAAGGAGATAACAAAATCTCACAATCTAAAGAGCCTTGTGTAAGTATGGCATCTTATACTAAGCAAGAGATATCTTTGTCACAAAATCAAGGAATACCTTATACTATTGATCAAGAAAGTACCTTATAAAGACTCCTCCTAGATTTTTTGATATCCCTCCCTCCAAGAACACGAAAGAAATTTTATTACAAAATTTCATTTTGGACATATCATAGAGTTCATCGTCATTCTACTAATGAATGCGAGGCTTTAAGTGATAAAATTCAACATCTTAGCAATTGTAGTGCTCTTCCTTGTGTTGAAACACCTGGTTCCTCTAATTGATAATGATTTTCATGTTTTTCATCAATCATCTCAACTCATCCTTGCCTCGTACTAAGTAGGGGGAAGGGTTAGGTAGCATTATCCTCGTGTGGCACTTGTCATTGTCTCTTTTGGCTAGTTCGCCACCTTGTATGTATATATATAAGAGCAAGCTTGGGATGTGGATGACATGCCTTAAGTTGGCTTGCATATGATGTACTAAGCTACCTTTAGTTGTTGCATTTTGGGAGCAACCCCTTTTCATGATCTAGTATTCAGTAACATATGACTTGGTGTGGACACTGAAATTGTACTCCCTTCTTGGAGATAGTACAATCCTTGGTCTAATTTGGACGCATCTTGGCCAACCTTGCATTTATTATCCTTTAAATCAACATTTATAGGCCCCTAGAACTCATTATTTCAAATCTTTAGGCTTATTCCAGTTAAAAATCATGTAAAATCCTTACAAAAAGCATTTAACACTTTTAAATCCTGAAACTCACCTCAAAAACCTTAAGTGGGATCCATTCACCATCTTGGGTGAATGAGCTCCCTTTGGTGGGACCCATTCACCTAGAGTGGCGAATGAGTCCCTTTTGCATCATTCTTCAAGTTTGAGTAGGAAATTCACCTACTTAACTCAAATTTCTAGTGGATGTCAACGTTTAAGGTCCAAATAATGATCAATTAGGTGTTAATGCCTATAAATATAAGTTTTTAGGTAATTTTCAAGACATCTAAGCAACATAAGTAAGCAACTTCAAGAGTCAAATATTAGGAATCTTTCACAAGAAGATTTACAAGTCTATTTGCAGCAAATTTGAAGCTTTGGAGTAGCATTCAAGGATTTGTGTAGGTCTTCAAGCTCACTTTTGATCAAGACCTAGCATTTTCAAGGGTTGATCATGGATGTCTATGGTGAATAATAAGGAATCCTAGGTTGGGGAGATGCAACTAGCCATCAAGATAATCCTAAGGACTTATTTTCCAAGTGATTCCATCTTCCATATTCCATTGTCTCTCTACTTTCATCTTCTACACACAAAAGTACCACAAAAATTGCTAGTGGGAGTGAGTAAAATAAAAATATACTTATATGAAGGGTCATTCTCTTGTTGTTACATATGTTGATTAGTCTATAGATTGGATTCATGTTTCTCTAGAGCCTCACACCACATATCAAGACTGTTGGATGTCTATATAGTTTGTGTTGGCATTGATTTCAACAGACCTATGTTGTTGCATTGATATCAATCTTAGAGTTGCTTTGATTTGTTGCATTATGTTTTCATTAGTAAACTCATTGACCTATCAACCTCTAGTGTTGCCTTGAAAAGCATGTGTGTGGTTGATTTGTGGTAGTGTAGTTGGTTTGGTTGTGATAAAGAAGTATTACAGATGATGTGTTTGTATTTGTAGTGCTTGGTTTTCAAGTATTTTTTGAAAAAAATTGAATAGAAGAGGAAATAGTGTGGTAAAGAGTGGGGTTTGTGCAGGATCATGATAGGCTAAAAAGTGGTGATATGATGGGTATGTGTAGGGTATGTGGCCAATGGATTTTTTTTACCCAAAATTGATTAAATGAAAAGGGTTTTTAAAGGAGATTCTCAACTTTCCACCAATATAAATTATGCTTTGATTTGAATTTAATAAATAATTATTATTCATTTTCTATTTGAATTATGACTAAAGTCCTAATTATTAGGCTAATTCAAAAACATATATACTTTCAAATGGTATCACATTTTTTGAATCTAAAAAATGCATCACATTCTATGCTTTGCATACTATAGGATTAAAAAAAATTGAATTTCATGAAGTTTTGGCCAAGTTAAGGTGTTTAGACATATGAGTTTTTATATGTTTTCAAAGTTGTTATAAAAAATTCATAATTAATTATTTACTTGGAAAAAATTACAAAAAAAATGCATTACATCAGGACATGAGTCTTGTACTTATATCTAAAATATTATAGAAGAAATATTATCATTTTATTGTGGTTAGGGTGGTCAGACAAATACCTAATTCTTATTTTTTCCCTAAAATTTAAGTACTACTGCATTGAAATTTCAATTTTTTACCGAATTGATTTTTTTTTTTAAATAAACCTAGTAGTTTAGAAACTGCATTTAATTTTCTATAGATTCTATTCTTACATATTTTTGAAATAATATAGATAATTTATTCAAATTTTTACATCAAGTTGCCTGACTTAGATTTTTCTAAATTTTTTGCCACTTAAGGGCCTGTTTTCTCCATGATGATCCTGCACATACGTAGTGTTTAGTGTAGAAAACTAGTGTTTTGGTTTTTTCTATGCATTTCTTCTATAATGAAGATCTACTTATGTAATTCAAATATGTTGATCAAAAGTGTTTAGAGTTTTTATATCCAAAGTTTCTTGTCTTGGATCATTGTGCAAAGAAAGTTGTGTTCACTAGTGTGTGAATTGTAAAAGAAATGTTTTCTGGGAGAAATGGTTTTTCTCTGCATTTCTCCATAGTGTGGTTTATGGTCTTGTAGATCTGAGGGTGTTCTTATATTTCTCATATATATCTTCAATACAAGTTGTTTAAGTTTTGATGCTCTGCAAGGTTGGATTCATGAGTTACAACATGTGGAAGGTTAATGAGGTGTACAAGATGAGTCTATTTTTCAAGTGAGAGTGGTTGTGAAGGAATTTATTGAATTTCAAGATGTTGGTGGAATATTCCAGATTGTGTTTGAATGTTGTGTGTGGTTCGCAAGTCATCTTTGATAAGCGAAAGTGTGTACTTAAATGTTCAATGGTGTTAACACTTGTTTGATGAACCTTTGGTGTTTACACTAATTATATAAATTATTTGGTTTTTGTGGAAGTGTGGAGTGGCGTATATGTATGGATTTACATCTAGTTAAGGTGTGATTTGGTCTAATTTTAGTCCTCTCTACCACAATAATTCTTAGTGCCAATAAAACTTGAATTTGAATAGTTGAGGTGCATAGATAACCTTGTAAACTATTTTTAAGGTTGTGATGGGTATATATGTGTTGATTTGATAGAAGATATTTGCATCAACTATGTGTAACATAAATTGTGGTGTGAAGTGTAAAATTTTGAAGCACAACACGAGCTTTACGAAGACTACTAGGAATAGTGAGTAGAAGGTATCTACATTCTTCTAAGAGAGTGTGGATGTACTTGTGGTGCATTGGTGGAACTTTTTTTTTGCTCTAAGATGGATTTCTCATTGTTGCAATCTTCTTTCTTCATTTCTATAATATAGCAATGAGCCATTGGCAGTGAACCCTTCTCTTTTGGGCAGTGAGCCTTCCTACATTGAACCTATTGTAATCAATGTTGTAATTACTTTATAATATGAGCTAATAATCACTATGGATTTTATCTTCTTGGGTTTTCTACATAAATCTAGTGTTATATTATGTATGGTTTTCTTGTATTTTCATTTTTTATTATTTACTTTCATGTGAAATCATTATAACTGATTAAGGTTAATATTGATCTGAATGTTAGTGATGGTTTGACATTTTAATGAATAATTGATTCACCCCCCCTCTCATTTGTTTCGTGCATTCAACAAAGACAACCTATTAAGTTTTCATCCTTGAAGCATACTTGAATCATGATGATCTTGATGACTAATGGTGTTTATTTGGATGTATGTGGTAAAAGAGTTGCTAATGTTCCCCATGGTAGTTTCATGATTTTATTTGCATTCCTGATGTTTAGCATAATCTTCTTTCAATATATCAAATACCAAGCACTAGTAATTCCATTGACTTCACTCCATATTCAAATTTAAATAATGATTTCCATACTAGGCAACTTGTTGTAGTGGGTAAGGCTAACCATAATGAAAACATATACACATTTTCTCATGTTATTACTGATGGTGAATGTTCTAATGACCAATCTCCTAGATCAAGTGTGGGTAGTATTCATATGGTTGTTTTAGTGGGTTTTTGAACCTTGTTGTTCATAAACCTTTTGATGAGGTGTTATCATATCTTTCTTCTTCATATTTTACTATTGAATTTGTTCTTAGGACTTCAGATATAATTTTTTCTCTAGATTTTCCTTTGGAATATGGTTTTAGGATAGGTATATTAGATTTGGTTTTCATTCCTCTTCTGCATATTTGGATGATATGTTTTAGGGTGGTACTCTCCTCTTTGATTATACATGTTTGGATGTTTCTCTTGAGTTTCCATATCCTTTATCTTCTTCATTGATTGGGGTAACAAATAATTTTTTTGAGACATATTTAGAGACATTTGATTCTCTAGACAAAGATTTTGGCATCTAAATGCTTTATGCTCCTTCTAGGGTTTTTCACCTAAAAGGAGATAAGATTGCAACCAAAAATGAAATGTTCACACTCAAAGAGGGATGTGATATAGGTGCAATATTCCTAAATGAAGTAAATTAAATGAAAATAATGGAAAAATACTATTGATTATGTATGCAAAATTAAGAAATATGAATTGTTTGAAAACACAGTGTTGTTTGCAAAAGACCTAAAAAGATGAATAAAAATGCAAATGGAACCAAAAAAAAAGTTACAAGATTGAATGTGTGCACCTGAAGAATTGATGAAGACTGGAAAAGACTTTGAAAAACTAGAAATGTTGACTTTTTGATTGATTGGGACTCATTCACCACCCTGGGAAAATTAGTCCTAGATTAGGGTTTCCACCCAGAATCTTGTTTCTGCCAAAAGGGTACTGGAATCTACACTTTTATCTAACAAAAACCTCTAGTGGGACTCATTCACCATCCATGATGAATTAGTCCTTTTTCTATATTTTAGAAATTCAAGTTTTAGATCTGCACTTTATCTCCTGCACAACACTTCTTGACGAAAACCTATATCTAAATCTCTAAAAAAAACCTGCAAAATAGCTTTAAATCTATTTTCATATGGTAGGTTTTCCTTGGTCAAACCCCTAATTTTTTAGTTAAAACTTGAATGGATAATATCTACATAAAACCCTAGCCCTAAGTGTATCTAAGACTAGGAAAATATGAGGTAAGACAAAACCCTATTCTAATGTGCTAGAATAAGATAAGTAAATGTGATTTGAGTGATGCAAGAATTTAATCCAAGAAACCCTACAACATTTCAAATGAATGTAAATGACACGAAAACCTTAAATCTAAAGATAGAGAGAAAATGGAAGATGGAATCCCTTTGAAAACAAGTCATAAGGTGTGATTTGATGGCTAGTTGTATCTCCTCCCTAGGTTTCCCCATGATTCTCCATGGGCATCCATGATCACCTCTTTGCAATGTTGCATCTTGAATGGGAAGTGAGCTTGAAGACTTGTGAAAACCCTATCTTGCTATCCAAAAGCTTCAACTTTGCTATAGAAATGATATTGAATCTTCTTGTAAAAGATATTCTACTCTTGAATCTTGATATTTTCTTTGTAAAATGACTAGGAGATTTGAAAAATGACCTAAAAACACATATTTATAGGTAACAATACCTAATTTCTCATTATTGAGAAGTAAGAGGCCGACATCCACTGAAAATTGATTTAAGTCAATGAGTTTCTCACTTGGAAATGAAAATTCCCCCAAAAGGGGCTCATTCGCCACCCTTGGTGAATGGGTCCCATCGGAGGGGACTCATTTTCCCAAGGTGGCAAATGGGTCCCACATGAGGTTTTTAGAGGTGGGTTTTTGAGATATGACTGTTTTAAGCATTATTTGTCGAGATTTATATGAATTTTGACTGAAATGGACCACTAGATAAAAAATAATGAACATTAGGGGCCTATAAATGCAATTTTTAAGAGGTGATTAGTGCAAGGGTGTCTAAAATAGGACTATGTTAGGCCATAGATTGTAATTTCTACAAAGGAGTACAATTTTTGTGTCCATAGTTAACCCCCACTTTAGCACCCATATGACTCTACATGCATATGTAAGCTAAAGGAATCCAAACAATATAATTTATTGCACAAAAGGATACTCATTCAAAAGATGGGAGAATGAAGCCCCCAGTGTAGTTATCTATGAAACCATAGCATTAGGAACCACATCCTGCAACATGAATTCATTAGTTGTCCAAAATTGCTTTTATCTAACTTTTAAAAATCAAATTCGAGGGTAGATGTATGAAGATTAATTCATGGTTTACATGAGATGGTGTTGATGTTGAGTGATGGGCGTTGAGTTACTTTTTTTGTGTTAGAAAAAGAATATCCCAAACTATTCTTTGTCTCTTGTGTATTAGGTTCAATAGGGACATGAATTCCTTGTTCGTTCTTTCCACATCCTTTACCATTATATCCCAATTGTTTGACAAGCTCATAACCACAACCATAATTTTTTTCCATTTATGTTGGATCAAGTGGGCATTGATAATCTATCTCATCAAAATTTGTTGTGTAAGTGGTATTTTATACCAAAGTAGACGAGGTAGATGTTAGGGAGGATTTATCCAAATTCTGAGTTGTCATAACCATTGATTTTTCTTATTTTTCATCCTCTTTTCGTGTGAGTATGTATTCATCCACAAATTAAGGTGTGAATTCTAAGGTACCTCAGTCATCACCTAATAATTTAGAGACTTCTTCTACATCTTTTTTGGCGGTCTCGAGAGGTTCTATGTGAGATGTTGGAATTAAAGTGTTCAGAGGACTCGTTGTTCCTTTTTCAAGTTGTAGGCAACTTTCAGGCTTGGGGTCTATTGCAGCTTGATAAATTTTGTGTTATAGACATATTCCATTACTCGATGGAGTGTCGAAGGTACCACATGCATCTCATGAATCCATGGCCTTCCCAAAAGAATATTGTACTCAAGATCATAGGGCATGACATGAATAGGATTTTGCAAGGTAACTACTCCAACTGTGATAGGTAAAGTGATTACACCGAGCGGTTGCTTTGTAGTATTGTCGAATCCCCTAATAGATAAAGAATCAGGTTTGATTTATGATTTATTCACATGTAACCCATTGAGGAGTTTTACACTACACACATTAAGGGCATAACCATTATCAACAAGGGTTTGTTTAATGTCTTTTGTATTATATTGAGGAATTATCATAAAGGCTTCATTTTGCTTCCTTAATTCTAATGGAGGGAGCTCATGTTGATGAAAGGTAATGTCTACATTCATTGTATTCATTCCTTGCATAAGAGCTGCCACATTAGTTGTTTTTGTACCAGGAGGAACCACTATTTGTTGTAATGTTGTTTGGAGCAGTGAATGATAGCTTGAGGAATTTTGAAAAAGATCCCAAAGGGATATTTTAGTGGGAGTTCTCTTAAGTTGCTTAATAAGAGCATACTCTCATAATCGGGGAGCACTAGGAAGTGTGTTATTGGGATAAGGTAAGGAGGTAGAGGTTGGTTGTGGTGGTTGCAGACTGTTTTGAGTATAATTTGTGTTGGAAACGACAGTGTATAGGTGGGTATAGGGTAAACTTAGGTTTAGGTGGGATTTGAGGTTGATGTGAAGGTGGATAAAGGATAAGTTGAGGTTGAATGACATTGACATCTTGTGTTTTAGGTTGCTCACAACAAACCTTAGTGGATGGATTTTGTGAGATGAATTCCTCAAGGGCTTTGTCTAACATATAAAAGTTATAACTACTAAAAGTTTTGGGAGATGATTTTTCATTGATTGGTAAATAGGATTGTCATCACAAGCCTTATTGGATGAACTTAGTGACAGGAAACCTTGTAAGGATTCATCTAACCTATCTAATTCATCACTACTAAGAGGTTTGGATGATATAGTATGCCTAAAGTGCATCACTGTTTTGAGTGGTTCATTGGTTTGCTTAATGTTTTTATTTGTGTTTTCTAATGAATTTGATTGAAACAAACTAGGAACTAATGTTGAATGTGAACATTGGAAAAATATAATGCTATCCATAAGTGCCATGAAAGTAAATAATGCTAATGTAAATGATTTGAATAGAACATAAAATAACCAAATAGAAATAGAAAATTAATTGTGGAAAAAAAAAATGGAAAACAAGAAATTGAATTCTAAAAATAGTAATGCAGAAATTGTACTAGGACAGATTCGCCCAAGATACTGAATGAGTCCCAGGAGAGGTATTTTTTTGATTTTTTTGATTTTTTTATTGTATTTTTTTAGGTCCATACAATTCTAATCTAAAGTGCAAATACAAAATTTCAATAGTTTAAATGATTGACAATGCAATAATGAGCCGTATATGATGCTTTCACTAATTCAATGTTTGAAAACCCTAGGATGTGTAAACAATGCAAAACCTAATGCAATGACAATGAAAGAAAAACCTAGCATGCAAATGCACTTAGAATCAGAAGTAAAAGTGCATATCATGTCAGGTTCACCAAAATATAGACAAGGATTTTGGCACCTGAATGCTTTATGCTCCTTCTAGGGTTTTTCACCTAAAAGGAGATAAGATTGGAGCCAAAATGCAATGTTCACACTCCAAGAGGGATGTTATATAGTTGAAATATGCCTAGATGAAGTAAACTAAATGCAAAGAACTCCAGCATACTATTTATTATGTATACAAAATTAAGAAATATGAAGTGTTTGAAAACATAGTTTTATTTACAAAAGACCTAAAAAGATGAATAAAAATGTAAATAGAACAAAAAAAAAAGTTACAAGAATGAATGTGTGCACCTGTAGACCTGATGAAGACTGGAAAAGACTCTGAAAATTTGTAAAGGTTGAATTTTTAACTGACTGGAACTCATTCACCACCCTGTGCGAATCAGTCCTAAATCAGGGTTTCTGCCCAGAATCTTGCTTCTATCAAAAGGGTACTGGAATCTAAACTTTTCTCTAATAGAAATGTCTAGTGGGACTCATTCACCATTCATGGAAAATTATCCCTTTTACTATTTTTTAGAAATTCAAGTTTCAGATCGGAACTTTGTCACATGCATAGAACTTCTTGATGGAAACCTGGATCTAAATCTCTAAAAAACACCTCCAAAATTGCTTTAAATTTGTTCTCTAATGGGGGGTTTTCCTTGGTCAGACCCCTAGTTTCATAGTTAAACCTTGAATGGATAAAATCTGCATAAAACCCAAGCCCAAACTGTTTCTAAGACTAGGAAAATATGAGGTAAGATAAAACCCTATTCTAATATGCTAGAATAAGATAGGTAAACATGATTTGAATGATGAAAGAATTCAATCCAAGAAACCCTACAACATTTCAAATGAATATAAATGGCATGAAAACCTTAAATATGAAGATAGAGAGAAAATGGGAGATGGAATCACTTTGAAAAAAAGTCATAAGGTGTGATTTATTGGCTAGTTGTGTCTCCTCAACCTAGATTTCTCCATGATTCTCCATAGGCATCCATGATCAACTCTTTGCAATGTTGGATCTTGAATGGGAAGTGACCTTGAAGAATTGCAAAAACCCTATCTTGCTATCCAAAACCTTCAACTTTGCTATAGAAATGCTATTAAATATTATTTTTAAAGATATTTTTCTCTTGACTCTTGATTTTTTCTTTGTAAAATGACTAGGAGATGTGAAAAATGACCTAAAAACACATATTTATAGGAAACAATACCTAATTGCTCATTATAGAGACCAAACAGGCTGCCATCCTCTGGAAAATTGAATTAAGTTAGTGAGTTTCCTATTTAAAAATGAAAATTCCTCCAAAAGGGACTCATTCACCACCCTTGGCAAATGGGTCCCACAAGAGGCAACTCATTTTCCCAAAGTGTCGAATGGGTCCCACATGAGGTTTTCAGAGGCGGGTTTTTGAGATATGATTATTTTAAGCATTATTTGTTGGGATTTATATGATTTTTGAGTGAAATAGGCCTCTTGATAAAAAATAATGAACATTAGGGGCCGATAAATGTAGTTTTTAAGAGGTCATTAGTGCAAGGGTGTCTAAAATAGGACTAAGTTAGGCCACAAATTGTACTTTCTACAAAGGAGTACAATTTTCATGTCCATAGATGCTTCTTCATATATATCATTCATGGGGTTTCTCCCCTCTTGCTTCATCATGGAGATGAGATTTCTTTAACATCAGCCATTATATTTCTTTCTTTCCAAGGGGATACATGTTTTTTGTTGGCATTGGATTTCTTTTGTCTTTAGAATTTCTTTAGTGGTTGTGGAGAAACTTCATTATGGGGGGACTATGTGGTCTCTATTTTTCCCTCTTATGTGGGGAATTTTTAATGTATATATGTGAATAGTTGATTTTTGGCACTCTAGGAATTCTCTAGCTCTTCTAGGGTTTTTCACCTAAAAGGAGAGAGGTAGGGCCAAAAATGTTAAGGGTTCATTAAAATTTATGTTATGTAGGATGTTTTCTAAGCTAAATGAAGTAAATTAAATGCAATTGAGTGATTTAAATGAATGAACATGAATGCAAAACCTAAGATTTAAACTATGTTGAAAAACATAATGTGATATGCAAACAATGAACAAAATGAAGAAATAATGCCAAACAAAAAGAAATGAGATGAAACAAAGTACACCTAGGCAAGGTTTGATGATTCTAGAATGTTGTGGATGCTGACTGAAATCACTAAACTTTCACAATGGGACTCATTCACCCAGGGTGGCAAATTAGTCCTCCTAATGGTGAAAAAGTGTCGGGAACAATTTTTGATTGTCGCGATTCAAAATTTGACAAAATTAAGATTTTTCAATCATAAGCTGGGACTCATTCACCACTAGTGGAAAATTAGTCCTCTCCCAAAATTCTGAAAAATTGGGAGACAACTCAGCAACACTAGATCTGGAAATCTCTGATTGTTGGGTTGTCGAAGTCAATTCTATAGGAAACGGATAGAAAACCTTCTCCAAGCTTAAAATATGAATGAGTTGACTTGAAGCACCTAGTTGACTTGTTTACCAATATTCAACACCAAATAACTTGTTAAATTTGCATACCTAGGTCTGGAAACACACATGCAATAGGGGAAAAATGGTTGAGGGTTAGCAAATAGGGGTTTTCCTTTGTCAAACCCCACTTTTCGTAATCAAACCCTTAATGAAACAATGAAATGAAAGAGAATGATAAAATAATAACATTCAATAGATATCAACTTACCAAACCCTTGATAATGCAAATATGAACTAGTATCAATGGATGCTCCAAAGTGCTTGAGTATTGCTTGATAAGATGTGGTAAGATGCTTGAATATTTCAGATTGCTTGAATATGATGTGTGAATGTTGGAGGATGTAAAATGAGGTGAAAATAACTTATTTATACAATATTTTGCCTTAGTTAACCATTCATACCTCATCACAGGCTGACATCAAGTGTTTTTGAATAAAAACCCAAAAGGAAATTTAAAAAAAAAATAATTTGGAGCCAAGGGGGACTCATTCACCAGCCATGGCGAATGGGTCCCAGCTAGGACCTCAAAATGGGTGTTAGGAATTAATTTATATTTAATGTTGTTTTTCAGGCTTACATTCAAAAATAATTAAGACATATGAGGGCATATAGGGGCCAAATAAAGCATGAGAAAGGGATAAATAGTGAAGTTGTGCCTAGGAAAGTGTGAAATCTTGTTACAAAACTTTACAACACATCAAAATAGGACTTAATTAGTGATGAAAAGGTGATTTTTACATAAATTGTAATAAATAGAGTCTACAAGAGTATAGAAATGTCTTACAACACTTCACAACGCATTCATAAGACATCGTTATCTGAATTTTAGTGCCTAAATATGCATGTTCAAGTCATGTTATAAAATAAAAATAGAGCAAAATAGATCAAACACCATGAAACAAGACATAAAAGGCCATGAAAATGAGAAGGGGAAATTTTTCTTTGACACATTTATCCCCCATTTTAGTGAGCAAAAGAACCTACTTCAAACTCACACTAAAGTAGCCATGAACATTGAGAAAAGGGTTCAAATGCACTTACGCTAGCAAGATGTGATAACAATGATCAAGAGGGATGATCAAGCCCCCAGGATGAAGATGCCATGGAAAACTAAGCATAGGAACAAAGGAACAAACAAGTGTTGAAATGAATCAGATGAAGCTTCAATCGTCATTCCAACTAGTTGTGGATTAGATCTAGGCTGAAAGAGAATGTATGCTCACTCTGGGGTGATAGAACACATAACGGTCCATTGGGTGAGAAGGTCCAAATGTACTCACTCTGGGGCCACTAAAATTTTGACTATCTATGGGTGAGAAAGCCCAAAAGGTAAGATACATACGCTAGTTGGTATGCACTCACAAACACAAAGGTGGCTATGGGGAAAATTCATGCCACTAGGTGGGCTTCCCACTCAACCATATCAAAGTTATACCTCCTGATAACTTTAACAAGGTGCCACAAGGAAATATGTCATGAAAAAAAAGAGAGGTACCACAGTCATGCAAGTTCCATTATGCAAGGTGGAAAAAGATGTAAAAATGTAAAAATGTAAAAAATGTAAAGATGTAAAGTGTCAAATGTTCAAAGGAGTCTTGTTAAGTTACTGGAAGGTTAGTGACTTAGGGAACATTGTTTCAAATATCCCCAAAAGAGGACCAATCAAATAATAGTATATTCACAACTTAGGGGATGCAGTGTGTCACATCAAGCCACCAAGAGGAATGTAATATGCTAAGATAGATCAGAAATATGAGGGACATCACACCCAATTTCATCCACAAAGTAACGAATGCATCATATAAATGACAAGGCTACACTAGGAACCAAAAATGCAAATGAATTAAGGTAATGAATGCCCCCCACTTTAAAGGAATTGTGACACATTGTTCTATGAGAAATTAATTTAAAGTAGTGAAGGAAAGAAAAAGAAGAAAGAAAACAATACATGAGAGCCAACCTAGAGAACCCTATGCTAAGTCATATGTTTTGAAGTTAGGCTGTGTCATGTAAAGGAAAGTGAAAAACAAAGAAAGGGAGTTTCCCCCCATAAAAGAGCACACCAAACACATAAGGGATCTATGGATTTGGGGTCAGTATGTTCGTTGCTGCAATGTGTTTATGAAAGAGCTCGAAAATGTCATCATTCCCCAAAGCACACAGAACTAGAAGAATGACACAAAGAGAGAAAAATAAATGAAAAATAAAGTCCGTTTTGGGTCAACATGGAAGAGACATTATGGTCTCAATGCTTTGCATCATCACCAAAAGAAAAATGCAAGTGAAAAGAAAGAGAATTAAAAGGCGAAATAAAATGGAACAACTTTTGGGTCAACATGAAGGAGAAATTTTGGTCTTGATGCCTTGCATCATCCCCAAAAGGAAGCCATATAAGAAAAGATAAAGTAGAAAAAGAAAAAGGACTGATTGTGTCAACATGGAAGAGACATAGGGCATCTCTATGCTTTGCGTCATCCCCAAAAGGAGAACACAAAACAAAAGCAGAAAAGACAAGGACATTTTGGGTCAACATGGAAGAGACATAGGGTATCTCTACGCTTTGTGTCATCCCCAAAAGGATAGCACACAACAAAAGTGAAAAAGACAATGCACGACAAATAGAAGAATATGGATACAAATAGAAGAAGTGTACAAAGAGAGGGAACATCAAACACATGATATGAGGGAACACAATACACACATGAAACGAAAAGGATCAAGTAATACAAATGAAAGTCAACCATTAACTAAGTTATTGGTTTCTCAATATTAAATGGTTAAGCAGAAAAGGAATAACATAGTTAAGAGACAAAGACAAATGCATTACAAGGACAAGGCTAATAGCTTCTTCCCCCCACAAAGTGTAAAGGAAAGTATAAGCTGAGGTGGGTGATGGGAAAGAATTTCATGCAATAGTGAGAATAGGGAATTCTACAACTATGGAATGATGAAGGGGTTTTGATTGTTTTAAGCTATGACAGGGAAACAATCAACATTAGTTAAGTGATACTTATCTAGTATGTCCTTCAACATCCGACATTCTTCTATCCGATGTCCAAGAATACAATGATATTTGCAAAATGGTATGTTAGAGTCTTTTGGATGAATAACAAACCTACTCATAGGTGGTAAAATTATAAGACCTTTTTTTAAAGTAATTTAAGTCTCCTTTCACATTCAAGTTGAGGATGTGTACAAAACTTTAGCTTCTTTAATTTGTATGCTCATTTTTTGTTTGCTAGATTCTCCTTTTTCATGAATAGAAGGAGGAGGAGGACTCATGGGGATCCTAACATCCTTTACATTAGAAGAAAAGAATGGTTTTTTGCATGGAAGGAGAATGTTTAAGGCAGGAGGACCATCCAAGATCACTGTACCAGCATCCCAAAGTTGCCTAGGTTGAAAAGGATTTCTATCAGGATGAGAAGGATCTTTGTATTCAAATTCTATTGTGTTTGTATCGGTTGACTATTGTTCAAGAAGTTGATGGATGACATGTTCATCTTTTGTGTCACAACCTTGTTTACTTAAGATAGTGAAGCCTTTACCATATGTTTCTTCAAGATTGATAGGATTTCTTGTGACTTTATGATCGTAAAAGGGTTGTGAGTGTGTTTGGTTAGAGGAACTAGGTCCACTTGAGGGAGGAACCTTAGGTCCTTGATTGATTTTAGGATATAAATATGCAAAGTGATCAAGAGGTGAAATACTAAGAATATCTTGTGACTTCATGGATGGATAAAAGGCTACATTAGCTTTGAGGTTATCAAGGAAATCATTTTTGAATTTGTTCATGCTATCATCGTCTTCTACAATGATGTTTACATCATGAGGAGGATAGTCATGAGGAGTTGAAGGAGCATGTGTGAGTTCAAGGTCATTAGGGTCACAACCCAATGCACAATTGGACATGTCTACCAATGATTTTACTGAATTCCAAAAATTATTGAAATAAAATACTATGATACAAGTAAACTAAGATGCAATAAATGATTAAAAATAAAGATTCTAGAAATTAAAATAGAATGCAAGAGCAGGAAACTATAATGCAAAAAAATGACAAAAAGATGTCAGAAATGTTGTTTAAAAAGTGTAGAGGGACTGATTTGCCCATGGTGGTGAATGAGTTCTAGTATGATGTTTTTGTGTTTTTCAAAAAATTTAAGATGATTTTAATGCTCTACAAAATGCAAATAAGGATGCAAAATGCATATTTTTGGTTTTTTAATGATATGCATGGAAAAAATGAAATCTAAATGAAGTTTTCACTAATGCAATATGAAAAGTCCTAGAATGCAAAAAAAAAACAATGTCCTAATTGAATGTTGATGCAAATATAAACTAAGATGCAATGTGCAAATTAAATCAAAAATACAAAGTGTTCAAAATGCAGGTTCACCAAAATGAACCATTCATTTTTGGCACTCTAGTACTTCTCTAGCTCTTCTAGGTTTTTTCACCTAAAAGAAGAGAGGTAGGGCCAAAAATGCTAAGGGTTCATTCAAATTTATGTTATGTAGGATGTTGTCTAAGATAAATTAAGTAACTTAAATGCAATTAAGTGATTTAAATGTGTGACAAATTTTTGGATGCAAAGGACTCTCTGACTCTTGTAGGGTTTTTCACCTAAAAGAAGAGATTAGATCCAAAAATGCTAATGTGAAACTAAAATTAGGATGTATGAATTGATATATGATGTAAATGAACTTAACTAAATGCAATAGATCAATCTAAACGACTAAAAACAAATGCAAAACTAGGATTTATGCCTTGTTTGAAAACAGAGTGTGATATGTAGGAAGATAGAAATAATGAACAAAAATGTGATATTTGATTAAACAGAGGGTTGTTTATGAGAATGTACGCACCTAGAAAGTTGTAGAGGACCGAATAACAAACTGAAAACCTGATGAAATCTGGACTTCAGCTGACTGGGATTCATTCACCAAGGGTGGTGAATCAGTCCTAAATCAGACCTTGTCTGAACAAAACTTGATTTCTAACTATCGAGGACCTAAAACAACATCTAAATCAATTCTACATCTCAAGTTGGACTCATTCACCAAGCATGGCGAATCAATTCACTTTTAGATTCCTACAAATTCAAGATTTAGATCTACACCTTGAAACTTGTACAACAAATTCTAATGGAGTCCTGATTCTAGATCTTGACAAATCCCTGCAAAATAGCTTAAAAGTGTTGGTCTAACAGGGGGTTTTCCTTGGTCAAACCCCTAGATTGGTAATAAAACCTTGAATAGAGAAAAATATTGAAAAAACCCTAGCCTTAGATGTATTAAAGACTAGGAAAGGTTCAATCATGACAAAAACCCTATTCTATTGCTCTAGAATAAGTTATGCAAGAATGATTGAAAGGATGCAAGATCTCTAGCCTGGAAACCTTACAACACATGAAACATGGATAAGAAATGACATGTAAATGCTAAATAAACACAATGAAAACCTTGATCTTAGGATAGAGTAATAATGGAAGATGGAATCAATAGGAAACCAAGTCCTTAGGAATGTTTTGGTGGCTAGTTGCACCTCTTCACCCTAGATTTCTTCATGATTCACCATAGGCATCCATCATCAACCCTTTGCAATTTTGGATCTTGAAAATATAAGTGAGATCCAAGACCTACAAAAACCCTAGTTTGTTGTCCTAAAACTTCAACATTTTATGATGCAACTTGTTGTTGTATGCTTTTCACTCTTAGATAATGACAATGTGTAGCTAAAAAGTGATCTCTAGTTGTGTAAAATGACTTAAAATGTGTATTTATAGGAAACAACACCTTATTTTCTTGTTAATTAGACCTAAGAGGCTGACATTCACTAGAAATAAGAATTAAATTGATTAAATTCCTGCTTGATTTTGAATTTTCCCTCAAAGGGGACTCATTCCCTACCCTTGGCAAATGAGTCCCACCAGAGGGGACTCATTCGCCAAGGGTGGCGAATGGGTCCCACTACTACTATTTGAAGGTGGGTTGTCAGGGTATGATGTCATTAAGTGTTGTTTGTCAGGTTTTATGTGATTTCTTATGTGAAACGAGCCTCTAGATCAAAATTAATAGGTCTAAGGGGCCTATAAATGTTGTTTTAAAGGGGAAATGATATGAAGGGACTCAAAAGTGGGTCTAAGTATGCATAAAATTGTCTCTTTTCTCAAGAGGGTCCAATTTTTTATAGAACAAAATGAATGAATATGAATGAAAAAACTAAGATTTAAACTATGCTGGAAAACACACTGTGATATGCAAACAATGAACTAAATGAAGAAATAATGCAGAACAAAAAGAAATGAGATGAAACAGAGTGCACTTGGGAAAGGTTTGATGATTCTAGAATGTTGTGGATGTTGATTGAAATCACTGAAATTTCATAGTGGGACTCATTGGCCATTGCTGGCAAATCAGCCCTCTCCCAAAATTCTAAAAAAATAGGAGACAACTTTGCAACACTAGATCTGGAAATCTCTGATTGTTTGGCCGCTGAATTCAATTCTCTAGGAAACAGATAGAAAAATTTCTCCAACCTTAGAATATTAATTAGTTCACTTGAATCACCTAGTTGACTTGTTTACCAATCTTCAACACCAAAAAGCTTGTTAAATCTGCATACCTAGGTCTGCAAACACACATGCAATAGGGAGAAAATGGTTGAGGGTTGGAAAATAGAGGTTTGTGTTGGTAAAACCCCATTTTTGGTAATAAAACCCTTAATAAAACAATGAAATGTAGGAAAATGATAAACTAATAACATGCAATAGTTATCAACTTACCAAACCCTTGATAATGCAAATCTAAAGTAGTATCAATGGATGCTCAAAAATCCCTAATTATTGCTCGATGAGATGTGGTAAGATGATTGAATGCTTGAGATTGCTTGAATATGATGTGTGAATGTTGGAGGATGTAAAATGAGGTGAAAATCACTTATTTGTACAATCTTGTGCCTTAGGTAACCATTCATACCTCATCACAAACCAACATCAAGTGTTTTTCAATAAAAACTTGAAAGGAATTTTTTTTAAAAAATAATTTGGAGCCAAGGGGGACTCATTTGCCACCCATGGTGAATGGGTCCCACCTAGGACCTGGAAATGGGTGTCAAGAGTTAAGTTGTATTTAATGCTATTTGTCAGGCTTACATTCAAAAATACACTTAATTAAGACATATGAGGGCATAAAGGGTCAAAATAAAGCATGAGAAAGGGACAAATAGTGAAGTTGTGCCTATAAAAGCATGAACTCTTGTTACAAGACTTTACACCACTTCAAAATAGGACTTAATTAGTAATGAAAAGGTTATTTTTAGGTAAATTGTAATAAATTATAGAGTCTAGAAGAGTATAGAAATGTTTTACAACACTTCACAACACCTTCACAAGATGTTATTATTTGAATTTCAGCACCTAAATATGCATGTTCAAGCCATGTTACAATATAAAATCAAAACAAAATAGAAAAAACACCATGAAACAAGACCTAAAATGCCTTGAGAATGATAGGGGGCCATTTTTCTATGGCACAATATGTGATGGATTTGTACTTGGGTTGTATCATGTAGTCGTGCATCTTTTATTACTTGATCATATCTTTTCTCTCTTTTGAAGAGGGATTTTTTCCCATGTTTTTTTCTCCTTTTCTCCATTTGTGAGAGAATGAATTTTATATTTCTACATGGGTGCATAAAATGGCCTTGTTGCAAGGACTCATCATTGCATCCTTGAATCATTTGCATAATAATTTATTCTCCCTCAGTTGCACTTAATGGGTGGGGGTGTTGGTGTAAGTAGGTACTTTTTCTAAATAGTTAGTTATTGGGGTCCTATTTACATGTTAAGTCCACTTAGGTCCTATGCATATTTAAGTTTTTTAAATAAGATTTTGTCTTTTTATATTTTATTAAATTTTAGAGTTGTAGGTCGTTTAATGTTGGCTCATGTCATTTAATAATGACACAAAATTTCAATTTTGGTACTACATTACACCTTGTCTATATATAAGCAAGGTCAATGTACACTCTTATAATATATATCATCATTATATTTGATAGTTCTTAATATCAATCAAGCTCATATCTTTCATACTCTCTTGTAGAATATTTTCATTATTTTACAGATGGTCCTATGATAGCACTAATTTTCAGCTCCTACATTCTAGACATACAACTAGATGTGGGGTATCTAAAAAATAATCTCTTTTATTATTCTTCATCTCAACACCATTTGATTATATCAATAAGGAACATTTTATTGCAAAATGTATCATTTCAGAAAAATATAAATTTTCTTGTACACTTAATATTTCTTCTACAACTTGTAATGCAAAAATTAGTATGTTAACACATTGTAATGGTTAGGTGAGTTGTAGTGGAGGGTCTATTGCATCCCCTAGATGTCACTATATAATTGGGTTGCATGCTTCTAATAAAGTATCTCAAGATACCTAAGAGATAAAAAAGGAAAACCATGAAGGAGCATCTCTCAAACTTCATGAAACCTATGAATTCTCTTTCTAGACATATAGCTAGATGTGGGTTACCTCCAAAATAAACTCTCTTAATTTTATTGATCTCTAGATTATTTGAGTATTCTAGTAATAAATTCATTCTTGCTAAAAGCATCATTTAAGTGCAATATAGATATGCTAATAGGCTTATTTTTATTTTGTATCTCACAAGGTTGAACTAGTTATGGGAACATATTGGGATGACTAGTAAAGCACTAAGGGAGATCCTATTTTTTTCTATAGGTGTCCCAATCAATTGATTTTACACACTTCTACTAAACTCTTCTAAAACTCTTGGGAGAAAAAAAATATTAACCTATGATTCAAAGTAGTTATAAAAAATCATGGGGTGTATGAATTTTTCTATCTAGGCCTATAGGTGGATCTATGGTCCCCTAAAAATAGCCTCCCTTAGTTTTCATTATCTTGAAACTATTGTATTGTGTCAATAAGTAATGCATTCTCATAAGAGAGTAGTGTGAATGTTCCAATTGGATTATTTTTTCTTTTGCACCTTGTGCATCAAGAAAAAGCTTAGGAACACATTAGGGTGGGTATGTGAATGATAGGAGAGGACCCATTTTACTCCACAAGTGTCCCAATTAGTTTAGGATATATGCTTCTAGAAAAGAATCAAATAAGACATGAGAGTAAGAACTATCAAAGTATGATCGATTAGTTCGAAGAATACATTATTCCTACAAAAAAATTATTGAGATCTATAGCTTCACTATGAGAACAATGAATACATTCTTAGAAATTTGATCATTTAAGAGAATGTAAATATACCAATAGCCATATAAGGAACTAGATAGGTGATTTCTAGAGGAGGCATTATGAAAAGGATGTTGTCCCCTGATGAGCTTAAAAAATGCTCATAATTTGAATGTTATGATAAACTTTTAATGTCTTTAATTTTGTTATTTCATGGTTGTTTAAACTTGAAACCTTTTATGGGGATATACTGTAGCATAATACTTTCATACTCCTGCAGCTCATGGTGTTGACTTGATTGCATTTATTTCCTGTTGACTCCCTAAAATGGCTGGTATATCATATACAATTTTTGAATGATGAAGTAGATTTAAAATGTGTGATTAATGAATAGATATCGTGTATGTGCCATACGCCTTTTCTTTCGCATCTGTTCCTTTTGTTTCGCAAGTTGTTGAAGGATGATCGAGTCAAGCACAGCCGATCTTGGCCTTGTAGTAAAGTCCATTTCCTGTACGACTTCGAGGAAGCTCCGGTGAGTACTCTTTGACCGAAACCATGGGAAAGAATTTTAATGACAATCAATCTAAAAAAAATGGAGTGCTAGATTCTCTCTGAATCGGGTTGAACTCATAAATTCATTTATGAAGTTTGTTCCTTGATTCTGGGATACTTTACTTCCACGTCTTTCTTTGATTGGGTTAGTTAGTTAGTTGCTCTCTTGTTTATAAATAAAGTTCTCCTCCTCCACGAGGGAGACAAGGAGAAGAAGGAGGATAGTTAGAAAAAGTTAGAAGCATAGTAATAGCAGATATTATGTAAGAGTTAGTATGATAATGAGAAATAGAATCTGTATGATTAAAGACAGAGTTTATTGTTAGTTTCTATACCAATAAAGCAATGTATACCATTCTATTTTCATGAATAAAATCCGATGAAGTTCTTAGTTTAGAATCTGCATAATCGTTAGATGCTTGCTAAGGGGGCCCACTTAGTAAGTATTTGTAGCTAGTTAGTTAGTTGTTATTTTCTATTGAGCTTCAGTTAACTTTCATCTTTGAAGTTTTCATACAAACTCAGTCTTATAGTGCTCCTGCAGCATAGACAGTCCATCCCTGTGACTATTCCTGCAGCATAAGGCCGGTTCATAGTTTGTGTTTCAGTCATAGTTATTATGGTTTCTATCATAGTTGAGTTAAAGAATTTTGCATTACCGTTCTGTGGCTTAGATAGAATTTCTTTCCAGTATTATTTATGCTAAGATTTGACCGAAACTAGTTCCTAGTGCATATATTTTGCTCTACATCCCCTGGTTTGACAAGTAAAATGAACGTCCATAGGAAGATATAAGTCACCTGTCGGAATGTCCAATTCCCAGGAAAGGTTTTACTATGATTTTCATATCCTTTTGTGGGCACAAGCCATTTTTGGCGCCGTTGTCAGGTATGGCGTCTAGCTAGGAGTCTGTCAGAAGTCATTTTCAGCATTAGTTTAATTTGTTAGTCAAAATTTTTAAAATCTTTCAAGCCACTACTCACCGTATTGCATGCATAGAAGAAGAAGAGACGCACTGGGAAGGTTCCTCCCTGAAAATCTATTTATTGAACTACCATTTGACCCAGCTGATAATGAACCTGAGGAAAATCTATTCGCTCTGTTATTCCAGCAACTAGACATGGCAAATAATCCACCTAATAATCCACCTCCTGCATTTGAGTTTCCCATTGTTCCCCAACAAGATACTGACAATCTTAAAAGCATTCCCTCTTCCTTGCTTCCAAAGTTTTATGGCTTGGTTATGGAGGATCTAGAAACTTTTCTATTTGAATTTGATGTCCTCTATCACAGTTATGACTACAACACAGACGCTCATAAACTGAAGTTATTTCCTTCCACCTTGAAGGAAGGACCTCTCAAGTGGTTCATGAGTTTGGGAAGAGGTGCTATAGATAGTTGGGCTGCCATACAGACGAAATTCCTTGAAAAGTATAAGGAATATTGTAAGAGTGCCAGCAAAGGTGATGACATATTCCGCATTCAGTAGAAGGAGGATGAAAGTCTGGAGGATTATATTTCCAGGTTTTTGTTTTCACTCAAAAGGAACTCAAACCATATTCTCAATGAGGATTCTATGAAACTACTCTTCCTAAGGGGAATAAGTGATGCCTGTATTGACGCCCTGGACCTGATGGGAGGAGGTGATATAACCCAACTGCCTTGGGATGATATAAAGAAAATATGTCTTAACTACTCTCGAGCAATAGTTAAGAAAGGTCGAGGTCATCATGTTACAGTGGGGAAGTCTTCTTCTGGTGGAGTTTCCTGGATGGAGATAACAAATTTGATGTCTGACTTCAAGCAGGACATCATTAATAATATGGCTACACAACTAGATAATATGCAAGCTCAGAAGAAACATGCAGAAGCTGAGGTAGTTTTGGCCGAGTTCTGTCCATATTGTAGATAGAAGAAGCGTGATTGCAGATGCAAGATGGTGGCTAATTTGGAAGCTAGGCAACTCCCTACTGACTTCAAACCAGTAGAAGGTGATGATGATCAAGTGTTCTTTGTTGCACAAAGGAGACCATGGGCCCAAAGACAAGGTATGCCTCAAGACCCTTTAAATTTTGGTAATCCTTATTCTGGCTATAATAACCAATGGCAACATGCATATGGGCCACCACCACCATGGAATCCGCCTCAACCAAGTTGGCCTAATTATCAGACCCCACTGTGGCAATCCCCTCAAGGAGGTTGGCAGTAGCCACAAGGGAAATGGACCCCACTTTCAGGAAATTGGCAACAAAATCCTCAATGGAGAGGTCCTCAGCAATGGAAAAATCAGTCTCCTAGATTCTTGCAGCTTCCACAGCCACAACAACAGGCCCTCATGCCACCTCCTACAGCAACTGCCACAAATCCTGGCCCTCCAAAGCAAACGCCTATGCCTGCCCAGTCATTGCCCAATCCCAATAATAAGCAACCGCAGTAGCCACATCAAACTGCGTATCTTGCTGAAGCCAACCAATATCAAGCTTATGCCTTAAATGTTAATGACATCCATCTGAGGTCTGGAACTACTTTACCTGCTCCCAAACCACCTCTGATTACTGAAATACCAGATTCTCCCCTTGAAGAATCTATGGCACTTGATGTTCCTACTGAGCATATGCCTTTACACGATACAGTTTCTATGGAACCTATTTTGCAAAGACAAGACAAACCACCTTTTCCTCAGAGATTGCAAAGCACTGAATCTAAATCCATAGAAGAACCCACTTTTGACATTCTGGACCAGCTCAAGAATGTACAGATTCAAATCTCTTTATTTCAGGCTATTAAAGATGTTCTCATTTTTGGAAAAGCCATTAAAGAAGCATGTTTAAAGAAGCTTGGACGGAAGAAAAAGGATCCCAAAACAATTCATGTTTTAGGGAAATTGGCTGATATAATGTTGGGAAATGTAGTCATTCCAAAGTATATTGACCCTGGAAGTCCTGTAGTGCAGATACATATAAATGGCCAAGTTGTAAAAAATGTTTTGATTGATTTAGGTGCTGCCATTAATGTCATGACAAAGCATACTATGGACTCCTTGAATATTTCAAACATTAGATCTACACCCATAGTTCTGCAGCTTGCATACAGCTCCACAGTTAAACCTGATGGGATGGTGGAAGATGTAATTGTCACTCTTGAATCTTGGGAGTATCCTGCTGATTTCACAATATTATCAGTTAAGGCAACTTTAGGAGGATATCCAGTTATCCTTGGTAGACCATGGTTAACAACTACTGATGCTTTTATAGGATGTCGTTCTGGAGATATGACCATTTCTGATGGTCATTCCACAAAGAAATTGGCCTTGTATCCACCTGCTAGACCTCAACCAGATTTGTCCCAACCTGTTTGGCCAGATGTGGTGGAAGAAACTGAAGAAGCCAATTCTTTGGCTCAATTAATGATGCTTCAAAATGATCCATTCTCACAACTTCAGAGTGAAGATGCTTTGCTTTTTTAAATTCTACAATTTAACCTTGATACGGGTAGTTCATCTGATCCAAGTGGAAGTCATCATCAATGTTTCCTATAGCAACTAGATTTTGAGAGTTCATTGCCTAAATTTCTGACAATTTTCCATAACTTGCTTCCACAAGAGGTACAAACATTACCTGTTGATTCTATGAGTAATCTCACTAAGCAGATAGAATTGTCTCCAGATCATTGTTTGAATGTTAATAGCAAGTTGTCATAGTCTCAAGAGGCTGACTTGTTAACAATGCTACAAGAATAGCATAAAGCTTTTGCATGGGAATATGGGGACATGCAAGGAATCAATCCTCGAGTTTCTACTCATAGGATATATATCAAAGAAGATTGTTCACCAGTTAAACAACCTCAAAGAAGAGTAAATCCAGCACTTAGAGAAATAGTGAAAAATGAACTTCAAAAGTTGCTTGGTGCTAGTTTTATTTACCTAATTTCTAACAGCCAATGGGTTTCTCCATTAGTCATTGTCCTCAAGAAAGGAGGAAAATGGAGAGTGTGTGCAGATTACAGAGAGTTGAACAATGCCACTAAAAAAGATCACTTTCCACTACCTTTTGTAGACCAGGTACTAGACTCATTGTCTGGCAAAAGATATTTTTCCTTTTTGGATGGTTACAGTGGGTACAATCAGATAAAAATTGCTCCTAAGGATCAATATAAGACAACTTTTACTTGTCCATGGGGAACATTTGCTTATTCAGTCTTGCCTTTTGGTCTATGTAATGCACTAGCAACCTTTCAGAGAGCAGTAATTAGTATTTTTGCTGATATATCTCATGAATGTATGGAAATTTACATTGATGATTTCACTACCTATGGAGTCACATTTGAAGAGGCACTAATGAATTTAGAAAAGGTATTGAAAAGGTGCAGAGAGAAAAAATTATCTCTAAACAGTGAAAAGTGTTTTCTGATGATGGAAGAAGGTATTGTTTTAGGTCATCATATTTCAAAGAATGGAATTCAGGTTGACCCTGATAAAATTGAAGTTATTCTGAATTTACAAACTCCTGCAAAACAAAAAGATGTCAGAAGTTTTCTTGGTCATGCAGGGTATTATAAAAGGTTTATAAAAGACTTCAGTAAAATTGTCAGCCCACTTTATGCCTTGTTAACAAAGGATTCCCAATTTGAGTGGACAGAGGCCTGTGAAAAATCCTTCCTACAACTAAAAGACTTGCTTACTAAAGCCCCTGTTCTTCAAGGACCAAAATGGAATTTTCCTTTTCACATACATGCTGATGCATCTAATTTTTGTATAGGAGCAGTTTTAAGTCAAAAAGAAAATTCAATTGAGCATGCTATCTACTTTATCAGCAAGAACCTCCAAGGTCCTGAGCTCAACTATACTATTACAAAAAAGGAATTGCTTGCAGTAGTGTATGCTTTGAATAAATTTAGGCAGTATGTCACAAGTTATCAGATATTCATTCATATTGATCATGCAGCAATCAAGTACCTGATGAACAAACCTGCCATTTCTAGTAGATTGGCATGATGGCTCCTGTTGTTACAAGAATTTGATATCATAATCATTGACAAACCAGGAAGAGCTAATGTTGTAGCTGACTTTTTATCAAGACTTCAATCAGGTGCACCTGATGAACATGAAGTTATTAATGATAGGTTTCCTAATAAACACTTGTTCTCTATTGTTGCACAAACTCCATGGTATGCAGACATTGCTAATTATCTAGCAGCAAACAGAATACTAGCTCATTTTTCCCCAAAAAAAAAGAAGTTGATAGAGAAAAGTTTTAACTTTTCCTGGACCGCAAATTGTCTGTTCTATACTAGACTTGATCAAGTAATGCGAAGATGTGTAAGAGAAGATGAGACTTATGATATCTTGCATGCTTACCATGATGAACCATGTGGGGGGCATTTTGCAGCAAAAAAAATAGCAATGAAGATTCTTACAACAGGGTACTACTGGCCAACATTACACAAGGATGATGTGGCCTATACAAGGATGATGTGGCCTATACAAGGAAGTGTGATAGATGCCAGCGTATGGGAAGACCAACTAAGTCAGATGAAATGCAACTATATCCATAGGTCATAGTCACCCCTTTTGATAAATGGGGAATGGATTTTGTAGGACCAATTGATCCACCATCAAATGGAAAGTCATACATTCTAGTTTGCACGGATTATGTCACAAAATGGGTCGAGGTAAAAGCTATGACTCATGCCCAAGATAACAAAGTTGCTGAATTTCTGTATGAATAAATTTTCACAAGATTTGGAGTTACCAGAGAGCTTGTAACTGATCAAGGAGCTTAGTTTACGTCAAATCTGATCACTACACTAATGAATGACTATAAGATTAAACATAGGAAATCCAACCCCTATCATCCTCAAGCCAATGGTCAGGCGGAGGTAACAAATAGAGAAATTGAGGTGATCCTCACAAAGACAGTGCAGATCCATAGAAAAGACTGGAGCAATAGACTTCTTGAAGTAGTTTGGGCTTACAGAACTACATGGAAGACAACAACTGGGTTTACACCTTTTGAACTGCTTTATGGGAAAACAACTATGTTACCCATAGAATTTGAACATAAAACTTTGAGGACAACTCTTGAACTCAACATGGACTTATCTGAAGCACAGAAGGACCATCTCCTGCAGCTAAATGCTTTGGATGAAATGAGAAAAGCCGCCCTGCAGCACACAGAAGCAATCCAATGGCAAAGAAAGAAATGGCATGATCAACATATCAAAACCAAGAAATTTTCTACTGGAGATTGGGCCCTGTTATATGATTCCAGATATCAAGAAAACCAGGGTAAGCTCACAACATGCTGGCTTGGCCCCTATGAGGTTGAAAATGTGTTCGACAATGGAGCTGTACAGCTGGTGACAATTGATCCAGTCCATTTTAAATTGCTAGTCAATGGCCACCGACTCCGGTTGTACCATAAACCAGTGTCAAAGGAAGAATTCATGCAACAGTTCATTTAGGTTCCTCCTGCTACTCTTCCTGCAGCTGAAGGATTTAGCCTTTCTCTTGCAGCGTTGCCGTAATTTTCAAAAAGCATGCCCATAATAAAGGTTTTCTTTTTAAGGAAGCCCTTTTTCTCCATTTTCATTTACCGCCCTCATCTCAATTCTTTATCTTCCATCCATCCATCCATCCCATCCATCCATTTCATTCATACATTTCATCCGCCCACGTCACCCATCCACTTCATCCGTCGGCATCAACCTTAATTAAGAAATCTTTCCCACTTGTCAACTCATGCAGCACCATCATCTTTCTTCACACGTACATGCAATTATCAAAGGTACGCCATATCTTTTCTTATCACATATTTGATTCATTTCATTCTATTCATTTACTGCTATGCATGTACTGGTCATTATTACCTGAATCTCTACCTGTTCTTTGGTACATGTGAGGACACATGTCATACTTTCAGTAGGGGGCGGGGTAGTCCATCTTTTAAAACCTATATTTTTGCCGCTGCCATAACTACACAAATAACCTTTCTTTAATACTTTTATGGTACTTTCCAAATGTGATCGCGTGTCCTTCTTTAATGCATGTTTTTCTTGTAAACTACGATTAAGACTGCTTGTTCAAAAAGCTCATTTTTAGAAAAAGAAAGAAATGTGATGGCATGACAGAAGGAAAACCAGAACAGAAAGGGAAATAAAGAATTTGAATCTTCAGCAAGGAATTGAGTTCAGCTAAAAAACTGCAAATATGGGTGGTCAGTTGGTGCGACATGAACCTGTAGCTCATGAATTGTTACTGCAAAATCTGTAGACAGCCCACGCATTTAGCCTCTGTGGATGGTTAAATTATTTCTTGAGCTTAAATGATTTTGATGAGGAGGCTACTGGAGAATTTTTTAGAACAATTTCTAAAGGGGGAAGCCACCGTATGGGGTCTAACAGTTGTTGCAACCGAAGATAGAATTGCTGAAGTAACCGGGCTCTCAGCCGTTGGAGAAAAGTTTTCTTCAGATGCTGCAGCTGCAAGGGCTGAGTTTTCAATGCCTGCTGATGGACCTCTGGAAGTCTCCAAGTAGGGATGCAAGCGTGTGTCATTGCCTCCTCCATATTCAGAGTATGCCACTTATATAATAAGGTATTTAACCTGTGAAGGCCGTTTTTCCTACCTGCATTCTCATCATTTTAAATTATTAAGCCATATGAGGCATGGGTTAGTTGTGAATGTTCTGAATTTCTTGTTAAAGTTTTTAGAACAAAGTGCCCACGGAACTCAACAGGGGAAAGACAATTCTATCACTCATCATGGCCTTATTAAATTACTGATTGAGCGCTCTTTGAGAGACGTCTCACCTCTCTCCTGGCAACAATTTGTTGACCGAAAGAGTTTGAAAATACCACAACCTCCTAGGGTACTTACCCCACAGCCTCAAAGAAAGAAGAAAGACATTGCATCTACTAGTGGAACAGGGCAAGGGTCATCTACTCCTGTAGCACCTAGTCCTATAGTTTTTGCACTCGGATCCTCTGCTAGGGTACAAACTAGGTCTGCCACTAGGAGAGAGAAAGGAAAAACAAAGGCAGAAGGGTCCCCTGAATCTGACCCTCATTTTCAGAAAAGATAATGCTCCTCTCCTGCAGCACCTTCCCCCACAGCCATTTCTCCTCTAGCAACACCTGTTGCTATTACCAGTTCACCGTCATCCTCTAGTAGGGCAGAGCCCTCTAAACAAATAAGAAAAAAGAAAAGCTACCGGGACACCTCCTGCAGATGCATTTGTGCCAAGAAGGGTTTCCACAAGGAAACAATCTAAGACCTCCCCTGCTTCACCGCAACCTAAGGTGATTGTAATTTCAGAAGGGTCTGTTGACAGAGGATTTTATTATAAGTTTGGAAATCCATTCTAGAGTCATGCAGCAACCACAGACTTCAGATAAACTACCAGGAAAGTTAATGCTGGAGGACCAGCATTGGGCTCAGTAGGGGGCAGTGATGAGCTTCAAAAATGCTCATAATTTGAATGTTATGATAAACTTTTAATGTCTTTACTTTTGTTATTTCATGGTTGTTTAAACTTTGTTGAAACCTTTTATGGGGATATCCTGTAGCATAATACTTTCATACTCCTGCAGCTCATGGTGTTGACTTGATTGCATTTATTGCCCGTTGACTCCCTAAAATGGCTGGTATATCGTATACAGTTTTTGAATGATGAAGTAGATTTAAAATGTGTGATTAATGAATAGATATCGTGTATGTACCATACGCCTTTTCTTTCACATCTGTGCCTTTTGTTTCGCAGGTTGTTAAAGGATGATCGAGTCAAGTGCAGCCGATCTCGGCCTTGCAGTAAAGTCCATTTCCTGCACGACTTCGAGGAAGCTCCGGTGAAGACTCTTTGACCGAAACCATGGGAAAGAATTTTAATGACAGTAAATCTAGAAAAAATGGAGCGCTAGATTCTCTCTGAATCAGGTCGAATGCATAGATTCATTTATGAAGTTTGTTCCTTGATTCTGGGATACTTTACTTCCACATCTTTCTTTGATTGGGTTAGTTAGTTAGTTGCTCTCCTGTTTATAAATAAAGTTCTCCTCCTGTGCGAGGGAGACAAGGAGAAGGAGGATAGTTAGAAAAAGTTAGAAGCATAGTAATAGCAGATATTATGTAAGAGTCAGTATGATAATGAGAAATAGAATCTGTATGATCAAAGATAGAGTTTATTGTTAGTTTCTATATCAATAAAGCAATGTATACCATTCTATTTTCATGAATAAAATCCGATGAAGTTCTGAGTTTAGCATCTGCATAATCGTTAGATGCTTGCTAAGGGGGCCCACTTAGTAAGTATCTATAGCTAGTTAGTTAGTTGTTATTTTTTGTTGAGCTTCAGTTAACTTTCATCTTTGAAGTTTTCATACAAACTCAGTCTTATAGTGCTCCTGCAGCATAGAGAGTCCATCCCTATGACTGTTCCTGCAGCATAAGGCTGGTTCATAGTTTGTGTTTCATTCATAGTTGTTATGGTTTCTATCATAGTTGAGTTAAAGAATTTTGCATTACCGTTCTGTGGCTTAGATAGAATTTCTTTCCAGTATTATTTCTGCTAAGATTTGACCGAAACTAGTTCGTAGTGCATATATTTTGCTGCCCCATTTAAAGTCTACGTCCCCTGGTTTGACAAGTAAAATGAACGTCCATAGGAAGATATAAGTCACCTATCAGAATGTCCAATTCCCAGGAAAGGTTTTACTGTGATTTTCATATCCTTTTGTGGGCACGAGCCATCCCCCATATGTAATCCTAAGATAACACATTTAAGGGATCCACAGATTTGGGGTCAATGTATGTCTTTTCTATAGTGATATAATTGATCTTAGAGTCATCATCATTCTCCAAATAGCTCATGGAACAATGAGCACAAAGGAAGAATAAAACATAGAGAGAGAAGATAAACAATCCTTTTGGCTCAACATGGAAGAGACCTAAATGTCTTGACACTTTGCATCATCCCCAAAAGGAAAATATAAGACAAAATAAAAGAAAATGGTTATGATAGATAGAAGAATGAAGATAAAAATACAAGAATGTCACAATAGATTCACTTCCTATGAATTCTTGAACCAACGAAGTGACAAGAGTCATACAAAGTAAGCTCACAAACATAAAGATATACCAAGAAGCTTAATACAAGGGATCACATTATGCACATGCAATCACACAAAGAACATGAATAGACATAAAGCTAGTATGACACATTTGACCCAGCCTAAAGCAAGTCATCTACATCCCAATGTTGTTTATGACATACAAAAGGTGCATTCCTAGCCAAAGGGGTAACAACGAGTGTCGTACTAGGACAATCACCAGGTTCAACACATAGTGATGCACTCTTGTTAGGAGGATCATCACAATTGTTCTCAACTAAGCTCATAGTAGAGGAAAATAATAAATTTATCTCATCAATTTTAAAAATCTCATCATCATCCTTGTTAAGATCACAACATGAAGTCTAATGATAATTTCCATAGAGGTTTCATGTTTCGGTTATGGAAAAGGTGGAGAATCATCATGCTTTGCTTTAATTCAATTTTCATCTTGGTTTGTTTTTTTGTTCTCTTGTTTTCATTTACAATAAATAACATGATGTTTATGTCTATTCTCTTTAGCATTTCAATTTATTTTTTCATGGTTTCATGTTGTGATTATGTAGGAGTAGTTTTATCAACCATAGGTTTCTTTTCTTCTCATAAGGGAGGAATCAAAGCTTCCATTGAGGGTTGGCCAACCACTTTCTCTTTGGGTTTATAAACATCTTTCATATTAGGAGGCATACAAGGAATTGTATTATTATCTTTTGGTATCTTATAGGAAATAGGTGGAGGATTTATCATGGCTTTATCTTTGTTACTCAGAAGAGATTTTGGTTCAATCACAATTTCATAAATTATATGAGACTCAATCATGTGTTGAGGGATATTGCTAAGAGACAATTTTGCTATGCGCTTTTCCTTAAACTTTTGATAATATTTGAAAAATAAGTCTTCATGAGGATTAATAGGTTCCATAGGCTCGGGGAAAAAGAGATTGAGTGAGAAAATTCCATAGGAAGACATAAGATTAAAACTACTATAATGTACAATGAAAATTTCATTGACAAATGTAAATTTTAAGCATTTATGCACTACCAATGGGATGACATCTATGGAGTGTTGTCATGGATAGCCTAGCTTCACACAAAATTAGTACAATAGGAGGATAATGGATAATGAGGCATTTAATTATTTCGGTCCAACTTTCAAGGGGAGAGTGATCAAACCTATCGTAGAGCAAGGAAAACCATTATGTGTTTTGATCCATTCTTTCTATTTTTCATAAAATTCTTGATAAAGTTCATGCAAAAATAAAAATTCCTTGATGATTACATTCTCTAAACACATGGGATCAATTAATATACCATTGGTAGGCCTGGGTATCAGTACAAAGTTGAGTCGAACACTTTCAGCCAACTTATCAGCACATGTGAATTTAAGAAAGTTTAACTAAAAATTATTTTTGGTCAAACATATGATCTTGTAAGATTCATTATAGCTAAATTATATATGTCCACAAATTTTCCAACTTAAATTGTTGGCTAAATGTATATTTAACACCACTTTGAGTCTAATTTACTAAAAAAATAAAATTATTTTAAAAACTTCATGTTTCAACAACTTGTACTAGTGTAAAAAAAAAAAAAATTTAATATAAAAAATCCCCTTTTGTAGATCCATAAGTTTAGTTTTAAAAAATGTATGTATTTTAATATTATAATTATTAATTATATTTTCCATTTTAGTTTTACTAAATGTAGGTTATCAGAAAAAAAACTTTAGGTTGATTACCATGTCAAGGAAAAATAGTAAAAATATGATGCCCTAGATATAAGAATCTATATCAAGGTGGTATAATTTTTTTCTATTTTAAATAAATACTTAAATATGAAAGTGGACATTTATTGGAAACAATAAGTTTTAATACACAAACATTTTAATATTTATTGGAAAATGCATATTTGTCAAAATTGGAATAGAATATATCCATGCCCTAAATTTTCAAGTTATAAACACACAAAAAAATTGAAGGAAAATAAATTACTATATAAAGACTGATGTCTCATGTAACTTCATTTTTCAACATTTTATCAACAACTAAATTATAATTTTAATTTATAAAAGACTATATTCAAATAATTTTTTAATTTTTTTTAAAAAATATGCACATAAAATATACTAGAAAATAAGTATTCACCCAAAAGTGGGTTTTGAGTTTCTTGCAAGGAAAAATTCACCCTAAGGTGAATGGGTCTCTATACAATGTTCAAAAATCTAGTTTCATATTTCTCCAATAGTTAATCTTAGCTCTTGATTTCTCTAGATTCCACTATCAAAAAGTAGGAAATAAAATTGTAGGTGAGTTTTTGTGGCTTGAGAAATTTGATAACTTTGAAAAATTTGCAAAATTTCTCTTCTAATCAAATTTTAGTCCTTCACTTGTAAATTTGCACATATAAAAAGGGGAAAATGTTTTTTTTTGGATGAATAGGGGTTTTCCTTGATCAAATCCTAGTTTGGTAATTAGACCTTGATAATAAAATAATGACAAAATGGAAGGAATTTGATGAATGATAAATGCTATGTCACAACTCACCAAACCCTTGATGGCTTCCCTTAGAGGAATAAATTCTAAATAATTTCTCTAAGGATTGGGTCTTGCTTGAATTGGCTTGAATGGTTGCTTTAATGCTTGAAACCTACATCACAATGTTAGCTCTAAAACATAATATGAACACACATGAATCTTGACATGAGGATATGATCTTGATTGCTATCATAGATGCTTGATAAATCTTCTCTTTAATGCTCTTTCAAGAATAATATTTTCTCTTGTGAAATCTTGATTATGTATGTTATGTTTGAGTTGATAAAAAGACCTTGTATTTATAGGTGTTTATCTAATTTCTTGAAAATTCGATAAGCCATCATTTTAAACTTGAAATTGAATCGTTAAAATACAACCAAAAACATATTTAAAATTAAGTCTTGGCACTTTAGGAGGAGCCATCTACCCTTGGACAAATGGGTCCTAGGACCTAAATCTAGGACACACAATTTCCAAGGTGTTTAAAATAATGTTAGCATTTGTTTAATGTCAGTTTCCCTTTATAAAATATGAATAATAAGGCTTAATGATCTAGGTGGATCCTGAAAAACCTAAAAATTTCATAGTCTCAGAATCTCACAAAAACAACACCATTGTGTAGAGCTCACTGACATGGTCCTGACGCAACTTGAACGGGCTCAAAAGGAGTTCATATGCAGAAGTTATGTGCAGTCAAAGGTCCAGTCAAACAGGCGAATCAGGCATTCTAAAGGGAAGAAAATTGATCATCTCAAAATGAAAAAAAATTACACCAAGTTGTAGAGCTCGTCACGCTGATTCCGGAACTATATTCAGTTTCGAAAATAGAGTCTGTATGAGCAAAATAGAGCCGGTCAAAGTTTGTAGACAAAAAGAGTTGACCAGTCAAAATGATGACATCATCATGATGTTAGCATGGTGATGTGGCAAGTGGTGATGTGGCAAGAGTATATGAAATGGCATAAATATGGATTAAACCATATTTGTTAAAGAAAAAAATATATAAAGTGGGCACCACCTATTAAAGTGGGATGCCACCTAAGGAATAGGGGGTATCCCACCTTATATAGGAAGTCTCCCTTGTCTTTAGGGGAAAAACTTAAAAGGAGGAGAGGATGGTGAGATCACCACCCACCATTTTCTCTAAAATATTTAATTGCTTTTTCAAAGCCTTAGAATAAGGCTAAATCCCTTTTTCCTAGAGGCCTAGAATATTTTCCTTTACACGGAAATATTAGGAATAGTATTCCTAAATTAAGGGGTCAAATAAAACCTTACATAAAATATTCCTTAAATAATAGAGAATAAGTCCATTCGTAACCATTCAAATGGAAAGAGAATTATTTTGAGGGGATATTATCCTTCCAAAAATTATTAAAGGAGGATATTATGAGATTTATTTCTTTGTAAAGGAGATATGGGTATATTTGCAAATAATATTGTTTTAGCCCATATTAGCAAATAAATTTGTATAAAAAGGGGGAGAGTTTTGGCTTGAAAATAAGCAAGTCTACTTGGAGAAATAATTCCTATGTGAGAGTTGAATTCTTTTTGAGAGAAAGAATTGCAAGGTGTTATTATACACCAAAATTGTAAAAGTGAGAGAGATTGTGAGGAATTTTGTGCAGGTTTTTGAAGCTTGAATATTGTAAGAAGGCATCTTCAGGTGCTTGGCAATATTAATAAAAGTGGTCCAACATTGAGAAGAAGACCCGGAGACATAGTCCTAATTGGACAAACTTCGTTATCAGCTTGCATCTGATTCTTCTATCTTCTGTCTTATTATTCTTCTATCACCTGTCTTACATTCTCTCTAAATTCTTTTTTAGTATTTTTTATAATTTGGCATTTAAGTTCTAATTACAAAATTTTAGTAATTAGTTAGTTTCATTGAGTTCTGTAAAGGATTAAGTGAACTTAGTCTATAATTTCAATGGTTAAACAACATAATCACACAATTCTGTCTGGATCGGGGAAAAATTGTAATTAGGATTAATTTGCAAGTTACTTTGTAAACCTCTAATTATAGATCACTTAGGAATGGATAATTTAGTGAATTGGAAGCTTAATTAAGTCCAATTAATTTAGGGGATGAAAACATAGGGGGAAATGTAAAGGAGTACATTTTTAACATTGAATTTAGCCCATGCTCAAAATCACAAGTTAAAGTAGAAAAATAAGTCAAGAGAGGTCTTATTGTACAATTTTTAGAAAGATGAGATGATAAGGATCAAGGGGGATGATCAAGCCTCTAGGATTAAAGATCCCACGGAAAACAAACAAAGGCACAAAGATACATATGAATGTAGTAGAAAGACAAGATGCAACATCATAAAATGTCAACATTAATGCCAAAAAGATGAACTTCTAAGTTTTATTATGCTATTTCCATTAAAAATGTGTTCACATGGAAGCACAACAAGCAAGTTGTGTTATGCTTGGTGGCCATGAAAAATAAACTCACAAGGGCTAATGTAGTTCGATATACACTAGGTGAGCCCAAAGGCAACATGAGAAACATACAATGGTCTGGTGTAACCTGATATACATGAGGTGTGTATCCATAACCATGTAAAAATATATACTCACTGATAACTTGGATAAGATGCCACACATGACAATCACAAGGCTAGTAAGTTGCATTATGCTAGACATTCATGAAATAAAGCCACCACAAAGTTGTGTTATTCTTGGTAGACAAGAATTTTTTTTTGGATAGTCAAAGGATTTTTACTTAGTTCATGAAAGGTCTCACTTTATGGAACATTGTGCTCGATATCACCATTGGGAGAGGACTAGTTGAGAGATAAAAGATTTGAACCTTAATGAATGCAAGCCATAGCATTACAACTAAGACAAATTTCTTATGTCAAGAAAGGTCGTGCTCTTGAAGGACATCAATCCCATGTCACCAACAAGAAGAAATGTCACATGAACTAAGAAGACCAAACTTTGAATGAAGCTCCTCTCATCAAACAAGCAACAAGCGGGAGGAATAATGCCTACCACTTTAAAGAAATTACTAAACACCATGCTATGAAAAATTAATTTAAAGTAGATGATGATAAATTCCAATTGATAAAAGAGGCATGAGAGCTTATTTGGAAATCCCTATGCCAAACATATGTTTCCAAATAAATCTACATTATAAAATGGATGTTTCCCCCCATATGCAATCCTAAGATAACACGTTTAAGGGATTCACAGATTTGGGGTCAACGTATGTCTTTTCTATAGTGATATAATCAAGCTCAAAATCATCATCATTCTCCAAATAGCTCATGGAAAAATTAACACAAAGGAAGAATGACACATAGAGAGAGAAGATATATAGTCCTTTCTAGTCAACATGGAAGAGACCTAAATGTCTCAACACTTTACATCATCCCAAAAAGGAAAATATAAGAAAAAATAAAAGAAAATGGTTATGAAAGATAGAAGAATGAAGATACAAATACAAGAATGTCACAATAGGTTCACTTCATATGTATTCTTGCACCAACAAAGTGACAAGGGTCATCGAAAGTAATCTCACAAACATAAAGATACAACAAGAAGCATAATACAAGGGATCACATTATGACCATGCAATCACACAAAGAACATGAATAGACATAAAGCTAGTATGACATATGTGAGCTGGCCTAAAGCAAGTCATCTTTATCAAAATGTTGTTTATGATATACAAAATGTGGATGCCTAGCGAAAAGGATAACAATGAGTGTCATATTAGGACAAAAACTAGGTTCAACACATAGTGATGCACTCTTGTTAGGAGGATCATCACATTTTTTCTCATCTAAGCTCATAGCAGAGGAAAATTGTAAATTTAGCTCATCAATCTTAACAATCTTGTCATCCTTGTTAAGATCACAATAGGAGGTCTAATGATAATGTCCATAGAGGTTTCGTGTTTCAGTTATGGTGAAGGTGGAGAATCATCACGCTTTGCTTTAATTAGATTTTGATCTTGGTTTGTTTGTTTGTTCTCTTCTTTTAAATTACAAGAAATAGCATGAGGTTTATGTCTATGCTCTTTAGCATTTCAATTTATTTTTGCATGTTTTCATGTTGTGATTATGTAGAAGTTTTATCAACCATAGGTTTATTTTCTTCTCATAAGGGAGGAATCAAAGGAACCATTAAGGGTTGGTCAACCACTTTATCTTTGGGTTTATATTTTTTTTTATCTTAGGAGGCACACTAGGAATAGTATGATTATCTCTTGGTCTCTTATAGGAAATAGGTGGAGGATTTGTCATGGATTTTTCTTGGTTACTCGAAAGGACTTTTGGTTCAATCATGGTTTCATCAATAATATGAGACTCAAGCATGAGTTGAGGGATATTGCTAAGAGACAACTCTACGATGTGCTTTTACTTGAACTTTTGATAATATTTGAAAAAGAAGTCTTCATGAGGCTTAATAGGTTCCATAGGTTTTGGCCAAAAGAGATCTAGTGAGAAATTTCCATGGGAAGACACAAGATAAAAATTTCTATGATGCACAATGAAAATTTCCTCGCTAAATGTAAATTTTAAGCATTTATGCACTACCAATGGGATGACATATATCAAGTGTAGTCATGGATAGCCTAGCTTCACACATAATTTTTCCAACAAGAGAATAATGTTTAACGAGATATTTAATTATTTTTGTCCAAATTTTAAGGGGAGAGTGATCAAACCTATCATAGGGAAAGCAAAACCATTGTGTTTTGATCCATTATTTCTATTATTAATAAGAGTCTTGATAAATTTCATGAAAAAAAATAATTCATTGGTGATCACATTCTCTACACACATGGGATCAATTAATATCCCATTGGTTGGCTTGGGTATCAGTACAAAGTTGTGTTACACTTTCAACCAACTTATCAGCACAGGTGAATTTAAGAAATTTTAAATAAAAATTAATTTTCGTCAAACATATGATCTTATAAAATTCATTCTAGATAAGTTATATATGTCCACAACTTTTCCAACGAAAATTGTTGGCTAAATATATATTTAACACCACTTTGAGTCCAATTTACTAAAAAAGTAAAATTATAAAAAATTGATGTTTCTTCAACTTGTACTCGTGTATATATATATATATATATATATATATATATATTCCCTTTTGTAGATCCATAAGTTTAGTTTTAAAAAATGTATATATTTTAATATTTTAATTATTATTTATATTTTCCATTTTATTTTTACTAAATGTAGGTTATCAGAACAAAACTTTAGGTTGATTACAATGTCAAGGAAAAATAGTAAAACTTATTTAAAAAAATGAAAAAAATATGATTCGCTAGATATAAGAATCTTTATCAAGGTCGTATAATTTTTTTTTCTATTTTAAATAAATATTTAATATGAAAATGGACATTGATTGGAAACAAATAAGATTTAATACATACACATTTTAATATTTATTGGAAAGTACATATTTATCAAAATTGGAAAAGAATATATCCATGCCCTAAAGTTTCAAGTTATAGTTACACAAAAAATTTGAGGGAAAAAAAATTACTATATAAAGATTGACGTCTCATGTAACTTCATCTTTCAAAATTTTATCAACAACTAAATTATAGTGTTAATTTATGAAAAATAATATTTAAATAATTTTTTAATTTTTTTACAAAAATACACATAAAATATACTAGAAAAAAAGTGTTTTATTAGTTTACATTATTTCAAAATTTAAAACATATATATCACTTTTTAGTGATTCAAGTTTAAAAATTGGATTAGTACTATCTATTTCCTTGATAAAAGTATGACACAACTTTGTACTTTTACCCACCTACTGTTGATTCTTCTCGCTATGTAAAGAGGACCATCATGTGCTAAATGATGAATGAATCACTTGATGAGTTTATCATATTCTACAAAAACATTAAACATTAATTAACACCCCATAATGTTGATATATGCGCCCCTTCTCACCATCATATTAGTATTTCCTAGATATCAATAACCTTTTCTCTAGTTTCTATAGATGCTAAGTAAGATTAAAAATTTATATTGTTTCATTTTCTTAAGATCCCATGTATAATTCAAGAAATTTTTACTTTTGTAATTATAATAAGGAAAATGAGATTATTGAGTCTTAACATTTATTGGTTCTCTTATAGAACCCTACAATTTCATAATTTTCTTGATGTCTAATTTCATGAAGCATTCTTATGAGAAACACAATAGTTAGTTTAGGAGCTGCAAACTCTCCTTACCTATTTATCATTAATATAGCCAATGTAAAATATATTAAATTTATTTTTCTAAACTATCAAAATGAATTCACACTTCTAATCCCGTTTAGACAAAACTCATTCACATGGAGTATGGCTTCAAATGATTATTCTAATATGATTTATGACTACTTTAATTACACTTACTTTTTTCCATGTAGAAACTATTTAGCTATGGAATATAATCGAAATAACATAACTTTTAATTATGGGTCTATAAATATTTCCTTTTCTATAGATAATAGAATGTTTATGATTTTTAATATTATTTATGTACTAAAGTGTAAGTTAACGAGGTTTGATTTTGGGTCCAAAGTAAATTTGATCCCTCATAGGGCACTAGAGAAATGAACTTTTCAATGTCAATTATAGCTCCTCTAGGTTGTCCCTATTACGGTTCCACTATTTGTGGTTTTGTCTTGTTGCTAAATGATGAATGAATCACTTGATTATTTTATCATGTTTTCCACATATTTAAATATTTATTTCCACCCTATGACATTTTTATGTGATCCCCCTCTCTATTATATTAACTTTCATATTTGAAGATAAATATTTGAAGGTGCTTTTCTTCTTAAGATCTTATATATAATTCTATTTTTTTATTTTAGTCACTATAATAAGTAAAACCAAACTATTCAATCTTGAATATTTTTGGCGCTATAATAAATTACTTTAAGAACTTCATTTTCATTCTTATATCCTACTTTAAACTATATTTGCTAATTGGTGATGTTTTCCTTAAAATATTAAGCTACAATTTTTTTTATTCTTTTCAAATGTAAAGTATAGTTGTCTTTATTTAAAAAATTAACCTCTTTCTAATATTCCAAATCTAAATCTAGTACTTTGTATGATTTTATATATTAAAACTTATTCATTAAAAACTATAAAAGAAATTGAAATAAACAAAAACTATATTTTAATAATCTATTTCAATGAAAAGGTTATATATAATTTACAAAAACTTGACTTTAAGAATCTATGGAGCTATCATAGAAACCTACAATTTCATACCTTTCCTTCTCTCTAATTTCATATGATGTCTCTAGAAACACATTGGGTCCCTTACGAGTTGTAAACTCTTCTTACCTAGCTTGTCACTAACCAAAGTCAATTTAACATATATGTATTTTCCTTTTCAAACACAATAAAAAAGTAATTATACTTTTTATTTCCCTTTACACCTAACCTATTCACATGCAATATGGTTTGCATTGAGTAATCTACCATGAGTTATGCCTAGTTCAAATGGATTTGATATTTTTTACATATAACAATTATTTCAATTATGAAATATGATAGAAATAATGTCATTTTCAACTAAAGTCTATAAATAGTTTTTCCCCTATTGCTGAATATAATATATATTGTCTACTAGTATTTATGTCTTAAACTTTAAGTTGAGAAGGTGTAATATGTGATGGAGTAGCTTTAAACCCTAGAGGCAATGGAAAAATGACCTTTGTATGGTAATTTTGATTCCTCTAGGCTGTCCCTATTGTTGGTCAACTACTTATGGAAGTGGCTTTGTGCTAGATGATGAAGGAATCAATTGAAGAGTTGTCATGTTCACCACTTATTTTCAACATTGATTTCCATACTATAATATCATTATATGGGCCCCTTTTGACCATCACATTAAGATTTCCTATATATTATTAGCTTGTTCTCAGTGTTTAGACATAACAAATAAGACAAAAATGATGATGTTTTGTTTTGTTAAGATCCTATGCATACTTCAAGAATTTTGCATTTTAATAATTATAATAAGTTAAGCCAAAATATTGACTCTTAACATTTTGTTGTTCTATGATAAATTTTCTCCCATTACTTCATTTTATTATATATTTGCTACTTTAGACTTTCTTACTTTTTAGATAACTATTTCCTTACAACATTATGTAAAAAACTTTAAATATTTCTTTGTATTAAAATATATTGAATTCAATTTTATAATTTTACCTCACTTTCTAAGTTTTCAGAAACCTACCTTACAAACAAAAAAATAAAATAAACAAAGATTATATTTTAATATGTCATAGGCATGAATAAATTATGTATAATTTACAAAATTATTTACTTTAGAGCTAACTATGACCATTACATTCATTTTGGAAAGAAATAAATTTTGTGAAACTTTTAAAATATAAATTTATTTTCGTTTGAAAGCGTTGGAAGTGGACGAATACAATGAATCTACTCCATTCCATTACCTAATTTAAGGTCGACTTATAAGACATGTGACCAAACACAATTTCTCCACAAATGGTATTCTGCGACGGCGATAATGAGTACGCTAACACCCGACGAAGCTCGTTCTCTGAATGCAATTTCCCACTTTTTGCTAGGGGATGAATTCTCCCAAGAGGCGACAAATTCCCTTTTACCAACAGCTACTGTTGTTTCTGGGAAGGATCGAAAAAGGAACTACAGGGGAGTGAGGTTCGTTAAGGCTCGCCGGAAATATGCTGCAGAGATTCGAAACCCTAAGAAGAAGGGTTCCAGACTTTGGCTTGGCTCCTTCAATACAGCCGAAGAAGCTGCAGTGGCATATGACTGTTCGGCTTTCCAACTGCGCGGTTCGAAGGCTATTCTCAACTTCCCTATCAACGTCGAGTCCGGCTTGTATCTGAATCCCTTTTGTAAATCCTTCTCTTCACACAGAAAACCAGAGGAGAAGAAAAAGGAAATATCCAACTAGAATAGGATGGAATGATCCATAACTCTATTAGAAATTGTGCACATCTCTATGATTTAGAATTTTATTCTTTTGTACTTTCTGATTTAATAGTTAGAGTAACGAACAATTAGAACTCCACAGGTTGAATGTGTGTCAGGATTTGTAGATGTGTCATCATCTGTAAGTTTGATGTCAGACGTGTTTCAGTTAGCTGTCCATTTACTTAGCAGGTTTGTAAGAAGTTGTTGGTCTTTGGTTTTAAAGCTGCAAAGGATCTGATCTTTATTGGGTTGCTGTTAAACTGTGTCTGAAAGGAAGCCGCGGGGTTGCTTTATTTGCTGATTTCTCCAGTTACGTCTGACCGAGGAGCTTCAATCTCTGATCTCGTCAACGAAGATTGTGTGTTGCAGATTGTCTACAAATAATTACCGGTAATGTATTTTCATGGTAAAATCATAAGGGAGTTTGATATTGTCTCAATTTTGCACTTGCCATTGCATGCCCAAGTGCAGCTTTTACTCTTATATGTGAGATTTTGTCTTTAATACATGGCAAATCTAACGGATTCACATCTAACCGAGTCGACAAGTTAGATCGCAAACTATGTTAATTGACAATTTAAGGTTTAGCCTCTATTTTAAACAATACTAAGACCTAGCCTCAATCCGCCGTTCAAGATTGGCAGAGAAGACAATGTAAAGCAAATATTCTCGTGTATGTGTGTCAAGGATACGATCATCCCCCATAAATGGACATCAATAGATCATCGATATGTGGACAACAATGAAAGTTTTGTATAAATTTACAAATATAAATTGATTTTATTTATTTTTTAAACAAAATTACTTTCAATCATGAATGTCTTAGTGATTAGTTTTCTAAAGTTAAAGAATTGATAGATAACTTGTAGATATTGGTGAACATGTTTCTACAATCAATTTAGTTTCTATTATTTTAGATTCGCTATGATGGTACATGCACCTTCCTTTGAAAATTTAGTAGGAATACTTTAACAAGAAGAGGAAAAGAGGAATCATGTAGGTAGGCATCTTCAAACTGAAAATTTAGTGTTAATGGTCGAGGAAATGAAGCCATTCAATGAAAAAATACAAAGGCAATGAAAAAAATACAAAGGACATAAATCAGACATAAATCTGAAGACAAAAGGTATAAATAAGGGGTATCAAGTCAAATTTTAAAGTAAAAGAAAAAGAAAAATTGTTATTATTATGGTAGATATGGACTCTTTGGATACAAATATATTCAAAAAATAATAAATTAAAGTAATCTAAAAATAATATAAAAATAAGGAATAATTGTTAATGGTGAGGATAAGATAAATTGTGACTTCAATAATCTTAAGTTATTTCTTTTAGATTTCATTATTTGTTTGAATATATGCCTACAATGGTTGGTTTATATATTCAATGGGAAGCTATTCATAGGTCATGAAATAGAGATCGGTTTGAAGTCTTCCATGAGAAAATTTATGGTAGTAAGATCTACATAGGGAACATAGGTCTCATGATAAAAAAAATATTGTGATATAAGTATAATGTTGCCTAGTGAACATATAAGAAAACTTGGAAATGTGATATTTGGTATAGGAATGAAGAAGAATATATCCTTTTTTAGCAATAAATTTGAGAGCTTAAAATTTAAATTCATGAACATAGATTTCCAAATTAACGATATCCAAGATCACTAAAAAATGATAGGGGGCTTATAGAAACTTGGTCTAGTTGTACAACATTCTAATTAATGACATCTATGTGTGTGTAAATAGAAGAATTATGACACATGAGGTATGGTAACTTGAATCTTAGAGATCATGCCTCTATAGAAAGAAAAGAAATGATGGAAAGTGTATCAATTTTTAAGTGTTAGTGTAAATGGTTTTTATCATTTATCTGCTTAAGTTTACTTAGGAAAATTAGTTTATTAGTTTTGCATTTAGTTTCTCCCAGGTGGTTTTTCCTGTGTGGGTAGTTTTCCCACCTGACACTTTTCTCATAGCTTTAAAAGTTTGTACATTATGTAAATTATTCATCTCATTTGTATTCACTCTTGTTTTGGTGAAATAGCCTGTGGCTTCTCTCTATTTAGTGAAGGTTATTTTCTGCAGATGGTGATCTTGGGCTCCACCAACATTAACAATAAACATATTAGTTGTGATGGTTCTGAATTAGGAAAGAAAAATGAAAGTGAAATTCCTATAAGGATAAATAAAAGGAAGTGAAATATTATCAAATTAATACATATATATGTGTGTGGTCCTAAGCAAGCCAAGTCACTTGATCACTTTCATATATTTACTGATGATTGAACTAAGTCCACATGGTTGTATTTCTTTAGAAGTAAGAGTGAAGTTCTAAATGCTTCAAGGAATTCAAAACTATAGTAGAAAAAAACTATTCACAATATTAATATTCTTCGATTAAAAGATAAGTCCCAATTATTTTCTATAAAATAAAACTCCTTGTGAGGATTTCATTGGTCACCAACCAATTGTTAGTTTATGCCATGATGTTTAAGTTTTGATGATTATTGTTGATTCCCAAGTCTATATTTTTCCCTTGTAGACCTGAGTTAAATATTTTCTTATGTTACATTGTTGGTTGTTACTCACAACTACTCAAGTCTACAAATTATAAATATATGGTGTTATGAAGATGATTTATGCATTTAAATCCATAAAAATTACTCCCTACTTACTATTCACATACCTTGTTATAGATATAAGGTAAAATTTATCATTCCCTACTCACATGTTTGCATTATCATAATTGAGTCCTGCATCTAGCATATTATAATGTTTACAACCACATCTAACCTACTTACATGTGATATAAAATTACATCCCTTCCATAAAAATTCCATAGTAGTCCTATTTGGTTGGCTATAGATTTCATTTGCAACTCTACATATCTCTCTTAAAATGCAACCTTACAATTTTTTTTCCTCACCAGAGCTTATAGAGGTTAACATCCACTTATTTTATTGTAAATTTCCTGAATCGAGACATAAAAACTATAAGAACTATATTTGGCATGTAGAATACTTCATTTTTATAAGTTAGAAGAAAAAAAATCTCTTTTGCTTCTGCATCCTATAACCCATATTTCAACACTATCTATGGACTTGCTGCACATCCCTGAACTTCACTCAATTGCATAGAAAGTGACATAAATTTGTGATATTAAAATATTGTATAGTTTATCCATGCCTTCACAAGCTACAAAATAAAAAATCTATCCACATCCCATAGCCCCATCATTTTAATATAAATTGATATCTTTATTTCATGTGTGTATAGGAATAAATTAAATTATTCCATGATAATGAGACTAGAAATACTTTGTGACATGGTAAACTACCAAAAATGCATAAGCTTCAAACTTTTCATACTAGTTTATGAATATCTACTATAGATTATTCTTGGTACACTCTCTCTCTATATATATATATATCAGACTATAATTTTCACTTTACTGAATAGAATATAGTAATTAATTCAACTTTTCATATAAGGGTAACATGTCTCTTCACTATTTTCCATTTATAGTAAAAGAATTAAATCCTATGACTACAAGTATAAATTCAATTGTATCATTTTATATGCACACATATACATTCTTTGTATATAAATATTTATTTTACCCATATTTTCCTAGCTTACATTAATTAAATTAAATGAGATAAATAAAATCAATGTAACACATGCTTGGAATGGCATATGGAAAATTCACGCAAACAATTCACCGACGGAAAATTAACCAACATCAATTCACCGTGGGAAAATTCACCGCCATGAAAAATTCACCACCAAGTAAAATTCACCACGAGCAATTCACCGCGGTGAAAAATTAACTACATTAATATTTTTTAATATATATTGCAATAAGTTTAAAATTTTAATAAAAATGTTAATGAGGTTAATTTTCCATGGCAGTGAATTGCTTGGTGGTGAACTTGTCATGGCAATGAATTTTCCCATGGTGAATTGTTGGCGGTGTATTTTCCTAGAGCCACTTGGAATAGTTTCAAAGCTTTGCATTTTCTAAACTATTTGTGTTCTTCCTCTAAGCTCTAGTCAACACTTCATTGTACGCTTAGAAGATTCAACAAGGAAAAATTTGTTTCCTCTACATATCAAATACTTACCCAAGTTTAAATACAAATTCTACTAAAATAGTAATCCATAATATAAATAGAATATATTGAGCGATATCCTATTGCTAACTATCATATGGAAAATAAAACTCTTCTCTTACTTCACAATTTTCTTCCCCCTCTCTTACTAGATAGTGAATGATAATAATGTCTCTCTCCACATTCATGCAACCAAACTCCCTATTTTGTTTACAGACCCATGCTACCTTCTTTTCACTTCATTATCCATCGATAATAATGAGAATTCTCCTCTCTTTACTCACCCATTCAATCCCTTTCACCATAATTAAACCTTTTAAAAATAACAATAATTTCCCCTTAATGACACGTCCAAAACAAATGAAAGTGTTGTGTTTCCTTTATGGCCTCAACAATGACTTTAAAGCTACTTTAAGTTCTAGCATTGTAGCCTTTGATGGAGTCTTTAAGCTTCACAAAGTGGTTTAAATAGTTTGAACTTATTCTCCTACCATTATATGCATTAATTAGCATGCCAAATTGCCTCTAAAAAGCCACGACTCTTTCCATAAGCCATTGGAATTTATGCCAATATACAATATTATATTGGGATAAATTCCAATTTCTTATGGAAGATTCATGATTTTTTTTACGAAGTCTAACATGTGTGTATATATGCATATATGCCCTCAACAATAACTTTCAACCTACTTTAAATTCCAATAGTGTAGCCTTCGATGGAGGCTTTAAGCCTCACAAAGTGGTTCAAAATTTTTGAACTTATTCTCTTACCATTATATGCATTAATTAGCATGTCAAGCTGCCTCTAAAAAGCCACAGATCTTTCCATAAACTATTGGAATTTATGCCAATATAATATATATATCCATTTTAAATATATACATATGTACATACATACATACATACATACATATTTAAAATGTATTGATCGGTCATGAAAATAATGATGAAATATCATAACAGCATTTAATTATGAAAAGACTAAGCCAAAGACCATAAGATTTAACCTAACCTTACAACTTGATAATACTTAGCCAAAATCACATAATAACTCAATAACAAAACAAGGTTACTTACCCAAACTGGATATATAAATTGACATGAGTGTGTGTGTTCAACTCATTTGGCATTAACCCATTTATTTTCCCATGTATATACTCCTCTCTTTGGTGATGCTATCCCTCTCCCTCTAGGAGGTTAAGAATTTTATCGTGTATTCAACTTACAAGGCCAATAACATAGCTAGTCTAGTATTAGTCACAACATCATAATCTTGATTAAATAATAATAATAATTAAAATTGAAACACATTACATTTCATTATAATTTTTTCAAAATTTCAAATGACATATAATCAACCATTAATGTCAAAAACATGTTTCTAAGGTAAAGAGTAATTTACAACTCAAATTTTGAGGTGTAACCCTCTAGGTCACAACCATGTAACATGTAGACATATTATTAACTCCATTGAATCTCCCCACCATTCAACCAGTTCATGTCATACTATTTCTTGAAATGATAAAATAAATACATCGTGAAATCCCTCTCATTCAAGCATTAATAAATAGTTGATTTCATCTAGCATATTCCCAAAAGTTTGCTAGACTGGGAGATAAATAATAGAGGAATACCGAACAAAAAATCGCAATGGATCCATCACATACAATATTATTTGAAAGCATGTGCAAGAAAAATACAAGTACATGCAACTTATATGCAACCACATGCAAACTAGGGAACCTGATTTTCTCTAGTACTAAATGTTAGGAAAAGTACCCAAAAACCATGTAATAAGTAGCTAAGATCTTTATCATTGTCAGCCATTTCAAACATTCCTTTATTTACCCTTTTAGGTGATTAACAAATCGATCAAATCTATAAAAATATCAGCAACATTCTAGCATATAAGCAACACTTATAAAAAAATAATGAAAGAGAATGCCAAATGATTATCATGAGAAAAATATTTTGAGGGAAAGATTGAGTTTAAATTTATTATTAAACAACAATAAACTAGTTTCAATACAATATCAAGTTCTTTCCTCTATGGAGATTAACATCATCTTCTTTTGAAAACCAACTAGATAATCTTGCAAAAAAACTCATCACTATTCCTTCAACTCAAACACTCAATAAATAGGCACAACCACAAATAATGAACTGCTTCTAAAACAATGTGCAAGAAACCACTTGCTAATCTAGGCATTATTGTGCATGTTGGAATCAAAATTCCCAAGTCGAGAGTTAAATTAGAAACTTTCTTTTCCAATTGAATCTATCTACTTGTGATATTATTTACCTTTTTGGTGATCTTCCTTGATTTTATCCAAATTCGCACATTACTCCCTCTCATCATACTCTTTCTACTTTAGAGACTCTTACACACTTTTTTAGTTATCATCTATATATTATTCATGATGACTAAGAAAGTTACAAATTATCAAATTACAAACTACAAACCACAACAAACAGATGGGTGCAAACAATTAAATCACTAATTAAATAAACCAAAAATGTATGACACACCCAATCCGAATGACATGTCTAATCCCAATCACAAGAAACCAAACTTTACTTGACTATTACAAAACTGAAAGAAGAGAAGATAATAACTCAAAAAAATATATGTTAATTATAAAAATCTTTTATAATCACTCACCATACTCATGTGCAAAGTGAAGCTTAAAAAAACACCAATTAAACAAATTGGTATATATTCTGAAAAAGAATATGTAACACTCCACAATTACAAACAAACTACCAAAAACACAAATTAAAAATATAAATTTCATTCCTAAACGTACATAAACATTTACAGAGTGACCTGCTATAATCAAGAGGAAAATCAAATATATTCCAAAGACGACTCTATTTTTCCATCTATTATGCCCTCCACATATCACTCTCTATGAAATCTATCTCGATATCTATACAAATCTGGCCCATCAGCATTTCCATTAAGATGCCTCTCTTTTACCCTGCATATCTCAGTTTTTGTTAATAAAAATCTCCTATTTCTGGTACGAGAGTATTTGTTTCATTGCCTCTATCTCCATATAGCCACCATTCTTTCTATTTCACCTACTTTTGTTTAAATATGCAAAATACCTCTATCAAACAAGGCTCAAATTTAACTACATCCATTTCCACAGACGTTTATTTCTTTTTGTTTCCCTTTAGGTGTCTATCTAAACATATCAATCAAATTTTAATTCTAAAACTACCCATGTAGGAACATATTTTTCTATCTTCATTATTTCATCCTCCCTCTCTATTAAATGAATCTCCTTCTAATCATTTCCCCATAAACCTTTTTCTCTGTTAAACCAGGCACCTATACTCTCTATTGGTACCTCTTAAATATTTAAAATTGTTCTACGATGTATATGATAATCATATTTGAAAACATGTTGGACCCATCCATCCATACTATATACCTTTGTCAACTCATGTTCTTGCTCCATTCTTATTAAATGAAATTTTATGTCTTTTTCAGTGTCGCCCTCTCAGAAAAAGGCATCCTAAAGAAATTGGTGCCATGTGCTGGGATTTGGAAGAGCCAGTCAAAATTAAATATATATGAGGGCCATCCTTTTGGAAAAACCGAATATGTTAATCTTCTATCCTTTCAAATTGGAGACGGACACCACTTGAGCCACATGCCGGAAAGGTGAGGTCATGCCTTTTAGTTAATCCTTTAACAGCTTGATTGTAAAAAGAAATTAGGATGTTGCTAGAGCTGCAACAAATACATAATGTTCCGTTTCTTTTACAGGGTAGTCTAAGGGATCAAGTGAGGTGTGTAAAGGTTGGGGTTGCTTTGCATCAGTTGGAGGAAGGTACAGGGATGTAGAGGCATCTCCATAGGAGGATGTCTCTACGTTCAACTTTAATGTTTCAAATGGTTATCTAACAAATCTTTGTGCCCACATTTGTTGAACTATTATTCTGTTGATTACTTGGTGTTGCATCACTATAAAACTAGTATAATTCATGCATATAAGGTGTTCCTAATAGAGGATGGATTTTTTAATTACATTATGTTTCTACTATTTTGATTTAAATCTTTTATGTAGGTCTTGTTTATATTTGTAGATTCATGTGAATGACTCATTAACTTTTTAATTGTTGACTATGTTTTTAACGTATGTGCATCATTTTTTTAATTTTAAATAATCAAATATTTTTTGTTAAATCATTTCTTTTGTCTTTAGTTATAGGCCTTATCTATATTCAAAACTCATTATTAAAATTTTCTGTTAAATATTTTGTAAATTGAAATCCATTTTCACTTTCTATCATCATAGAGGATCCAATAAAATAAATGTTAATTTTTTTGAGAACTTCTATGACCATTATTTATTTACAGGTCCATGTATTATGGATTCTAGGTTGTACATGAAATATGCGAAGTTAAGGAGATCCATAACCAATAGTGAAAATTAGTTTCATATCTTTTGCTACATGTACAAGAGCTACGTAAGTGGTCTATAGGTTTGCTCAATAGTGAGTTACTATATTTGAGAGCTTAGAGACAAATATTTTAAATTTTCACCTAAACTAGGTATGTCATGTTGAGATCTAATGTGTTATTTTTTATTTCTTTTTAAATGTCAAAACTATTTAGCTTTATTGGATAATATTTCATGGTTGTGTAGAGCCAAAAGTGTAGAGGAAATGCCCACTCCTATGAATTAATATCTTGGCTACCATAATCTAATCATGAGTTTTGTCTCTTTGTCTAGGTCAACATCCATCCTTGGCCCTAAGAATTGATTTCTTTCCATAGGAATGTGAGGTTTCACCTTGTAGTGTCAAGAGGAAGGAGTTAGCTTACACAAAAAACTTAATTTTGATTTAAAAAATTATGGATTCTTTTTCGCACTCATGAAACTAATATGGGTCAATTACCATAGATTTTACCCATTATAATGAATAAATAGAAAATTAAAGTTAGTCCCTATGGATATTGTTGGTGTGAAAGGGATTTTTTCTCACTAGTTCATCACCTAGGTCCTAATCGCGTTCGTTATTTATGTTTACATAGGGTACACATAGGATGGTTATCACTTTATGTCTTAAGTCATAAGATTAAGACACATGTCATGATCTGCAATCCTAAGTTCATCTTGACCTATATAACCAAGGGTTCCCTTTGTAATAGAAATCCAGTATAATCTATCACTCACATCCTTTGATACAATAATATTATTCTCTCATAAAAAATCTATTTTGTGTTATATTTGTGAATAACATGAGACAAAGGATCAAACAATGAACAAAACACTTTCCACACAAGAGCTCTACAAGAAACAAGTTTGTTATTCTTGAAAAAGAAAATACTTACAAAATATACAGATTATCAAAGGGTATGATAATACAATGAGGGTTGATTTCTATATAAGAGAAAGCCTAAATGATAAATGAATTAGATCATGGAAAGTGTCAACATCACATGTGATGAGATAGAATGATCTAATAATAGCTCGCTTCATTTAACATGAAAAAAAATTAGTTAGTAAAAAAATTAAACACTCCTAAGTTTATCTTAAGTGCATGAAATGAATTAGACTAGTAATCAATTAAAGATTAATTAATTATTAGCTAATGCATGATTACTATAACACCCCCCTTAAGATTAACTTAGGGAGTAGCTAAAAAAACTAAAAAACAAGAATGCATGATGGGTTCTAATAAACAAGGTTTAATAAGGCACCCATGTACAAACAATATAATTTCTCACAACTAGAGAAAAAGAGAAAACTAGATGGGGAAAACTCCTCTCCAAATGAGAAAATACAAATGAAGGATTGAAGAAACCTCCAAACCAATGTGAAGGACTAAGAAGCTTCCAACTAAAACAATGTCCGAAAAAAGAGGATAATGAAGAAAATTGTGGAAGCATGAAGAAGTTTCAGACAACTATTGTAATATGACTGATATCTAGTGTTGAAATGAATAACCTCCTCTGAAAATAGATAATGATCGAGATCAAGAATACAATAATATTCATGAGTTCCTATAATGACACTACTCAAATCAAATGGAAAATAAAGGTAATACATTTGGAACTCAAAGATAAGAACAACATAGGTACTAATAGTGTGAAGAACAATGATCAAGTGAAAATAGGTCATGTCTAGAAAAATGAATCAAAGAATATTCATATGGTAAATGTGCCATCTCATTGAAATGAATGGGTAACCAACCATTGGTGTACATTGCATCTGTCTAGTATATAGGAACAAGAAATAGATAGATAGATCACTCAAAAAATGAAATCAAGGAATCATTAGCACAAAAAAATAGAAACCCACATAATAGAGAAAGGGAAAACCAATACAAGTACATTGAAAGTATGGGAAACTAATAAATACATGTAGGAGAGCAAAGAACATCTAAACATGCAACTGAAAGAGTACCTAAAAATCAAAGGGTGTCCAAACTAGGGCACACATGCATGAAGGTAAACAAGGTTGTGATTGCCAATACAAGGCTCACACAACAAGTCCCCATGGCATTTTATATCCCAATGTAAGTATAAAAGGCACAATAGAATGTGCACAATCCCCAGAAAGTATACACTAGAATGACACTTTATCTCAATGTAACTGCAAAAGATAAATTGTATGCAAAAGATGTCTAAAATGCCCAAGTAGGATAAAATATTCGAAATACATGTATACTAGTAAAAAAAATCCATCCTGCACAAATAGGAAGTTTCTCAAAGCTAAAATGTCTAAGTAATTCACTAAAATATGAAAACACAGAAAATCAAATAAAATTTATTTGGAGAAAATTTTGGAATTTTTTTATCTAGATTATTGTGAAGAACTCAAAAATATTGCCTCAATGCCATTGGAATCATTAAAAATGGAGAAATAGGTCAAAAGCTATGAGCTTGGGACTAAAAATAATATCTCTAACTTCACTAGACCACCAAATGCACTAACAAGAAAAAGAGGTAATGAAACTTACACCACTGGAAAGTTGACAGGATTATCTTTTTGACAGTATCTTGTTTTCCCAATTTTGATATTGTACTCTCAAGTTATGTCTAGGATAGGAAGGGGCCTTTCCTTGCGATTATAGCATTAAAATCAGTGAAATATTCTTGGGAATATTCCCTTACCTTGGAAAAATTTTAATGCCTCCACAAAAAACCAATTGATGAAATATTCCATATAGCTGGTAGAATATTTTGAAAATATTCCCTATCCAAAAAAAAAAGATTTGTGCCATAGAAAAATGGCCCCTTGTTATTTTCATGGCCTTTTAGGTCTTGTTTCATGGTGTTTGATATTTTTTTCTCTGATTTTATGTTGTAACATGGCTTGAACATGCATATTTAGGTACTAAAATTCAAATAATGATGTCTTGTGAAGGTGTTGTGAAGTGTTGTAAGACATTTCTACACTCTTCTAGACTCTATTTATTACAATTCACCTAAAAATCACCTTTTTATTCATTATCAAGTCCTATTTTGAAGTGTTCTAAAGTCTTGTAACAAGATTTCACTCTTTTCTAGGCACATCTTCACTATTTATCCCTTTCTCATGCTTTATTTCACTCCTTTATGCCCTCATATGTCTTAATTAAGTGTATTTTTGAATGTTAACCTGATAAACAACATTATGTAAAACTTAATTCCCAACACGTATTTTTAGGTCTTGGGTGAGACCCATTCACCATGGGTGGAAAATGAGTCCCCCTTGGCTCCAAATTCAATTTTTTTAAATTTTTCTTTTGGGTTTTTATTCAAAAACACTTGATGTCGGCCTGTGATGAGGTATGAACAGTTAACTAAGGCACAAGTGTGTATAAATATGTGATTTTCACCTCATTTTACATCCCCTACAATTCTCGAACATTCATATATCATATTCAAGCATTTAAGCATTCTACAAAATCAATTCAAGAATTATTCAAGTACTCTGGAGCATCCATTGACACTACTTCATATTTGCATTATCAAGGGTTTGGTAAGTTCATAGCTATTGCATGTTATTAGTTTATCATTCTCTTTCATTTCATTGTTTCATTAAGGTTTTGATTACCAAAATTGGGGTTTGACCAAGGCAAACCCATATTTGCTAACCCTCAACCATTTTCCCCCTATTGCATGTGTGTTTGTAAACCTAGGTATGCAGATTTAACAAGCTTTTTGGTGTTGAAGATTGGTAAACAAGTCAAATAGGTGCTTCAAGTCAACTCATTTATATTTCAAGCTTGGAGAAGGTTTTCTGCCCATTTCCTTTAGAAGTGACTTTGGCAACCCAACAATCAGAAATTTTTAGATCTGGTGTTGCAGAGTTGTGTCCTGATTTTTCAAAAATTTAGGAGAGGACTGATTCACCACTAGTGACGAATGAGTCCCACCTTAGGACTGAAAATCTAAATTTTGTCAGATTCCAGATTGCAATAGTTAGAAACTAGTTTCTAACACTTTTTCACTAATAGGACTAATTTTCCCCCTAGGTGAATGAGCCGCATTGTGAAAATTCAGTGATTTTAGTTAGTATCCAAAACATTCTAGATTCATCAGAAATTTCCCAGGTGCACTTTTTTTTTGCCTATTTCTTTCTATTTCACATTATTTCTTCATTTAGTTCATTGTTTGCATATCATAGTATGTTTTCAAACATAGTTTAAATCTTTGTTTTGCATTCATATTCATTCATCTAAATCACTCAATTGCAGTTAGTTTACTTCATTTAGCTTAGACAACATTCCACATAACATAATTTGAATGAACTAGTTAGCAATTTTGGCCCTAGCTCTCTCCTTTTAGGTGAAAAACCCTAGAAGAGTTAGAGAAGTCCTAGAGAGCCAAAAAATCAACAGTTCATTTTGGTGAACTTGCATTTTGAACCCTTTTCATTTTTTATTTCATTTTCATATTTCATCCTAGATTAATTTTGCATCAACATTCAATTAGGACATTGTTTTGTTTTTGCATTCTAAGACTTTTCATATTGCATTATTTAAAACTTCATTTAGATTTAATTTTTGCATTGCATCTCATTGAAAAATCTGTATTTTTCATCCTTGATTACATTTTGTAGAGCATTAAATTCATCTTCACATTTCTGAAAAACACAAAAAAGCATCATACTAGGACTCATTCGCTAGCTTGGGCGAATCAGTCCCTCTGCACTTTTTAAACAATATTTCTAGCATCTCTTTGGTATTTTTCTGCATTATAGTTTCCTATTCTTGCATTCTATTTTCATTTATATATTCTCTAGTTTTAATCATTTATTGCAACTTAGTTTATTTGCAACATGGCATTTTCTTTCAATAAGTTTTGGAATTCATTAAAATCAATGTAGACATGTCCAATTGTGCCTTTGGTTGTGTAGACAAGAAAAATGACCTAATCAGCTAACTTCAATTCTTCTATAATCACCCCTCTATTAACCATTTAATTAATCTCAATTCCTCTATTAATCAAATCAATCAAGTTTACTTAATTAAATCATAAATCAATCCTAAAGTCCCCTTTAATTAAATAAATCAATCTTATTCAATTAACTTCTAAAGTTCTTCATTTAATTAAATAAATCAAACTTATTTAATTAAACCACTAACATCATTCCCTTTAGCTAAATAAATCAAAACCTTTATTTAACTAAGTCTAAATCACTTTTCATCTCCTTTTTTATTTATTTTAATCCATAAACCTAAGTCAAAAAGTTAACTCATCTAATCCCTCATTAAATTAATCTAATCCTGATTAATTTAATCTAAACTCATGTCACATTCTCTAGATTCTCCCACTTGCGCAAATAAATCAATTAATTCATTTATTAAATCTTCATTTTCCCTCAACAAGGAATCTTTAGGGAATATTCCTCCATTTCAAATCTCCCTCCAAGTGGGATGAGTCCTTCCAACAAGGAATTTATGTCGCCTTACAAGTCCCTTTGCATTGATCCAAGTGGCCATTACTCCATTTGACTCTCCCTCAACCTTGTCATTTTAGACATTTTCAAATTTCAAATTTGTGCATTTATGGGCGCATTCATAAAAACTTGCACATCCTTAGCCCATTCACATGGTGACAAGTGGCTCCTTCTTATTGGTTGGGTTTTTATCCCACATTCATCCCTTTCACCTCTTCTCTCATCAAACTCTTCTATAAATGGAGAGGCTATCCTTCATTCAATCATCCACAATCTTAATGAAAAGTTACTCTCTTCACATTGAGAGCTAATTTTGTCCATTATCATTGCATTTTCAACAATCTTCATCATTGATTTGTCAAGGGTTGGGAAAGGGTCACTTTTCACAAAAAAGTGACACCAATCCACTATGGGATAGGTATGCATTGTGCTTCTTTGATATTTTCAATTAGTTTATTTTTTCATTTTGTTTGTGAAGTATGGTGCATTATTTCATAGGAGCATTAGTAAGATTTGTATTTGCATATACTAACTCGTGTTATGGAGTATAGAATGTTTGTAGATTTGTAGGTGCTCACATATGGTGCTAGAAGAAGGGAAGTTCATGCTTGTTTGAAAATATCACCATCTAACATGTTTCTTGTGTTTCCATATTTTTGCATCTTAGTTAGAATGATTTTTTATTTCATACTAAGATTGGTCATATAGTAATTATTGACTAACATAGAAATAAGTCTCTTTTAAAATTTGCTTGAGGTGAACTGATGGTGTTGTTGTCACTTTTCCTTCTTCAATAGAGGCTCATTTATACTTATAGATTGTTGTCACTCTAATTTTTTTATGAATAATATTCATTCAAGTTTCCTGCAATCACACCATTCTCTGAGATTACGTTTTTGTTGATGAATTCTGTCAAATAATTTGCATACCATGTCAAAAAATTCAAGGTGAAATCTCTTGCTCATTTCCCTACCCCTGATCGTGATGTATCTATCCTCGTCCTCACTCTCACATATGAAAAATTTAGTGAAATATCATTCAATGCCCAAATAACCTCTGATCATAATAAATACTTTGTACATTATATTTTATTGTTGGTCTGGTTTGTTCTTCCTTCAGTTATCTTGTGTTCATAGTGCTTGCGGTTGGTGTTGGTTTTATATGTTATGATGAAGAAGTTTAATTGGATGATTTGTATGAAGGCGAACATCTTAACTTTGTTATTTGTCTCTATTGTAGCTCAAACAGGTATGATAATTATTTGGTTGAAAGCAGAAATACACCATAGCCAATTCAAACTAATATAACTGAAATGTTTGCTAGTGGAAATTTGTAACTCTATGTAAAGTTTTTGTTTACATATAGGTTCCAAATCACCCTTTATTATCAAGACATGGATCAATTAGATTTCTATAGGTTAGGATTCCTAATCTGCAACTATCAATCAAGTGATTTTACTTGCAACTTTCAAGAAACAAAATTAAAAATAATGACACAGGTAGGAGAAATCAAAGACTAAAACAGGGGGAAGAGGAACTTGACAACAAATGTATTTATTTCATGTGATACTCAGATTGCAACAATGTAACATATAATTCAACTACAACAAACCTATTATACCTATTCTAAAGTATATTGTGATAAAATCAATCCATATCCCTCAATGGATCTTCAATGCCTTCCCATCCAAGCCTTTCCTTTTGATAGCTGTAAGTGATATTGGCCCATTTTGTTTCACACATTCACACTATTCTCTCACACACACTGAAAACATTGTCTTATAGAGAGAGGGCAACTTGGTGCCAACCCTTGCATTTACTTTGGCTGAATAGCTTGTCAAACTATGTGCAAAATCAAACTAATGCTTTCATCTCTTGTTCGCTCCATTTTGGAGATATGCTCTTTCATTCCCACTATAAAGGTGAAGAAGCAACACACACAATACTATCTCTCCATCACTATCCTTTCCCAATTCCATTGCTTCTTCTACCAACAACTCATCTACTTCTTGTACTAAACCCAAATGCTTTATACTATTGTGGGCCAACTTCAAATTTAAAAATGGCACTTTAACAAGCATGCAGGAAAATTAATCATCTATCTAGTGGAAACACACGTAAAAAAAATGGGAAGTACAAGCTTCAGTTCATCCCTACCCCATAGCAGGCTAACCTCCATCCACTTAGTTGTGATTTCTTTGTTGTTACATGGTAGTGGAGAGGCTAAGGACTCAGTACCAAAGCATAGCTTGCAACACTTTCTTTACAAAGGACAATAATACAGAGGATTCCTGTCAGTACCACGATGGAAATTTATTGAGAAAGTTTCCTGAAGAAGGATAGGGGACAAGGAGCAGTTGGATTAAATGAGATAAAATCTTTGTCATTAATATTATTGCTTCTCTCAAATTTTTTTAGAATAATTGGTTCATTAAATTGGGACTCAGGCATTAGATTTTGATTCATGCTTTTAATGAATAAAATATTTGTTGACAACAAGTCTTTCTTTAAATACTTAAAGCTTATTACCCCACTTTTAATGCTTCAGCTAGTGGATAGAAATATTGTGTGCAAAATCAACTAATGCCTATGGAAAATCCTTGTTGAAAATCAATTAATGTATATTACTCTTTGCATAATCAATTAATCACTCTTTTTAAAAGTCAATTAATGCATATCTAGCTATTGGTAGGTTTTGAATATTTGAATGTTGATTGAAACTTCCAACTTGAAATCACTTAGAATATAACCTTTTTTAACATTATCAACATTATTCATTTTTTACAAAACTTTGCATGACAAATGTAATTTTTTTTTTTTTTAAAAATAGTGGCGTATTCTTGATCTTAAACATAGTTGTTATTTTTAAAGAAAATATAATTTTGTGTCTTTATTTTGTAGGATAGATTGACATCAAAATCAAGCATTAGAATCAAGTGAAGACAAATCAATATTGGAGTTAAAGGATTAAACATCAAATTTAAAATTCATAAAAGCATTTTTTAATGCTTATTGGGATAATCTAGAGCTTCCATTCTACGCTTTAGTTTTCTATTTTAAATCAATTCACATCTTTTTAGGGCTCTACAAAAAAATTCAATTTTTTTGCTCCAAAAGGGCTTAAAAAAAAATTTAGAACAAACTTACAAGAGTTGGTTTTCAGATTTAACAATTGTACAAGGCAATCTTCACATTTCCTTTGGTGCTTAAAAAGAAGTCATTATTGCTTTGTGGGATTAAAAAGAACATGTGCTACTTTGTTTTTGTAATTTCTTACTCAAGCTAACACCATTGAAAAGATGTATGCACTTCTCTCGCACCTCACCCCGATCTTGAGAATCAAAAGGGATTTTGGTGGTCTTAGGTTGGGATAAAGTAATTTCCTCCACACTTCATTTTGGGAACTAAAATTGAACAAAAAACTTTATGAGTGTGAGTGGAACCTATTGCATGTGTCCTACCTTTGTTTCTAAATAAAGGTTTATTGAACTATGAATATTTTTTCTCACTTTTTTTAATCTTAGAGGGCCTGCCTTGTGGGAAAAAGTACTCACCCAAGGGAACGACTCAATGTGTAACACTCTAAAGCCAAGAGTATTTCTAGCTAGGATATAAAAGTGGGTATTGGAACAAAGGCTAGTATCACGTAGTTGGTCTTGATGAGAAGGGCAGCAATGGTCTCTCACCGTATGGTTCAATCTCCACGAACAAAAAGTTCAAATTAAAACCCTTGTTTAGAAAGGCCAAAATCCCCATCTATTTGTTGGTGCAAGAATGGCCATTCTAAAGCTGCCCCACACTTTTACAGTTTTTAGTAGAAATGGAAAGTACCCATGGGAGATTCATGGGTACTGATGCTTGGCTTTCCCGAAAGAAGTGTTGAGATATAGAGGGGAGCCAGTGGGGTCAAGCATCTAACCATTCGCTAAAAATAAGTGTAGCTAGACTTGTCCAAGTGGGGACTCAACAAATAGTCTTTCATATCCATAGGATTGTGGGTATGTGAAGAATCATCATGGAAAAAATAGGCCCTTAAGTGGCGAAAAATTTAGAAAAATCAAAGTTAGACAACTTGACATAAAAATTTGAATAAGTTATCAATTGATATTATTAAAAAAATATGTAGAAATAGAATTTGTAGCAAATTGAATGTAGTTTCTAAACTACAAGATTTATTTAATAATAATAATAATCTATTTGGTGAAAATTTGAAATTTCAATGCAATAGTACTTAAATTTCAAGGAAAAATTAAGTAGGTGTATGTCTGACCACCCTAACCACAATAAAATGATAATATATTTTTATAAGATTTTAGATATAAGTAGAGGACTCATGTCCCGATGTGATGCATATTTTTTTATAATTTTTTTCCAAGTAAATAATTAATTATGAATTTTTCATTACAATTTTTTAAAAATTTAAAACCTTGTATGTCTAACCACCTTAACTTGGTCAAAACTTCATGAAATTCAACTTTTTTTTAATTGTATAGTATGTGAAGCATAGAATGCGATGCATGTTTCAGATTCAAAAAATGTGATACCGTTTGAAAGGTATAGATGTTTTTCAATCAACCTATCAATTAGGACTTTAGTCATAATTCAAATAGAAAATGAATAATAATTATTTATTAAATTCAAAGTAAAGTATAATTTATATTGGTGGAAAGCTGAGAATCCCCTTTAAAAACCCTTTTCATTTCATCAATTTTGGGTAAGAAAATAGTCATTAGCCACATACCCATCATATCACCACTTTTTGGCCCATCATGATCCTACACATATCCTTGTGCTTGTTCTTGGTTAATAAATACTTTGCTTGTTTGAAAAAATTTGGAAACAAATATTTAACATTGTCATAAAAACTTCAAACCCTTTAGGAAGCAAATACAATTGACCAAATTCATGTGTTATTGCTTTCCCTTGGTATTTTATCCTTAGAGGTTTCTAAGCACTTGGATTATATTTCAATTTGCTTACTTAATTTAACAATAGATAACCCTTGCCTTGATTTCATCAAAGTTTCACATGATATACCTTGTGGAATGAGAAGAAGTTGAGACATTGGACATCGAGTTTGAAAAGTTAATCAAGAAGTGTTTGTGATAAAATAGTCATTAAGAAATGCTAAAAACAATTGGACCCCATACATGTGTCTCCAATGATTTCATGCAAGATCAAGATCGGGAAACCAAAGGTAAAATATCTTAGTCCAAAAGATCACCAAAAGTGTCTCTCAATGCTATACGAATTCAAATGAAAACTGCTTTTTAACTTTTACTGAAAAGCTTCAAAAAACAATCCTGGTCTATACTCATTATATTACTGTCAAAACCCAAATCCTTTTAGGGAGTTTGAACATCTTGTTTAGAGAAAATCTTATTCTTCAAAACTAAGGTCTAGTAAGCAAGTGTCTTTTTAGGTAAACCTAGGATCAAAATCAAACATTCATCCATCTTTGAACATGAAAACCAAAGTCATCTCATCATCAACTCTTTGAAAATCTTGGAAAAATCTTTCATGTTAAACTTTGGGAAAATCATTTGAAACCAATCCAAAATCATCTTTTTTGATTAGATATGTGTAGATGTATCCTTCTCCACATATTTAGTCAAATTATCAAACCTTGTGGACAAATTTATCCCTTGATAACATCCAACATCTTGGGGTTTAGGAGTTCATTATCCAAAATCAAAGTCAAACCAATAAAAATCATCTTGTTTGGATAGGTGTGTTTAAATGAATCCTTCTTCTCACACCTAGAAAAATTAGCATCTTTTGAACAAAATATACTCCAGGACAACATCCAACCTCTTAGATTTTATGAGTTCACCATCAAATTCAAAATCCAAAATCAAAATCAATCTCAAACAAAACATCAAAATCAAGTCCTAAAGTTTAAGATACCCTTCAAGATTTTCTCAAGAGTTCCAATCATCCATCAAACATCCATCTTACATCCATATCATTATCACCCTTTGATATTTAAATCATCCTAAAAATTTCTCTTTTGTACTGAAAGATATATCAATAAAAAGAATTAAAGATTCATCTCCCATATTCTTGAAAATTGATCCCTATTTTATGGTGCAAACTAGATCTCAACACAAGAGGAACATGGAAGCCAACAAAGAAATATCTACTTCGAGTGACTTGTGTCAAACCACTCCTAAAATGAATCCCATTGGGTCTGGTAGTCTCACAATTAAACTTCCTCCATTTTCCCAAGACCATCAAGAGGAAGGTGTCCAAGTGGAGGATCCTACCACTAATCCCTTTGGAATATCACATGAGGAAATCACTGAAATAGTTCAAAATCCAGAGAATCATAAGATTATCAACATCATCATGATACTCAATCCTTCACTATACATGCTCGAATTAGCAAAGAAAGGGGCTAAACTCCCCTCAAATTTTGATGTCAGAACTATTGTGGAACCATCTTTTGCGATCATGCCTCCAATCTCATCTACCATACCCATTTCATCTACCCCCCCATTTCAAAACATCACTCAAAAAATCCCACAAATTACATCATCTATTGCTCCAACACAACCCATTGTTAACAAAGGAAGTGCATTTCTCAATGCATTGCAAACACATCCTCTTGTAAACAATCAAGATTTGCATGCAAACACCATCTTGGGACAGTCCATACCCCAAAATCCATCACATCCATATGTCCCTCTCACCTTTCATGATCCAAATGACCCATCATCATCATCATTCCATGCAACACCCCAAACCTCTCTTCCCATAACCTCACAAGGAGAGGGTGACATATTTGGACTAGGGGGCATTTTCGACCCTACACTATTTCCTTAGGAGATTACGCCCCTCACATTTCCACCACTTCCACCATTGGCATCAATATCCACATCATCTCTTGGTTTAGGACTTCCCCCTTTACCAAGCATTAATCAACAAAATCAGATCAACCTGGCACCAAGCGTCAATCAGAGCATCATTCCAAATACTTCCACCTTGCCATCAATATCACAACAACAGATGGAAACCATCCTAATAATGCAAACCACCGCCATCACATCATCAACCACCCCCCTAACATCTCAAAACATGGTCTCTGAAGAACCAACCAGATTGATTGCACTATCTACCACTCAAACCCCGATCATCAACACGATGGTGCCTCTCATCACCATAACAAACACCATTCCAAATCCACCGCCACCACCACCGCCACCAAACTCAAACACATCAAACCAATATAGTATTACGTTGCAAGCAACTCAGCAAGCCACCTATCAAAAGGCACTCTAGCAAGTGCAAAAATAACAAGCCACACAACTAGTTGCTCAATAAGCCACTCAAGCCATGGAAGCTGCTCAAGCTACCCAAGCTGCATTACAAGCACAAAAGGCTACACAATCCCAAGCCTTATTGCAATAATGACAACAACAAGTTGCTCAAGTAGCACAAGCCGCACAAGCTTCCCAACAAGCTACATAGGCACAAGCACAAGCTCAAGCTCAGGACCAAGCTCAAGCACATGCTCAAGCCAAAGCCCAATATCAAGTACAACAAGCACAAGCAAAAGCACAGTATCTTGCACAATAACAAGCATATTAGCAAGCATTGAAGCAATATCAAGAACAATAGGAAGCAACCTAATTAGCATCTCAACAACAAGCATTGTTGGCTCAACAACAACAAGCACAACAATAGGCCTTAATAGCACAACAACAACAATACCAACAACAAGCGTTGTTTGTACAACAACAATTTCTAGCATATTTGGCACAACAACACATGCAAACGCCATCCATTAACATACCAACCAATCCACCCATCCCATCGACAATTGAACCACCTCAAAACACTTTCATACCACCACTTGATCCAAAAAATGATGTGATGACACAAATCAAGTTTCTCTCGCAACAAGTGCTTGACCTTTAATTAGAGTGAACCATGAAAAAATCCCACCAACTTGTGTCCTTATCCATTCGATAGGAACCTTGTAATGAAACCATTCCCTAAGGGATTTGAGATCCCAAAATTTGACAAATATCGTGGGACAAGAAACCCTGAAGATCACATCAAGGAGTTTTAGGTTCATTACATGGAACTTGCATATGATGATACCTATCTAATGCAGTTGTTTCCTAGAAGTTTGGTTGGGAACACCATGGAATGGTTCTCTTTCCTTCCTCCTAGCATCAAGATGTTCCAGGAAATAGTAGACGTATTCATCAAAAATTATGCATTTAATATTGAAATGGATGTCAGTCTAGATGAACTATCGGCTCTAAAATAAGGAAAGAATGAATCATTTGCTTCATTCCTACAATGATGGTGATCCAAGGGCAATCAGAGCAAATGGGCCATGCTGGAAGAACAACAAGTGCACACTATCATATCTAACCTCAACAAAACCTTGGATTTCCATCTCAAAGTCCAAGGGATCACCACATATACTCAGTTGATCTCCAAGGAACTCAACATTGAACAAGCCCTTGCTACATAACCAACGACACAAACATACCATGATCAACAAAGCAACTTCCCATCTTCCAACTATAATGACAAACCTCGCACATGGGAAAGAAACAAAAATGTTACCAACGATGGTATCATCGATGCCAAAGTTGTCATTAGCACCCCTCGGAAAAACACACTCGGACCACAACAACCAACCCAAAATGATCATCAAAATAATCATCAAGCTAACACAACACAACAGCCAAACAATCAAGTGATCAATAATGTCAGCAAACAAAGGGGACCACCCCGAAGAAATAAGAACTCCCCCAAGCAGAAATGCATGGCCCTTGGAGAACTGCTCGAGGTCATCATGAAGAAACTAATAAATGAAAATCTCATCAAGGCTCCCACATATGATAATTACCAAGAAATAGATGTGAAACCTCCTTGGTACAACAACAATCAGCTCTGTGACTTCCACAAAATCAAAGGGCACACCACAAACAATTGCAAGAGATTAAAGAACCTATTCCAAGACCTCATTGATCAAAGAATCATAAATGTTGAGTAGCCAACTAGAAATCAGAACCTCAAAATATACATGAATCTGGTGCCTAATCACAACAATAAAGGGAACAATAATACTGATAAGGGGAAAGGCACCTTCAAGAACATGAATCATGTGTACAACCATGTCATTGCATCCCTAGATGAATATTGTGCTACCATCACCATCAAAGGAGCCCATGCTGATTGTGGAGTCACCATAAGAGGTAGCAAAATTACCATTGGAGGGTCATCTCAGCCAAATAGAGCACCCACACCCAACCCCATATCTATTCTCAGTGATTACAATGTCATTGATAAGTTGAAAAGAACCCCAGCACAAATCTCCATCATTCCCACAAGAAAATCCTTGAAGAATCATTGGCTTCATCCATCGTCCCTGCAGATCTTGATGCATAACAATTCTAAGCTTTGGTCAAAAACATCATCACTCTGAATCTCCTTACATTCTCTAAACAATATTTTCCCACTCAACCATCTCATAATCGTGCACTCCATTTAGAGGTCCTAGTGCATAAAAATAAAGTCAAGCGAGTCTTGGTGGATGGAGGTGCAGGCTTGAATATTTGTTCCCTCAAGCTCATTAAGAACGTGAAAATCTTAGAGGATTCCATCGACAAAGGAAAATGTATTATAATCAGATAATATGATGATCAAGAAAGAGTGTCCCAAGGAACAATTCAACTCCGTATTCAAGTAGTGCTAGCTATAATGGAAACCACCTGTCAGGTCCTCGACCTCAACTTGCCTTATAACATTCTCCTAGGACATCTGTGGATCCATGCAATGCAAGCAGTAGCATCAACCTTCCATCAATGTGTCAAATTCACATATGAAGGACAAGAGGTCACCATCCATGGAGATCCTAAACTATTCTCCTACTTCAAGAACCTAGAGGAAAAATACTACAAAATCCTCCAAGTGCCTAAAAATGATGAAGGACCATCAACACCATACGTTGATCCAACCGCTCTCACTTCCACTTCTACAACAGAGACACCCACCACTCTCGCCATCCCCACCATCTCTGATATCAAAGTCATAATTTAGGAAAATGGTTGCAAAAATTATACAAGTTCAAAAAATGCTTTTATGGTAGGAGAGTTACAACAATCTCCTCGATCACGAGGATGTCTGCAATCAAATAAAGCCTCCACATCCCAAACACCCAATGAAGGATATTCCAACTTTAGAAGTTGGGGAGATCTTGGCCAAGAAGTCATAGAGGATGACCCATCTCATCTCCTATACCAAGATAATAGACCATCAGTTAACCTACCAATGGATGACAGAATCAAAGGTTTACAAATGATGCTCACAATGCGCTATGATAGAAACCAGAAACTAGGACAAAATGACAATGGGCTTATAATACCCCTTATTCCTGAGATGTGAATGAGAAATATTGGCCTTGGATGTACCCCTCCGAGTATAACCATACACAGCTGAAATCCCCTAGCTAAAAGGGTCAAAACTCCTCAGCAAACAACAACTACCCTACAATTGCATGTATCCACTAGCCTACCCTTAGATAACTTCACATTTGACATAACCAATGTCTATAGCAGTAGTGATGACAAGGATCCCATAACCAACCTACCCATGCTCTTCAAGGACACCACCCTTCTCATTATTAGCACCATATCCTATTAGTCTGAAAACCAAAGCCATGAAATCTGTCTAGTCTACCCACAACTCATTGATTATGACCAACAAGGATCGCCAATTCTTGACACATTCAGAAAAAATGAGGTGCTCTCATAATTCATGGGACTACGGGATAATATTTTGTGTGGGTATCACAAAGAAAGATTCATCATCGAGCTAGATACACATCATATTATGGGGAAATGATTGAATCCTTAGTCGCAAAAGTGAACAATTGAGAATAATCTCTAGGTCCTTGGGTGAAAACCACACTGTGGTACCCTCTAACCCAAAAATAGTAAAAATAAAGGATGAACCCAATGGTGAAAACCTCTCCAAGGAACCTAAGGATGGGGGATTCAATCTTCCTCTCAGAGCTCTTCATCAGGAAACATCAGTAGTCCTAGCAGAAAAATGCAATCCAATTAATCTAGGAATAGAGGAGACCCCACACATAACATTCTATGTGGATTCATTACTATCAGAGGAACAAGAGCTCCTAGCAGCCTTTTTGAGAGAAAGACAAGTGAATTTTACATGGAGCTATGCAAACATCCCTGGGCTTGATCCATAGATTGTGGTCCATCATCTAGCAGTGTATCCTGAAGCAAAGCCTATCCAACAAAAACTCAAGAAAATGCATCCTCAAATTTCTTTATTGGTCAAGATGGAATTGAAGAACCTATTGGACGCAAGATTCACTGGATGCAAGATTCATTCAACCAATTGACTATCCAGAATGGGTGTCCAACCTGGTTCCTATCTCCAAACCTGATGGGGGCATCAAAACCTGCACAGATTTCAAGGACTTAAACAAAGCATGTCCAAAAGATGATTTCCCATTGCCCAACATTGACATGATTATAGACATGACAGTTGGATACAAAATTCTTTCCCTGATGGACAGTTTCTCGAGATACAACCATAGAATGATTGCTCAAGAAGACCAACACAAAATGGCCTTCACTTGTCCATGGGGGACTTACTGCTGGAATATGATGCCATTCGGCTTGAAGAATGTAGGAGAAATATACCAAAGATCCATGCCATTAATCTTCCATGACATGATCCATAAAACTATCAAAGATTATGTCGATGAAATACTAGCCAAACCCATAAATAGGAAGGATCACATAGCAACCTTAAGTGCCATTTTTGATAGGCTGGAGGAATATAAGGTTTGATTAAATTCAAAGAAATGTGTCTTTGGCGTACAGTCAGGGAAGCTATTGGGATACATAGTATTAATGAGAGGCATCGAAATAGATCCAACAAAGGTAAAATAAATCCTCAAGATGGAAGAACTAAAAACATTGAAACAATTGAGAGGCCTCTAGGGAAGGCTTCAGTTCATCTGAAGATTTATAGCACAACTTGTGGATAAAAAAATCCCTTATTCTCACCTACTTCACAAGGGAGTAGTGTACAAGTGGGATAGCAAGTTTGAGGAAGCCTTCAATAAGATCAAAGAATATTTTCTTACATCACCAGTCCTCATGGCACTGATCCCAAGAAAGCCATTAATTCTCTCTGTGTCAGCAACAGTAGTATCCCTTGGTGCTCTTCTAGCTCAGTACGATGAAAACGGGATAGAAAGGGCCATATATTACATTAGCCGCACAATGGTTGGGCATGAGTTAAACTACTCATTCATTGAGAAAGCATGTCTAGCAATAGTGTTTTCTTCATAGAAATTCAGACATTACATGTTAGCATACAAAGTCAAACTCATTGCCAAAATAGATCCCCTCAAGTACTTACTATCAAAGGAAATGATCACTGGAAGGATGGCTAAATGGGTCATGATACTATTAGAATATGACATTGAATATGTGGAGTGGAAAGCAATCAAAGGCCAAGTCATCTCAGATCAACTTGCAGAAGCACCAATCTATTCAAAGAACCCACTCATATTAGAGTTTCCAGATGAATTCATTTTCAATCTTAGCATAGTCAACCATTGGAAACTCTACTTTGATGGATCATACATGCATCATGGATCAAGTTCTGGTGTTTTCTTCATCACCCCACAGGGGGACTGTATACCTAGATCCTACAAACTAGAATTCCCCTGTACTAACAACATTGCAGAATACAAGGATTTAACCATAGGTCTCAAAATAGCAGTAAAGTGGCACATCATGGCCCTCAGAGTATACAGAGACTCCCAATTGATAATAAATCAAGTGAATGGTGAATACCAGACAAAGCATAATAAACTGACTCCATACAAAAAGTTGGTAGAGAGCCTTAAAGAATCATTCATTGATATCACATTTCAGTAGATTCTCAGTGGAAACAATAGAGCAATAGATTCCATGGAAACAATTGGATCCCTACTATACATCCCTTGCAACATCCCAAAACATGAATTCTTGGTAGAGCAGCTTCTCATGCCCACATTCGAGGTATTAGAATTAGAATTTTTGTGTGAAATCATTGGTCCTAGTAATCCCTGGTACCACGACATTTATACCTACCTACAAATAGGTGTCCTACCTATTGAATTACCCTCAAGCCAAAAAATAACTTTCATCAAGAAATCATCTCGGTTTGTCATCTTAGGAAATAGTCTTTACCGTAGGAGAATAGAAGGAACCCTACTACGATGTTTAAACACTGAGGAGGCATTGAACACTTTAATGGAGGTACATAACAACATCTGCCGTTCACACTCGAGTGGAATGACCCTAGCCAAGAAATTGTTGAGGATGGGTTATTATTGGCCTATAATGGAAAGAGAAGCACATGACTATGTCAAAAGGTGCCTACAATGTCAGCAGCATGGGGACTTCATCCATGGTCTAGCTCAAGAACTTCATCCTATTGTGACACCATGGCCCTTCTCACAGTGGGGACTTGATCTCATTGGAAAGATAACTCCCACCTCATCTAATGGCCACAAGTTTATCATAAATCCCACTGAGTACTTTACCAAGTGGGTGGAAGCCATCCCTATGACCTATATAACCAGGAAGCAGATATCAAAGTTCATCCTAAACTATCTCATTTACCACTACAGTGTCCCACAAGCCATTATCTTAGATAACGAGAAACCATTCAAAAATCAAGATGTCCATGAATTATGTGAAAAATTCAAAATCCAACATCACTTCTCCACCCCATACTATCCCCAAGGCAATGGCCAAGCAAAATCCACAAATAAAACCATTTTAAAGATCCTCAAGAAAACGGCCAATAACTCAGGTCATAACTGGCATCTATAGCTCAATCCCACCCTCTGGGCCTACCAAACTAGCATCCACACACCCATCAGTGCCACCCCCTTCTCCTTGGTCTATGAATCAGAAGTAGTACTCCCCATTTAGATCGAGCTCCCTTCATTAAGAATATCATTGCAAAACCTCATAACAGATGAGGAGTACCAGGTATCAAGACTAAATGAGCTGGAGTTACTAGATGAGCGACAAATAGAGGCACTAAATCACTTGTAGGTGTATCAAAACTAACTTAAGCAGAGTTACAACAAAAAAATTAGAAGAAAAACATTGCAAGTCAGAGAATTGGTGCTAAAAGAAAATCAGCGAACAATCCCATGCATCCCACGCAAAGGTGGTACCTGCCCGGCCTGCCGGTCCATCGTTATCTTAAACCAGCCGCTGCTGGAATGATCGTACTGGTCAATATCCCGGCAGATTCCGTAGGAAGCCCCTCTCAACACCCCTGGTTCCCAAAAGCGCCTGACCTTCAGGTAAGGGAACCCAAAAACCCAGTACTAGGAAGTTTTTTCTTGTTCCAAAAACAAGTTTCTCGGAATAAAACCAAAGTAAAATGGCAGCCCGGGCGGATAAATAAAAAATCAAAGAAAAATATCCAAAAAATCAAAAAAAGGATTAAAAACAACAAAGAGAAAATTCGTCCTCTAGTGAAAACCACTTCGGTGGCACTTTGGGAAAGTACCTTGGTGAAAACTTTGCAAACAGGCACCTTGTGTAAATAAGCAGTTTCCATCCACCAAGATCTTCATGAATTTTTTTGTATCATCCATCCATCAAGCTTCCATCACCCATCGCATTCCATCCATCAACATCCATCATTCGTTCGACATCCAAATCATAGCTTGGCCTTGTGTTCATGTCATGATCGCTCCTAGTACTACTCAACCCATTCCCAAGGTCAATTTGTCTTGCCTTTATTGGAGTAGTCTATTGCATCACACTGGGGGCATGTTCTCATCGGATTGGATTCGTGTATATTCTTAAAGTCCTTAAATTAGAAAATCCAAAAACATCACAAAATTAGAAAATCCAAAAACATCACAAAACCATAAAATCCAAAAACATCAAAAAATCACAAAAATCCCAAAACATTCAAAACATATCAAAATCCAAAAATAGGTCAAAAATTCAGTCAAAAATCCAAAATCTAAGTCATCTTGTTGAACTTGGGTCTCTAAGCCTTGAACATAGGCAAGGTTGATCTATGATCATCCCCCGAGACAATTAGGTCAATCCTTTAGGAGTCCATCATAATAAAGTGACATTTCATCATGTATATCTTCATCTGTAAATCAGTCAAGTCATTAGTAAAACTACGTGGTCTTTGTGTGTATAACGTAGGAAAGGCTAGTCTGTTGATCAACCCCCAAGGCCCCTAGGATAGGTACTTAGGATAGTCTCTTGGTCAAAATCTCAGAAAACCCCAAAACATTAGAAAATTGAAAATCAAAATATTTGAAAAATCTAAAAAATACCAAAAACAGCCTCAAAAACATTTCAAAACATCGAAAAAATCCAAATATTTGGAAAAATCCATCCATCTCATCTCACTTTCACCCACAATAAATATCACCCATAATAAACAATCATCATCCTAAACCTTTGGTGAAATAATCAAAAATAAGTCTAGCAGGTTCAAAAGTGAAAACTCAAACGTCAAAGTCTCAAGTCTAGGTCAATACGTAAACAAGTTAGTCAACTCTTTGTGTCAATAACCTACCATCCAATCGGTCCCATATCAATCATCTGATAACATCATGTCCTAGGATGTATCCTTCCTACAATGGGCATTATTTATTGAAAAGAACACTTTGGATAAATGAAATGATTTGCCGCCATCCACTAACATGTCCTAGGATATATCCTTCCTACAATGGGCATTATCTTTTGGCAATATTTTTGGTTCTTATCCTTTAAAAACACATTTCCTTTCAGTTAGCGGTATTGAAGAGCATTAGCTTATTTGTTTACTTTATCTTTGTCTTTTTGACTTATCTCTTTGCGCTCATTTCGATGACCTCTTGATGATGTCCAAATAAAAGGATTTAGAGAGGTAGGAATGGGGAAACAATCATTATCTTTTTATCTGTTGCACTTTTTGGATGTTCTTGTAATATAACCTCAGTCATGCATGCTTTATTTGGGCATAGGGAGGGTGTTTTAGGTCTCTTGTTGACCACATAGGAAGGCTTTCTTTTCTATGTTTTGGTCTGAGATGTATGAAATATCTAAACTACATTTTAAATGAGTTTTCGTATGTTAGGTGTGAATAGGAGTACTCCTATTTGATTGTCGAGTCAAATTCCACCACACTAAGTGCAACACCATCCTAGTTCTTTATACATTGATGCATCATGCTTATGTGTGTTATCAAACATAAGGTAAGTGCCCCTTTTGAAGTCCTAATTCTTGATAAGCGAATCATCCATCTCTCATCATCATTGACTCGTGTCTTGTTGGAATCTCTTACTTTCTCCTATCTCCTTTCCACACTAACATCATCATGATTAGGTACTCATCATCACTAGTGCATCCATCTTGCATCCCCAAACCATCAACATACTGCATATCATATCATATCATATAACAAACATCGATCATCTTGCATGCATGCTCATCATCATAATATAGATTTGTTAGTCTAAGCATCTCATAAATCATACATTTGCATAAAACATCCATTGGATAACCATATAAGCATCATCACATCATCCATCTCAAATGAATCATATCATCATGTAAGTTGTTTAGGATGATATAGATTGGTTATTCTAAGCATCTTAAAACCATCTCATTTGCATCATCATCACAACCATCCATATGTCCATCTTGAACCTATTTATCATAAGATCGACCCTCAAATTGACTTTTTTTGCTCGATCTCTTAAGCGGGAAATGTACTAGTGTACTTTCTGCTGGGGCAGTAAAAAAAAATCAATTTTCTTTTTAATTTTAATCATGGAAAACTTATTTTTTGAACCAATGCAACATGTACATTGCTTCAAAGAGGGGCAAAATGTAGACATGAAAAATGTCCTGATAAGCTAACTTCAATTCTTCTATAATCACCCCTTTATTAACCATTTAATTAATCTCAATTCCTCTATTAATCAAATCAATCAAATTTACTTAATTAAATCATAAATCAATCCTAAAGTTCCCTTTAATTAAATAATTCAATCTTATTCAATTAACTTCTAAAGTTCTTCATTTAATTAAATAAATCAAACTTATTTAATTACACCACTAACATCATTTCCTTTAGCTAAATAAATCAAAATATTTATTTAACTAAGTCTAAATCACTCTTCATCTCCTTTTTTATTTATTTTAATCCATAAACCTAAGTCAAAAAATTCAACTCATCTAATCCCTCATTAAATTAATCTAATCTTGATTAATTTAATCTAAACTCATGTCACATTCTCTAGATTCTCCCACTTGCACAAATAAATCAATTAATTCGTTTATTAAATATTCATTTTCCCTCAACAAGGCATCTTTAGGGAATATTCCTCCATTTCAAATCTCCCTCCAAGTGGGATGAGTCCTTCCAAAAAGGCATTTATGTCACCTTACAAGTCCTTTTGCATTGATCCAAGTGGCCATTACTCCATTTGACTCTCCCTCAACCTTGTCATTTCAGACATTTTCAAATTTCAAATTTGTGCATTTATGGGCGCATTCATCAAAACTTGCACATCCTTAGCCCATTCACATGGTGACAAGTGGCTCCTTCTTATTGGTTGGGTTTTTATCCCACATTCATCCCTTTCACCTCTTCTCTCATCAAACTCTTCTATAAATGGAGAGGCTATCCTTCATTCAATCATCCACAATCTTAATACAAAGTTACTCTCTTCACATTGAGAGCTAATTTTTTCCATTATCATTGCATTTTCAACAATCTTCATCATTGATTTGTCAAGGGTTGGGAAAGGGTCCCTTTTCACAACAAAGTGACACCAATCCACTATGGGATAGGTATGCATTGTGCTTCTTTGATATTTTCAATTAGTTTATTTTGTCATTTTTTCTGTGAAGTATGGTGCATTATTTCATAGGAGCACTAGTAAGATTTGCATTTGCATGTACTAAACCATGTTATGGAGTTTAGAATGTTTGCATAATTGTAGGTGCTCACAGGTTGTGACCCTAATTACCTTGAGCTTCCTCATGCTCCTTCAACTCCTCATGATTGTCCTCCTAGTGATGTAGACATCATTCGAGAAGATGATGCTAGCATGAACAAGTTCTACAATGACTTCTTTCACAACCTAGAAGCCCATGCAGCCTTTTATCCATCTATGAAGCCACAAGATCTTCCTACTATTGCACCTCCTGATCACTTTTCCTATCTACATCCTAAAGTCAATGTAGGACCTAAGGTTCCTTCCACAAGTGGACCTAGTTCCTCTAAACAAACTCACTCATAACCCTTTTACGATCATAGAGTCACAAACACTCCTATAAACCTTGAAGAAACATATGGTAAAGGATTCACTATGTTAAGTAAACAAGGTTTTCATACAAGAAATGAACAGTAAATCCATCAAATTCTTGAACAACACTCCACTGATGCAAACACAACAGGATTAGGATACCAAGATCCTTGTCATCCTAATAGACATCCTTTTTAACTTAGGAGACTTCAGAATGCTAGTACAGTGATCTTGGATGCTCTTCCTGACTTAAATATTCTCCTTCCATGTGAACAACCATTCTTTCCTAATGACAAGGATTTTAGGGTCCCAATGGGTCCCCTTCCTCCCTCTATTCATGAACAAGGAGAATCTAGCAAATGGAAGCAACCTTACAAATTGAAGAAGCTCAAGTTTCCTACACATCCTCCACCTGAATGTGAAACCTGAGACTTTAACTGCTTTTAAACAAAGGTATTATACTTTTGCCACCTATGAATAGGTTGGCTATTCATTTGAAAGAATCTAACATACCAGTTTTCAAATATCATCATATTCTTGGACATTGAACCAAAGAATGTTAGACATTGAAGAACATACTAGATAAGTATCACTTCACTGATACTGATTGTTTCCCCATCATACCTTAATGCAATCTAAACCAATTTGTCATGCCATAGTTTTAGAATTTCTATTCTCACTATTGCATGATCCTTTCCCATCATCCACCTCAGGTCATTCTTTCCTTTACACCTTGTGGGGGGAAAGAAGTTGTTAGCCTTGTCCTTGTCATACATTTTCCTTTCTCTCTTAACTATGTTATTCCTTTTCTTCTTAGCCATTTAAGATTAATAAACCAATAACTTAGTTAATGGTTGGCTTGCATTTGCATTAATTTTTCCCTTTTTTTTTCCTTTCATGTTTGAATCGTGTTCCCTTGTATCGTGCATTTGATATTCCCTCTCTTCGTACACTTCTTCTATTTGTATCTCTATTCTTCTATTCATCGTGCATTTTCTTTTTCACTTTTGTTTTGTGTTTTCCTTTTGGGGATGATGCAAAGTGTAATGATTCCCTATTCCTATCCCATGTTGACCCAAAAGGTCCTTTTCCTTTTCCCTTTTTTTTGTGTTCTCCATTTGGGGATGACGCAAAGTGTAGAGACACCCTATGTCTCTTCCATGTTGACCCACAAAGATCCTTGTCTTTTTTTATTTTGTTTTGTGTTTTCCTTTTGGGGATGATGCAAAGCATTGACACCGAAATGTCTCCTTCATGTTGACCCAAAATGTTTTTCATTTTTCTTTCATTTCGTTTGTGTTTTCCTTTTGGGGACAATGCAAGGAATTGAGGCCTCAATGTCTCCTCCATGTTGACCCAAAACAAACTTTCTTTTTCTCTTTTTTTTGCTCTCTTCGTTTCATTCTTCCAGTTCTATGTGATTTGGGGAATGATGACAGTTCCAAGCTCTTTCATAGACACATTGGAGCAATGAACATACTGACCCCATATCCATAGATTCCTTATGTTTTTGGTGTGCTTTCTTTTCTGGGGGGGAAATTCCCTTTTCTTTTCTTTTTCCTTTTCCTTGACATGACATAGTCTCTCTTCAAAACATATGACATGCAATAGGGCTTTCCAAGTTGGCTCTCATGTCTTGTTTTCTTTTTGGTTTTTCTTTCCTTCTCTGCTTTAAAGTAATTGTTCATAGAATGATGTGTAGAAATTCATTTAAAGTGATTGTCATACATTACCATTAATTTATTTGCATTCTTGGTTCTTAGTGTAGCCTTGTTGTTTATATGATGTGTTTGTCACTTTTTGGATGACATTAGTTGTGATGTCCTTCATAGCTGTGATATATCTTAGCATATTACATTCCTCTTGGTTGCCTAATGTGATTCACTGCATCCCCTAATTTGTGAATATACTATTCTTTCATTGGTCCTCTCTTGGAGACATTAGACACAATGGTCCCTAAGTGACTAACCTTCCATGAACTAAACAAGATTCCTTTGAACATTTTACAATTAACACTTTACATTTTTGCATCTTTTTCCACCTTACATAATGCAACTTGCATGCCTGTGGTACCTTTCTTTTAGTTTATGACATTTTTCTTTGTGGCACCTTGTTAAAGTTATCAGTAGGTGTAACTTTAATATGGTTGAGCGGGAATCCCACCTAGTAGCATGACTTTTCCCCATAGCCATCTTTGTGTTTGTGAGTGCATACCAACTAGCGTATGTATCTTACCTTTTGGGCTTTCTCAACCCACAGAAAAAAAAAGTTATATGTCCCTAGAGTGAGTACATTTGGGCCTTCTCACCCAACGGATCTTCATGTGTTCTATCACCCCAAAGTGAGTACACATTCTCTTTTTCAAACAATCAGCCTAGATCTAATACACAACTAGTTGGATAGATGATCGAAGCTTCATTCAATTCATCTCAACACTTGAGTTTTCCTTTGTTCTTATGTCTAGTTTGCTATGGGATCATCATCCTAGGGGCTTGATCATCCCTCTTTATTTTTATCATTCCATTTTGCTAACGTAAGTGCATTTGGACCGTCTTCTCATTGTTCATTGCTACTTTAGTGTGAGTTTGAAGCAAGTTCATCCTCTCACTTAAGTGGGGGTTAAATGTGTCATAGAAAAATGGCCCCTTTTCATTTTCATGGCCTTTTAGGTCTTGTTTCATGGTGTTTTATATATTTTTCTTTGATTTTATGTTGTGACATGGGTTGAACATTTATATTTAGGTACTAAAATTCAAATAATGATGTCTTGTGAAGGTGTTGTGAAGTGTTGTAAGACATTTCTACACTCTTCTAGAATCTATTTATTACAATTCACCTAAAAATCACCTTTTAATTCATTATCAAGTCCTATTTTTAAGTGTTGTAAAGTCTTGTAATAATATTTCACTCTTTTCTAGGCACATCTTCACTATTTATCCCTTTCTCATGCTTAATTTGACCCCTTTATGCCCTCATATGTCTTAATTAAGTGTATTTTTGAATGTGAATCCAACATATAACATTAAATACAACTTAATTCCTGACACATATTTTTAGGTCCTAGGTGGGACCCATTCGCCATGGGTGGCGAATGAGTCCCCCTTGGCTCCAAATTCAAAAAAATTAGAATTTCCTTTTAGGTTTTTATTCAAAAACACTTGATGTCAGCTTGTGATGAGGTATGAATGGATAAATAAGGTACAAGAGCATATAATTATGTGATTTTCACCTCATTTTACATCCCCTACAATTCTCCAACATTCATACATCATATTCATGAATTCTACAACATCAATTCAAGCATTATTTAAGTACTTTGGAGCATCCATTGACACATCCTTAGATTTGCATTATCAAGGGTTTGGTAAGTTGATAGCTATTGCATGTTATTTGTTTATCATTCTCTTTCATTTCATTGTTTCATTAAGGGTTTGATTACTAAAAGTGAGGTTTGACCAAGGCAAACCCCTATTTTCTAACCCTCAACCATTTTCCCCCTATTGCATGTCTGTTTGCAAACCTAGGTATGTAGATTTAACAAGATTTTTGGTGTTGAAGATTGTTAATAAAGTCAACTAGGTGCTTCAAGTCAACTCCTTTATATTTCAAGCTTGGAGAAGGTTTTCTACCTGTTTCCTACATAATTGACTTCAGCAACCTAACAATCAAATATTTTCATATCTGGTGTTGTAGAGTTATCTCCTAATTTTTGAGATATTTGGGAGAGGACTAATTTTTCACCAGCGGAAAATGAGTCCCACCTTTGGACTGAAAATTTGAATTTTGTCAGATTCCAAATCCTGACAGTCAAAAACCAAATTTTGACACTTTTTCACCAATAGGAGGACTAATTCGCCACCCTGGGCGAATGAGTCCCACTATGAAAATTAAGTGATTTCATTTAGCATCCAAAACATTCCAGATTCATCAAAAATTTCCTAGGTACACTCTGTTTCTACCTATTTCTTTCTGTTTTGCATTATTTCTTCATTTAGTTCATTGTTTGCATATCAATGTGTGTTTTCAAACATAGTTTAAATCTTAGTTTTGCATTCATATTCATTCATCTAAATCACTCAATTGCATTTATTTTACTTCATTTATCTTAGAAAACATTCCACATAGCTTAATTTGAATGAACTCATTAGCATATTTGGCCTTACTTCTCTCCTTTTAGGTGAAAAACCCTAGAAGAGTTAGAGAAGTCCTAGAGAGCAAAAAAATCAATAGTTCAAGATTGTTGTCGAGAAGAAGTAGGTGGTTAGAATTTGGTTGGTGGAAAGAAAAATCCATTGGCCAAAATATTCCTAAAATTCACCAAACTTGGCACCCCGATAAATTTGCAGTGGTTGCTAGAAAAGTAGAAATAGTGCCATGAAAAATTGAAAGTAGCCATCAATAGTGTTAAAATTGTTTCGACCAAAAATTTGAAGCTATCGGCCAACAAATTGAATGAAATTAGGGATGGGGACTATCATCAATGGACATTAAGGCTACTGGTGTTGGGCATGGTATCCATAGGCTTGTGGGTGAAGGTACCTATGAGTACCCTTAAAAACTGCACCCTCAAAACCAATTTAAAACCTACAATTTTTATTTATTTTTGACCTCTTTTTTTTTACTTTTTTATTAATAAAAAACCTTAGTTGTTTTTGGAAAAACCATTTTTTTATTAGTTTTATACAAAATCATCATACCTAGCCATACAAGGGCCATACAACCCCTATACCATTTTCTTTACTCAGAAGCTCTCGATGCTAATTATAGGAAAATTTAAAGTCAATTTCATGAAATCGGCCTCCTAAATGTAATGATGAGGTTCTTTTCATGCAAAAATCCACCTAAAAATCACCTAGCTCCAAAATATTGCAAAACAAAATAATGAAGATTCTAGATCTAAAGCTTGTATTTCCTTAGTTGAAGAGAAAACCTCATAAATTCGCTAAATTATTGCTTTGATACCATGTTAGGGTTGAGAGTAACATGAGATGATGGATAAATAAACAAAAGAAACTTCTATTCAAGATCTTTGCAAAACAAAAAATTTATATTCCTAAAACAAAAAATACTTATAGAATATCCAAATTATCAAAAGGTATGACAATACAATGAGGGTTGAGTGCTATATAGGAGAAAAATAAATGATAAGGGATTAGACCATGAAGAGTGTGAACATCACATGCAATGGAATAGAATGATCTAATAATGGGCCACTTCAGTTAACATACAAAAACTTAGTTAATAGAATAATGCACTCCTATGTTTAGCTTAAGTGCATGAAATGGAATAGACTAATAATCAATTCAAGATAACTTAATTATTAGCTAATGTATGATTACTCTAACATTTTGTGCTTTCATAGAAGTTATTAGATCTTTACTAGCTACAATATTTAGCCAAATATTGTATGGTGTAGATTATTCTATACCAACTCTTACATGGTATCAAAGCTTGTGTGATTACTTATTGTTAGTCGTTATTAAGAGATATAGGTTGTAGATATTGATAGATCTTTAAAATTTGAGTATGCTCTTCTCTTTCATCCAACAATGATCTAGAGAATTTACATTTTTTTAGTCATGCACTAGATAGTAATTAATTAATCTTTCATTAAGTATTATTATACTTTATTTATTTTCATACACTTAATCTAAACTTATTTTTTTAACTGAAGATCTATTATTAGATCATTCTATCTCATCACATAGGATGATGTCACTCATCCATAACATCATAATCTAATATCTTTATCATTTAGGGTTGCTCTTATATAGCACTCTCTCTCTTTATATTATTCATTTTGTAAGTATTTTTCTTATTGAGGAATACCAAATCTTTGTTTTCTAGAGCTTTATTGTGGAAGGTGTTTTTCTTTCCTTATCTTATCTCATGTTATTCACAAATCTAACATGGAATCAGAGGATCAATTCAACAAACCCCTTTTGTATTTTTGAGCTTGTAGTAATGGAAAAATTAGCCTTTTCCTTGTTTTTTTGGATAATTGACATTAAAGTTGAATTAATGGTGCCTTGGAGTGGTGTTGTAATGTGTTGTACACATTCACACTATTCTAGGACCTTTAATTAACTACACCATGACTTAATTGATCCTTTGCAAGGGTGATGTAAAGTGTTGTAGCACACTTTCACACTGCTCTAGCATGCATTTTCTTAATTAATCCTAATGGGCCCCTTTTCAATAAAAATGTACATAATGTGTACCTTTTTTAAGTGTTGTAAAGTTTTTTAAAGAAATTTCACATTTATCTAGGTGGTCCTAACTCATTGTGGTTAATTGGATTATTAACCTCCTTTTTAGGCCTTAATTTTGACACCTTCCGAAGATCTTTCCCAACAATCATAAATTAAATAACTAATTATTTCATTTGGAAAATTTTAGTCCTGGTAAGTTGAGCCAGAACCCATTCACCCTTGATGGTGAATAGGTCCTCCCTTAATAGGACCCCACTTTCTTAGTTGATCTAGAATGGTTTTTTGGCCTTCTTTTAGCCCCCTGAAGATTTGTCTTGGAAATGTAGCGAGGACCCATTCTCCCAAGGTGGTGAATGTTTCCTCCCTTAATGAGACCTCTATTTTTTAATTTCATTCTAGAGGGAATTTAATTTCTTTCTTTCTAGATTTGGTGTCAGGCTTAGTTCTTTAAATTTCAAGGTTAATCTCCTAATTTAGTATAAATAAGGGGTTAATTCACATTTTTTCACCTAACAAAATCTAAGAAAGTTTATAAAGAATTCAAGCATTCAAGTGATCAAGGATTACAGAATTTCAAAGGAATTCATAAGGCATTTCAAGGCAGATTTCAAGTGTTTATTGCAGTAATTCAAGATCATATCATCATGTCAAGTGTTTAATGAATTAATGTGTGTTGAGCTAAGAAGTTAATATTGCATTGAGGATCTATTTACACACATCATCTTACATCCAAGATCTACATTTTTCATGGCCACTCCATGATTGTTTGCAGATTTGATTCACAAGACATAATCCATGGTGACATCATTTACATTATTTCATGTCCATGCTTCATTTCCTTCATTTCATCAATTGGTTTAAGTACCTACAATGGGTTTGAATGAGGAAAACCCCCATTCACTAACAAATCAACTAGTTTTCTTAACCTTGAGTGTGTGTTTGTAGGTTTATAGGTTGAAGATCAAATGGAGCAAGATTTGGAGCAAAATTGTCAAAATTGCAAAGTTACAATTTTTTTCATTCAAAGTGCAAGATCATGGAAAGAGCTCTACTTAATTAACTACAGGCTTTCAGAACTTGAAAACCAGGAAATTAAGAGCATGTACACATCAAGGAATAGGATCCTGAAATTAGTTTTCTAAAACAATAAAAGGAACTATTCACCAATGAAGGTGAATGAGTCCTCCATAGCTCAAAAACAACCTGTTGGCTAGGTACACAACTTTTTATGCTCTAAAAAATTTCCTCGTACTTTCTATAATAGTTAGATTGCATTTTTGGTTGCTACTAGTATCCTATTTTGCTTAATTTGAGTGTTTAGGGCCTTGAAAAATAAGTGGTCCATCATTTTTCTCATGCATTTGGGTAGATCCTATTTTCACCCTAATGAGAGCATTTTTTCTCAACTAGGGTTATAGGACAAAATATAGAATTTTTAATGTTTTTGAGCAATTTTTTGAGGTGGACGAATTTTAGGTGCATTTTGGCACAAAAAAGGACCTACCCATTATGTCCAAGAAGTTGATTCAATGAATTTTGACTATAAATTGGCCCAACTTTGGCTTCAGAATATTTTAAGAATTTTTTTAACAAGGGCCTTGTACGGCCCCTATAAGGTCATTCCATACAAAGGATTTCAAAAATTTATAAAAACAAAGAGAAATTTAAGTATAGGACTGGTGCTATTTTAATGGACGACACCATTAGCAATGGTGGCAGCCTCCATTCATCACCACCAATTGTGGCACTCAACATTTGTGCCACCCCTTTAAAACCCACCACCAATGTTGTAGCCCTTGTAGGCATGAATCCTCAACCCTCAATCACTTTAATGAACACTACCCAATGCTAGCCCCTAAGGTCTTATACCAACAATCCCATGATAACAATAATTACCAAGGGCTCCACCTTGACCCTAGGTTGCTAGCCTCCTAGTTTGTCATAGCATTAGGGGCCCTTTTCTTAGCCCATAGGAGCACCTTTGAAGCCAAATTAAGAAACTTTCATGAAATCATGCATAACATTCAAGCATTGTTGGTGCTTTTTTAAAGAAAATTATATTGTTAGAAACTTGGATCCAAGCACAATCCAATGGTGTATGTATTTTTTCCTGAGCTTTTTTTCAGAAATTTTCTATAGCTAGTTGGAGTTAGATCATTTTTACTCTTCCAAGGTTATAAATTAGGCATACAAAATCTATTTTTTGTAAACGAATACACATTGTAACTTTGTTTTTTCATGATTTACACAAAAATACAATCATTTTTCTTAAATATTCACTAGGTATATAGAGATCTATCTGATGTGATTTTTTTTTCTTTTTTAAGCTTTTCTACTCTCAAATTTGTATTGGGGTTAAATAGTTTTGCTTGTTTTTTGGGGGGTGTATTTCTTTCTTTCAATTTATCTATATACATTATAGAATAAAAAAAATTCCCACACATTGTTTGGAAAACCACAACCATCATGGAAAATTCCTATTCATTTAAATATTTTATGTACAACAACTATCATATCTAAGCTCACATGACTAAAATGCTAATGGACCTAAGGGTTTATGGTCCACTTTGGATGAAGTACAACCAACATTGAATTTTCAATTTGAGATATTTCAACATAGGAACAAAATGGATGAGGCTATGGAACTAATTTTAGTACATATTTCAAACAATCTCTTGTTTCTTTTTGAGTCTTATGCCACTCCTAGGGTTATGTGGGAAAAGTTTAGTGATATTTTTTGGCACCATAAATGAGTATAGAGATCTATATATTAAAGCAGAATTATCATGACTTGTACATAATTCTTTTGTTAGTGTAATTAACATTTAATTGCACTTGCATAACTTTACTTAGGTAATATTTTAATTCCTAGGTTAATTATTCTCATCCTTATCTTGTTGAGCTATCTTGTTGCTCAAGATAAGATTAGGGTTATGCATATTTTTCTTTTATAAAATAAATCATCTCATGTAATTATGAATTCCTGAATAATATCATTTCCACATCTTTTTGCAATAGCTTTTCTTTTTCTAATTTTCTCTTCTATGGAAGGTTTTTTGGTCTGCATGTCTCATCTTGGTTTCTAACATGGTATCAGAGCCTTGATTTGCAGCTCTTTCTCAGATTTTTGAGAAAATCATTACAGAGTTCGTTCGATATTCCTTGAGGGTTTCATGCCTTGAGTTCATCTATGCAGCATCTTGGATCATATCGGGCTTCACCATTAGATTCAAAGCACTAGAAAAAGTCAGGATTGGCTTTTGTTTTGCAGATTTTGGTCATCATTTTCCAAATCTGTGAGGGTTTCAAGCTCAGAGAATTTTTGCAAGCTCTAGGGGTAGCCGAATTTTTGGAGCATTTTGGGCACAAATGGAGGTCACCATCACGTTTGTAGTGGCGAAAAACCCTAAGATCACCCTTTGTTTCGTCGATTTTGGAGAAGTTGGTTTGGAAGGAAAAAAATTCGTCAGGGAGGCCCTATGGCCTCCCCAACACACAGTTTGAGGCAAAAATTTCAAAAATTTCAAAAAAATTTGCAATTTTGGCAAAAAATTTGTGCCGCCCATTCAAAATGCCATCGCCACCAACTCGCCACTTGGCGGCCACCGAGCGGCCTCCAACCCACCACTGCCACTGCCCTCCTCCACCGGCCTTTATCTTCCCCTACGAGCCCCCTTCGAATGAGCGATGATCCTATTAAGGACCAAGCACTCTACGCTCAGCCCTGGTAGCACTCAGCCCCCACCAACGATCACATTGGTGACCGGGGGCCACGCCCAGGCCTTGGCAGCCTCCACAAGCACTCTGGTGGTCATATGGATGACTAGGGGTTCAGCCCCAACCCCTAGTCCACTAGCCCCTAGTCACACACAAGACCAGGGGCTTTTTTTTTTAAGTCCCTTGGGTTGCCTATAGGCGTTATTGGGCCTTTTGGAGTAACTTTCACTAAATCAGGTGTATTTTTTGCGTACGATGTCCATTTTTTGCAAATGAGGTACTGTTGGAAAGTTGATTCTAATGCCAATCTAGTGGTGAAGGTTTTTTTACCAGATTTTTCTCCAAATTTATTTTGCAGGTATTTGAACTCAGATGAAGTTTTTTTTCTTTGAAGGGCATATATTTTGACTCGGTGATCCTTTTTTCATCATTCTTGCAGCGTTGGAAATTTGGTTTACTCCTTTACATAGATCTAAGGTCTATTTTTATTTTCTATTTATGCATGTTTAGCATTCCCTGCGTTTACAATCATTGGGTTATTGTAATAAATGAAATGAGATAAAGTTCCATCAAGGTGGTTTCTTGCATAATAATTTGATTAGAGTGTGCATGCACTTTGATCTCCATGTTCATCTTGTTTTGATGAAAACTCGCATGGGTTATATCTGGTTTCCTAGTTTCTTTTGGCCACATCTTGCTCTTGCTTGACACATATCAGATTCACATCGATTCACACTTTAGATTGAGAGCCTATGTTTAATGATCTGCATTGGATCCATCTCAGTTTGAGGGCCATGTTTTTATGTTTAATGTTCCAAAGTCTTTATGGTACTTGTTCCCATGGAAGATTTTTAGTCTCAATCTAGCATTGACATCGAGATACATAGTTTCCAGATTCTGTCATCATTTCATCTAGTGTTGCTTCACAGATTCCAGGGTTGTTCCAGTTTGTGAATTTTCCATTGTTCCATGGCATCAAGTTTGCTTTCACATTATTATGATTCTACTTTGGCTTCTTGTAGACAAAAGTATCTTTCCTTGCAAGCTTGTCGGATTGCAATTCCATTGTTACTCCACAATGTTCTTCCAGTGCTTCTTTGTAGCAATCATCTAATTGGAGGGGGTTTTGTCCCACTAGGTTTTCCTTCTCTACCTCATTATTGCATTTGTACTTGGGTACTTGATCAGACCTTTTTTTTGGGACCCATTCATGCTTTCTTGCATTCATTTTATTTTTAGGTGCATACTTTTTTAGTCTCCCTAAGTTGCACTTATGGGGGGTGTTAGTGTAATTAATATTTAATTGCACTTGCATAACTTTACTTAGGTAATATTTTAATTCCTAGGTTAATTATTCTCATCCTTATCTTGTTGAGCTATCTTATTGCTCAAGATAAGATTAGGGTTATGCATACTTTGTTTTTATAAAGAAAATCATCTCATGTAATTATGAATTCATGAATAATATTATTTGCACATCTTTTTGCAATAGATTTGCTTTTTCTAATTTTCTCTTATGTGGAAGGTTTTTTGGTTTGCATGTCTGATCTTGGTTTCTAACATCTTTCCCCTCCATTGAGGAATCCATGCAAAATTTTGAGTCACTCAAATCTCTTTTATAGGGTTGTGGGAAGAATAAAACTAACAAATAATGTGTTTTCCTGATTCTATCTATGCTTGGAGGGACATTTTAGGACTTATCTTCTAATTTCTACTCTACTATGGAGTTTTTGGTTGTTGTATTTACCATGCCTAATTTCAAGGCTTTTTGTGAGCATTTTACTCATGAATAGGAAAATTTGACTCAGTTTGATTTTCTTTCTAGCTCCAAAACTTTTGAATTGGTATCATAGATGTCTAAAGGGAAAGACAAGAAGAAATGATATCCCAAGAAAAATACTTCATTAGGTAGTGAGTGTTTCTTAAAACCATTAAATTAGAAGTTATAATAGAAACCTCAAACCATTCCGTGATATGATAAATCATCTAAGTTTCATGAGTCCTTCTCCAAGAGGAAGAAGAAATCAAGTGAACCTTGTAGTTTTTGTGGTAAGGAGGGACACCAAACAAACAGATTGGAAAATATTAGAGGCTTTGGAGGAATCCATGTAACAATATAACATTTCAATCCCTAATATTCTTTGTAGGTAAAGGTCATACTCTTTATACATGAGGCTTACCTTCTACAACTCCATGGATACTTGATTCTAGTGCCACACATCGCATGACACACACTTAGGATTTTTCCTCATCCTTTTAAGATAGTAGCACTACTCAAATTTCAATTAGGGATTCTATATAGATTTGATTTGAAGCTTGAGTATTGTCACACTTGAGGGTGGTTTTGTTTAGAAAGTTCTTATAGTTCTCAGTATCTCTACCAACCTTCTTCAATGTATCAAATTTTCTAATATAGCACTAGTAGGGTAGTCGTGTTTACCCAAAACGATGTACTTATATGAGAACTTAATGATATTGATATTATTATAGCCACCAGGAGTGCTGATTATTTCTCTCATTTATACCAATTTGATGGTTTTGATAGTTCAATTGGTATAGGTTCATCCTTTATAGCACATGCAGATGCGTAGAGTAAGATTTGGCATGAATTTTTTTGTCATGTCGATTATCGCTATCTCCAATAGATGAGTGCATAGGCATTAGTGGTAGGGCTCCCTAATATTTCTTGTATTGATGGTATTTGTTATGGATGTGCTCTTAGGAAACATCATTTGGATTATTTTCCTATAGGTAGAGCCACACATGCTAACGTGTTGTTAGAGTTGGTAAATAGCAGCCTAATGTCATTTTTTACTACTTTATTTTTAGGGGCTAAATATGTGCTCACATTTGGGTATGTGCAGGAACATGATGGGCCAAAAAGTGGTGATATGTAAGTGATATGATGACCCACGTGGCTGACAAATTTTTTTTTAACACAAAATTGATGAAACAAAAAGGGTTTTTAAAGGATATTTTAAGCTTTCCACCAATATAAATTATGCTTTACTTTGAATTTAATAAATAATTATTATTCATTTTCTATTTGAATTACAACTAAAGTCCTAATTGATAGGCTGATTAAAAAACATCTATAGCCTTCAAACATTATCACATTTTTTGAATCCAAAACATGTGTCACATTCAATGCTTTGCATACTATAGGATTAAAAAGAAATCATGAAGTTTTGACCAAGTTAAGGTGGTCAAACATACAAGTTTTTATATTTTTAAAAATTTGTAATAAAAAATTCATAATTAATTATTTACTTGGAAAAAAATGGCAAAAAAATATGCATCACATTAGGACATGAGTCCTCTACTTATATCTAAAAGATTATAAAAAAAATATCATCATTTTATTGTGGTTAGGGTGGTTAGACAGACACCTACTTCTTATTTTTTCCCTGAAATTTAAGTACTACTACATTGAAATTTGAAATTTTCACCAAATAGATTTATTTATTTTTTAAATGAACCTAGTAGTTTAGAAACTACATTCAATTTACTATAGATTCTATTCTTACATATTTTTGAAATAATATAGATAACTTATTCAATTTTTTATGTAAAGTTGTCTAACTCTGATTTTTCTAAATTTTTTGCCACTTAAGGGCCTATTTTTTCCATGATGATCTTTTACATACCCATTTATTGATGAATTTTCTAGGATTACATGGACTGTGTACTTTATTAAGTAAAATAGTGATGTCTTTGATTATTTTAATATCTTTATGACATTCATGGAAAAGCAATCTAGTCTTTCTATCAAATAGATATGCATAGATAATGGGGGGAGTACGTCAATCAAAATTTCAAGGGCTTTTATACTAAGCATGGTTTTCAACATTAGATTATAGTTATATACACCCCCAGTTAAATGGTGTTGCTAAGTGAAAGAATAGAACTTTACGAGAGATGGCCAACTATATGATTCAATCACAAGAAATGTATTCTCATTTTGGGCTGAGGCATTAATTGTACCAATTGTATTTAGAATCATATGCCTCACAAAGCATTGTTACATATGACTTCTAAGGATTCTTGGTCCCATGTCAAGCATGATGTATCTTTATTCAAATTCTTTGGTAGTGAGGCTTGGTCATTCATTCCTAAAGTTCTATTGAAAGACATGGAGAGGAAGAGTTGACCTCTCATATTTTTTGGTTACTATGAGAATGTTAAGGCATACAATTTATTTGATCCTAATTCAAAGATTTCTTGTTGCAATGAGATTTCTATTTTGATGAGCACTTTTCTCAGATCGATTCAACACCCCTAACTTCTAAGCCCTCATCACCTAATACTCACTCCTTGTATCTTGAGGATTACTCATCTCTCGACGATGATGATGATTATCCATCTATCCCTCCACCTCTAGATATTTAGCCCTTACCAAATTGGGCCCACAATACTATTGATGAAACTGGAAATTTGGAAATTCATCCTCCAAACTCTTGGTGCACTCATGCACAAACATTGAGTGTTAGTATTTTGATTCATATCATTCCAAATGATCTTCAAAATTTTTTAGATGTGGTTGGTATTCCAATGTGGTATACTTCTATGGAAGATGGGTATTCTTCTCTAATGAAGAGTCACACTTGATATCTTGTTCACCTTCCTAAGGAAATAAATATTGTTCAATGTAATATTGATAAGTAGAAGGGTTGTCTTGTTGCAAAGGGTTTCTCGTAGGATTAAGGAATTGATTATATTGAGATCTCTATCCTGGTTACCAAGATGAATTCTACTCACCTTTTACTTTTCCTTACATCTTCATAGGGATGGTTAGTATCTCAAATGGAAGTGAAGAGTTCCTTCCGTTATGATGATCTTAATGAGGAGATTTATATGAAGTATCCACATGGTTTTATTGAGGATTCTTAGCTTTTTTTCAGACTTTTTTGTTCATTAAATGGTCTCAAACAAGCCCCTCAGGCTTGGTATGAGAAGATGGACACTATTCTTCTTTCTTCTAGCTTCACAAAATTTCATTCCAATCCTAAAGTGTGCATTCAAAGCCATTACCTGGTAATCTTTTGATCTTTGTGCTATATGTGGGTGATTCTTTGAACAATACAATGACCATGTTCTTTTTTGTAATGAATATGTGTTAATTTGTTCTAATAGATTCATTAACAAAGAATCCAAAATATTAATGTGATTGGTACTTACACCCTTCTTATTCAACCTACTATTGAACATTTTAATATTGAACTATGATGTGCTAGCCATGATTCTAACAAAAAAATAATTTCTTATGTTTTACACAATTCTTTAAAGGCTCTCACTAGGACAAACTATACATGAACTACACCACACCTACATTTCAATTTTTCAAATTCAATGAGTCTTACCCCATGGAACATAGAAAGATATGACTTAAAAAAAATGAAGCCTACCTAGACAACATGTTCTAATACCAAATGTTGACAAGAAAACTATACTATAATAATTTGATAGACTAAATTATTTGAGCACATTAATATTTTATAGTTAAAATAATTTTATTTGTTATCTAATTCAACTAAGAATGTAAATTAAATTAAGGACAAGAAATAATACATAATTCATGGATTCACATGAGACACATAAATCTACATAGGAATTCCTTTAGAGAAAAACTCTACTAGAGAAAGAACATTAACAATTTCTTATTCCAAAAAGATACATTCAATTTAATAAGTCAATTTTATGTAGTATCAATCTATCGAGTGATATTATAAATCCTCCAATAAGAATATTTGAGCTCAATGATAGAACACAACTACCAATTTTCTACCATCAAAATCTAGTTCATCTATACATGAAAATGGATATAGATGTCTTTATGGTTCAGTGATAGTCATTTAACTATCTAATACCACATAGAATTCCAATGGTCAGATAACCATCCCATCACCATTCAATAATGTTAGTATGTGAACCATTATAAATATAGAATTAAATTTACATATAGATGACAACCACTCATAATGACCCACTACCTCTAACCAATGGTATTTTTTTTACGTAAATATTTTAAATTGTTTGCACGCCTTCCTACACCTTAACTAAAAATTTCTCAATAAATTTTAGTAGCAAAGAGAAATAATTGATTGATACTAGTTAATTATGGTACCTTGTAGTATCACCTAGAGCATCGCAATGTACCTGTATGTTATTGCATGTACTCAAACAATGTTATAAGTGAGCTTGTACTATCATATACTAATAGTAAAATACCTATAATTATATACATATGAATTTTCCTCCATAATGAGTTGTAGTAGGGAACATCACAATACTAAACTAATATAACCCTCCAAATTAAATTATAGCATTATAAATCACCAAAATATTATATAACTTACCAAGAAAACATATAGGTTAGTACACATATTACTATCAATACAAATATAGATAGACATTTATCAAATTTCATCATCCAGAACAATACTAAGAAGTCTCTAATAGTGAATGGTCTACCATAATTATAACCACTTTGTTAATCATGAGTGTGATTACTATAATTGTACTAATTTCTCAAATTAGTATTACATGCTAGATCATGATTTAGAACATATTAAGGATCGCATGTAACAAATATACAAGAAGGTCATTTCCTATTAGTGTAAATAGAGTAATTATTTACTTCGTTAACTAATCACCTTTATAGGATTGGACCTTTCACACTCATAGATTAAGTCTAATTAGGTTTCTTTTTCTTGTGTCTCACTTCATAGCATTTAGACATGTTTCCTTGTCACTTGAGACACCTATTGCATGCACACTTAACACTTTCTCATTCACTTTTCAAGTGAGCTCACAAGTGTCCCATCTTTGGAGGGTTAGTCACTAGCTCAATCCTACCTTACTATCTCTTCATCCTTTCCTATATCTATAGGGGTTGATCATTGTAATTACACACTATTTTTATATTGATAGACATACTATTGTGTTCATTTATTCACTTATTGAAGGTTACCAATTTGAGCTCCTTGATCTTGACATTCTCCAACATAGTACCATAGCCATGAGATCACACTCCTTCCTACATGGAGGTGAATCCCACACATATCCCTATCAAAAAATAATCATAGATCCAAATGAACACTATCATTATGTCTATAAGACTTGGGAAATGAATAAATAACTTTCATTTTACCAATTTAAACCATTTTCAATTTTTGCAAATTTTTAGACCTTTGTGCCAATTGTACAAAATTTGTTATAAAATAGAAAAAAAATAGCAGAGAGCTAATATTACCATCTTCCCATTGACTAAAACATTTTATCTTTGCAAAGTTTGTATTTTTTGGTCTATTTGCAATCTTGCAGGAAATCTTGGCCAATTTGGTGTATTGCATGTATTTTGGCCTAGCTAGCCTATTCTTCACAAGAGTGTAAATTCCCTATCATAAGGAGAGCTTCTATTAGAGACAATGTGTGATCATTTTCATGTGGGATGTATTACTATCCACCCTCCTCAAGACTCCATTAGACTACAACATTTTCTCACAGACAAAAACCATTAGCAAGCAATCGATTAGAGGTGAAATTCCTCTTTGCAAGCCATGAGTTGCACACTACCATTGATCAAATCATTTTTGACTCCAAATAATTGTTGACTCGACCTCCCAAACACCATGTGGTCTCTCTAATTGGTCTTCCTTGCATGTAGCATCTACCTCCAACGTGCTCCGTCAAACCATCATCAACCTTAATCTATGTAGAATTTTTGTGATAATCTTATCATTTTCTAGGCAATATTGCACATGGAGTTGGTCATGACTTGTTTGGTTAGCCTCAATTCATTAATCAATTTAAACTCCTCCATTCAAAAACCAATGAAATTTGAATGGATAAAACTTGGAATTTATTATTATTAGTAGTATGTAATGCTAACTCTTTAGTTTTTAGTTGACTATCAACTCATGTAAGTGTTGTAAAAATGGGGAGTCATTTTTTATATTTTCAATAACTTGTAAGGGTTCATTTTTTTTTATTTTGTCATAATTTGTAAATGAAGGGGTATTTGTTTGAGTGTGAATAGTCAATGAGAAGCTAGTTCTATTAAAGACATTTTTGCATGAAGATGTTCTCAATTTTGTGTTGTTTAATAGCAAATTTTTAACTTCCAAAGTCAACTTGGTAAGCAATTTTTTTTTTGATAAATAGGAAACTATCTATATATTAATTATAAAGATAAAATACATATTCCCAAAAAAAGGGTGGGTGGTAAGAAGGTACAACTCTAGAGTCAAATGGGAAGTTCCCCAAAAACCAGTCATATGGGTCTAGCCCAGAAGTCCATGATTACAAACATAAAAAAGGCCATTAAGCAGCCAAATCTATACCAACAAAGCTAGGAGGGTCTCTTTCATCCATTTTCTTCCCCCATGCATCAGCAGGGTCTGGAGTGACATTAGGAAGAGGACCCCAACCATTTCCAGCTTCTTTTTCTTTATCTTATGTTTCCCTATGCTAGAGAGAGATTGCAAGCACCCGATGTAGAAAACATTTTCCAGAGTCTAGCCAACTAGAGCTGCTACTAGGAGTATTATTAGAGGTCCATCTAGAATGGCCACCGCTGCTCCCTATTTCTCCTCTAGAAATACACACCTAGCTAGCCCATGGAGGAGGAGAATGAGACCACCTAGGAGGGTGGGAACCACACCGAAGAGGAGGCTAAGAGTGGGCACGAGATGATCCACTCTACTACCTACCCCAAGAGGGAAACTAGTTGTGAGAAGAATTGGTCAAAGTGAGCAACTAATCCATAGTACATGAGGCATTGCCCCAATTATCCAGAAGCACCTGAAGGTGAGCCACCTCAAGTGCAACTTTATTTGCTTGAACTTGAATCTACAAAAGCAGGTCAAAAATAATAATAGCTTTAGAATACAAAGCAATATTTTCATCCATTTGGCTATGAGTAAATATGCAGACATTTCTATCTTTCCATATATTGAAGAGAATTCCCACCCTGAAAGTGTGCCAAAGTTGGGTATATTTAGCAAGAAGCCTAGGTGAATCTCCCAACAAAACTATATGCCAGGAGAATGGCTCTTGTTTGAAAGGTCAAAAGAAGTCATGAACCCAATTCTAAAACTACTAAGCTCTAGTACAAAACTAGAAGAGATGCTTAAAAGATGCAGCTTTCCAACAAAAATGGCACTAAGGGTCCTGTAACCCCAAGTGAACAAGTTGATACCCCACTAGTAAGCCTTGGAAAAGAATACACCAAGCGAAGTGGGAAAGTTTTTGCTCAACACTTGCAGAGTAAAGAATGATTTTCGCCAAACATGAGTAGAGGATTTAAGAATCCACCTCTAGTTCAAACTATCAATCATTGGAAAGTCCAGAAAAAGCCACATATAACCAAGCCTAGGCTTGTAATTCCTGAAAGGGGTGTTTGGGTACCACTTCTAGTCCTTCCACCAAGGCTTGGACCCATAAATTTCCACCTTATGAAGTATATCTATAGGAATAACATTCACAAGACCATCATAAGTACCACAGTCCTGGTTTTCAAGACTATAGAGAGCACAAAAATCTTCCCATGACATAACATGAATTATGGTTCTATGGAACACATGTCATAATGTTTGAATTCCTTTCTTCTGGAACCTTAACGCCTTAAGCCAAGGTGATTTGGCCAATGGCTGACCATTACTGGAAAAGAGGGGTGACCACCAAACATTCAGTTGATTGAGAGAAAGCCCATCACAGAAACCAGGGCCGAACCAATGGAGCCAAGGCTTAACCACTTCCCAAGCTGTCCAAATGCTCTTGGCCATGAAATTTCCCAAAATTTGGATTGGTTCCTTCATAACTAGAAGGGTTTGAAATCCAATCCCATTCCAGGTCGGTTTGTGAATAGGAAAGCGAGATTGGATGCAATGCTTGAGGAGAATTTTTTAGGCTTCATCTTTGGTAAGGGCTCTAATTATCCATTTCACACAAAAGGTAGTCCCTTGTCATTGAGTGAAGAGTAGACCAATCCCTCTAGAGTCTTTAGGTAGGAAACAAAACTCACAGGAAAACACAATGAAACCCTCTATGGGACTCTACAGAGGCCCAAAGAAAGTCCCATAGCAACTTTTCAAGCTTGGCATAAGCGAATTTCGAAGGAGCCCAACAAGAGGAGTAATAAACATGTGTAGCAACCAATATCTTAGAGCACACTTGGAATTTCTCTACCAGAGAAAGAGGTTTGGTAATCCAGTAGGCCAGCTTTATCTCAATCTTGGAGAGAACAACTTGCCACAACTCAGCTGGAGAAGCCTAGAAGGTGAATGGAATGCCCAAAAACTAAAATATTTCCCCTATCTCAATCTATTTCCAATCGTACTACTAGAACCATTGAGGAGTGGGTAGAATAGACTACATGTAGCATAAAGTTTTATGCCATTGAATGTTGGAGCCAGAAGCAAGATGAAAAATGTTAAGGCATTCAAGATTTTCCTTAATATTATTCTCATCCTCTAGGAGAGTGAGAAATGAGTCATCAACAAAATGGCTATTAACAAGTTGAGCCTAGGAGTTAGGAAATGCAATTCCTCTAACATGTTTAGAAACCACATTGTTTAGAAGATAGCCAAACCCTTCAACAGTGAGCATATAAAGAGGTGCAAGCGGGCATCTTTGCTAGATGGATCAAAATAAACCAGAGGAAAAATATTGGCAGTCATTGATGGTGATACAAGTAGAGGCATTTGAGAAAAGTATTTGGATAGCCTGAATGAAGTTAAGGCCAAATCGCAAGGCTTTCAACATGGCAAGAATGAAAGGCCACTAAATGTGGTCCTAGGCTTTAGCAAAATCAATTTTGAGAAAAATGGCTTTTTGTTCTAAACGTCTGACCCACTTCGTACCTTCCCACATAGCAATAATGTTATCCAGAATAAATCTGAATTTAATAAAGTGAGTTTTCTCTAGGTGCACAATCTAAGGTAGAAGATGGCAGATCTTTCGAGCCAAGGATTTTTCTATAATTTTGTAAGAAACATTGAGGAGTGTGATAGGCTGTCAGTTGTAGATAACCTTGGGATCTCTAGAATTAGGTATGAATTCAATGTTTCCTTTATTAATTATGTTACCTAGAGTTTTGGAATGAAAAGCCTTAGCATACGTTTTATGTAAGTCTTACCCAATACATTCCTAAAGGGCCTTGTAAAATTCACATGGAAAGCCATCAACACCTGGGGATTTGTCATCTTCCATGGTATGAATGACTTCCTTCAAGTCTTCAACAGTGAGAAATTACTCACAAAAATCTTTCTTGGTTGAAGATAGCCTATTTAGAACAACAACAAGACAATCCTGAAAGGATTTCTATGACTCTGGAGTGTGCTCCTGAGCAGTGAAAACTTGTTCATAATTCCTAACAAAGGCCTGGAGAATGTTAGGTAGCTCTGAGAGCACCTAGGTTCCTTCTTTAATTTTTTTGATTCTAGGAGAAGAGTGTCTGGCACGTAGGGCCAAAAAAAACTACTTGGAGGCACGGTTGTCAATTTTTAATTAGTGCAATCTAGCTTTGATTTGTGCACCTTTGACAACATAATTGTCTGCAATTTAATTTTTGTGGCTTAATTCTACCACCCTGACTTGTAATGATGGGGAGAAAGGGCTAGCTGTTGGAGCCTTGGTAGCTAAGTGTAGGTTAGTTGTGGTAGGCTCATAAGACTGTCGGCGAAAGATGGCCAGCTGGCCCCCATAAATGTAGAGAAATCTTGTCATGTGAGTGATAACATCATTCCACCAACTAATCCTGTTTGTATTATGAGGTGGCCTACACTCCAAATTCTAGACACTACAAATGTGGGCCAGTATGGGCTAATGAAAAAATAGAGATGTGTTAAAAAAAATTGCATCTTGTAGGTCGAGGTTGTCTTTTCTCCCATTTAATGCGTAAAGAAATGGGGAAATGATCTAAAAAAGTCACATCAACTAATAACTTAATCAAGAGTGAAGATTTTTCAAAAGAGAATAAAGATTGACCTGAGATCATGGCACGATCAAGGTGCTTAATATCCTATCAGATCTAGCCCAAAAATTACACCAAGTGTGCCAGAGGGAATGAGAATGGTGGTGACTAATATTGGGATCAAAGAGCCCCAATTTATTATGCATGTAAAAACACACCTCTCATTCGCTAGCTACCCATCTGAATGGTAGAGTGCCATCTTTATCATTTTCCATCTCAACCATATTGAAATCCCCACACAATAAAAACGTAGCAACTAGCAATGAATCAACAATCCAACTCCAAATCAAAGAGCATTCCATAGCATCATTAGAATTATAAACATTAATAATCCCAAAGGAGTGATTATCAATGTTAAGGAGGATCTAGATGAGCTAATGTGTGGGGTTAGACCTATGGTCAACCACAAACGTGTGCCACCATGGGGACAAAAGGGTGACAACTCTACCACATCCAACTTCATGAGCAGTGAAAAACATTTGACTAGCTAGCCAAATAGAATGACACGCTGATGCGAGCAAAAAACCAAAGATTTTAACTTCTTAGAGACCAAGCACTTCAATACTAGTGTACTTCTACAAAGTATCCCTAAAAAAATACTTCCTGGAGAGGTCTATCAGACCTCAAACATTCCATGAGAGGAAATTTATGAGTGAAAATCCTCCATATCATCCGAGTTCAGCTCCTCATTCACAATACAGAAGCAATTCTACAAAAATTCTAGTGAAATTGACCTAATTTGAATGTGTCACCAAAAAATATATAGTTGACATTTTTATAGTCACTTGAGTCTTTCTTATGGACTTTGGCTTGATTTTTCCTAGATTTAATGTTGTAATGTGCCCAACATATTCACATTAGGTCTTGGACCCTTGTGAATCATTAAAACTTATAGGATGTCTTGTAAAAGTGTTGTGAAGTGTTGTAACCCACTTTCACACTTTTCTAGGACCCTTTCATTATAATTTACTTAAATATCTCATTTTTATCACTTACTAAGTCTTATTTCAAAGTGTTGTAAAGAGTTGTAACAAACTCATGCTTTTCTAGAGTTGTCATCACTAAATCAACCCTTTGTTGTGTTTAAATGACCCCTTAATGCACTTTTTGACCATAATTAAGTGTATTTTTGAGGATATTCCTGTTAGACCTTACTCAATGCACTTTAATTCCTAATACCTAGTGAAATTACCCTAGTGGGACCAAGTTGCCACCTATAGCACCTCAGTCCCACTAGGCACAAAAATAAAAATAATTTGAATTTCTTAGTAGGATTCTATTCTCTTACCCTTGAGGTCAGCCTGTGATGTGTTATTTTTGGGAAATAATGGAAAATAAAGTATAAATAAGGGTTTTTCCTTTCATTTTAAGACCTACCTATTCATTCTCAAGCACTTAATTCATTCACTTAATCATTCTCAAGCATTCAAGCACTCTACGCATAATCAAATCATCTATTGGAGCACTTCATTGCATATCTTCAGATTTCTACATCAAGGGTTTGGTAAGTTTATGACATTGCATGTTGTTTATTTATCATTCTCTTCTTATTTCATTTCATTATCTAGGGTTTGATTACTAAAGTGGGGTTTGACCAAGGTAAACCCCTATACTCTAACCCTTAACCCATTTTCCCCTCTTTGCATGTGTGTTTCTAGGCCTTGTATGTAGATTTGTTAAAGAGTTTGGTGTCAAAAATTGGTCAACAATCCATCAAAGTCACAAAGCCCTAATTGAAGCTTGGAGACCTCTTTCGGCCCATTTTCTATAGATTCAGGATCAAACACCTCTCAAGAAAGGAAGTGCAGACTGAAAGCTACAGAATCCTATCCTAAAATTCTAGAAATTCCCAGGTGGCCTAAGTTGCCATCTGTGGAAAATTAGTCCCACTAACAGGCCTGAAAATTATTTTTTACATTTCTAAGTACCCATTTGGTAGATTCTTATATCGATAGATTTTCCCTAAAACTGGACTAAGTCACCCAACTTGGCGTAAGTGTCCCAGTCAACATTTCCAATCAACTCTATAGGATTCCAGAGCCTCTTTGCATTAGACTTCAAATTCCAGGTGCACCTCTCCAATTCTATTTAATTCTTTCATCATTTACTTGCATTCTTAGGTGTTCTTGCATACAACACTATGTTTTCCAAAACTTTGCATTTCTTAGTGTACTATAGAAAAAATGCAATTTTCTTGATTTGGGGAATAATTGACGAAAAATTGGACTTAACGAGGCCTTGATTTGGTGTTGTGGGGTATTTTTCACATCCACACTAGGTCTTGGACCCTTTCAAATGCATTTATCAATGTCTTGTAAAGGTATTGTAAAGTGTTGTAAAAAAGTTTCATGCTTTTCTAGACTTAATGAACTTGTTTCCCTTAATTTAACATTATGGGCATGTGCAGGATCATCATGGAAAAAAGAGGCCCTTAAGTGGTAAAAAATTCAAAAAAATTAGAGTTAGGAAACTTGACGTAAAAATTTGAATAAGTTACCTATGTTATTTCAAAAATGCGTAAGAATAGAATCTGTAGAAAATTGAATGTAGTTTCTAAACTAATAGGTATGTTTAAAAAAGAAAAAAATCTATTTGGTAAAATTTTTAAATTTCAATGCAATGGTACTTAAATTTAAGGGAAAAAATAAGAAGTAGGTGTCTGTCTGACCACCCTAACCACAATAAAATTATAATATTTTTTTATAATATTTTAGATATAAGTAGAGGACTCATGCCCTAGTGTGATGCATATTTTTTTGTAATTTTTTTCCAAGTAACTAATTAATTATGAATTCTTTATTACAACTTTTTTAAAAATATAAAAAATCATATGTCTGACCACCTTAACTTAGTCAAAAATTCATGAAATTCAAATTTTCTTTTTTTAATCCTATAGTATGTGAAGCATAGAACGTGACACATGTTTTGGGTTCAATAAATCTAATACCGTTTCAAATTTATAGATGTTTTTTAATCGGCTGATCAGTTAGGACTTTAGTCCTAATTTGAATAGAAAATGAATAATAATTACTTATTAAACTCAAAGTAAAGCATAGTTGATATCGGTGGAAAGCTGAGAATCTCCTTTAAAAACCCTTTTCATTTCATCAATTTTGGGTAAAAAAATAGTCGCCAGCCACATACCCATCATATTGCCACTTTTTGGCCCATCATGATCCTATACATACCCTTATAAAACATATTTAATTACATTTTCACATCAATTTAGAAGGATTGTAAAATAAACTTAACTTTAATCTAGTGTTGTAATGTATTTTACACATTCACATTAGATGTTATGCCTTCCTAGGCTGAGTGGACCTCATTTTAGTGTTGTAAAGTGTATTTAATCACACTTTCACAATGAATTCTATGTCCCAAGCCCTATTTGACCTTTACATCATCATTAATAGGCCCCTATTACCCCATATTATGCATTCTGAGGCAATATTTGATAAAATACTCAACAAATTCATCATATAAATCTTATTTCCTTATTTCCTAGAATTCTACCTGGAAAATGGGCCCCACTAGGACTAATTCACCACCTGTGGAAAATGAGTCCCTCTCAGGTGGAACTAATTCTCCCAAGGTGGTGAATGAGTCCCATTTGGGTCAAATTTGAGTTTTGAGCGGGAAAAACTAGAAATTAAGTTTAATATTCTTTCATGTTAGCCTTGGGAATCCAATTAAAGGTTAAATTAGAAAATTTTCCTATAAATACAACCTTGTAAACCGTAATTCTTAATCTCCCTTGATTCATTCACAACTCATTCACAAGTCAAGCAAGTTAGGGTTTTCACATTCTAAGTTATCATGATAGCTTCCAAAGACATTCAAGGGTTGAATCTTTCTCCATTGCTACAAACATTCAAGATCAAACATCATGGTAAGATAATAAATCCATTTTTGCATGCTTCATTACATCCTTTCATCATTTTGGTTTAATTGCCTTAAAGGGGTTTGACCAAGGAAAACCTCCATGCCCTAACATCCAACATTTCTCTTTCTTCTATTTCTTGTCTTGTGTGTTTGCAAATTTGGGCATCTTGAAGGTTTAGAAATCATTGAATATTGTATTGCAAATTTTTTCAAGTCATATGTTCATTGGATAAAGCAAAACATCAACAAAAAGTCATTTTTAGGGTTGAATTTGACAGTTTGAGAATTAAACACCTCGAGAAGCATAAAGTGCAGACTGAAGGCTCCTATTTCCAGCTTTAAATCTTCAAAAATTCAAAAGTAAACTCATTCACCATGGGTTGCAAATGAGTCCCACTTCTAGGCCTACTCTTGGTTTTTTCATTTTTGGATAGCCATTTGTCTGAAATGGGCTCTAGAACAATTTCACAAAACTGGGACTGATTTTCCCAAAATGGCGAATGAGTCCCACTAGGCCTAAAAATTAGGATAAAAAATATTCCAAAAGTCATTTCTAGTCTCCATCAAGATCTCATGTGCACACTTTTAGTTTCATCCATTTCTGTTACAATTTATATTCATTTCTAGGTGTTTTCCGCATATCATAATATGTTTTCAAACAACCTACATTTCATTAGTTTTGCATTAATAATTAGTCCATTTTTTCAATTAGCTACATTCAAATTATTGTATTTAGTCATAATTTCATCATACATAGCTTAGATTGAGTGAACCACCTAGATTTGTGGTGTGGGATCTATCTCTTTCGTTTAGGTGAAAGACCCTAAAGGAGCAAAAGAGACATAGCATTCCACCCACTTTAAAATCTATAGTTCATTTTGGTGAACCTTCTTTTTGAATACTTCTCCTTTCTGATTCAGAATCATTTATCATAGATCTAGCCTTGAATTTACTTTGCATTAAGGTTTGCATTAGTTAATTGGCATGCTAGGTTTCAAATTTTACATTCATAAAAAGTGCATTTAGGTTGCATTTTTGGAATCTAAATTCATTTAAATTTTCTGAAATTTTTCATTTTTAACTTAGGTTTGCATCATAGAACTCAAAAAACATAAAAATCACTCAAACTTTTCTTAAAATTTTGAAAAAAGTCCATACTAGGACTCATTTTCCACCTTGGGCGAATTCGTCCCTTTTCACCACTAAAACTATCGTTTAGAGAATTGAAAACCCTATTTTAAAGATTTTTTTTGGTGCCTTTACCTACCTATATTAGTTGGCTAAGTTTTTGTAACATGCATTTCACTAGATCTAACTTAAAATAGCTCATTTCATTCATTGATCCATTTCACTTTTGCATTTTCCACATTTCATTTTTCAGGTTGTTGCATAATGTAATAAAAAAATTACCTTATTTCACATCTAAAATTTTCATTTAAACATTTCACTTTAAGTCATTGCATTGCACTTCATTTACTTTCTCATGTTAGTATGTGTTCTCTTAAAGCATTCCATGTTTCTAGAATATCACGTGGCTTGTATGATTCTATTTTTCATGGACATAATCTATGACAACAAAGTAAAACATTTGATAGGCATGTTGGATACCCTCCTAGTACCTATCATATTTTCAAGAATATCATAACACAAGAGGATGAATGTGTAGATGATCCTAAAACTCATACTTTTTCTTCTCCCAATGCCTCTCCTATTAGTGATGAAGGTATTTTAGTGAAAGGAGCTACAAGCATTAAGGGTCTTGATTGTCCCTTTCTTCTTCAACTTTTGGAAGACATTAGAAAAAAAAAGGATAAAATCATAAACACATTCCTGAATATCACCTTACCTAATCTCTGTAACCATGAAAATCAACATTTATCTTCTCCTTACATCCCTCCTCAATTCCATGAGGATAAGTTGGTGTTAGAAGATATACCTAGTAAGATTCATGATAGTCTTGACCCTCCGTTTCCAAATGCACCAACCATTTGGGACAATATATTTGACAGTCATAGTGGTCCTTCTCTTGATGCCTCCCCCATTTATGATGAAGCTACTTTACAAACCTCAAACTTGGATGAACATATTACAAGCTCTCCTAGTCGAGTAGATAATATGGAACAAGAGAATGAGACCTTAGAAACAGCTAGAAATCAAATAGAGTCTTCTTCTAATCTCCCCACTCTCAATAATCAAAAAAATTCCACCATTCACAACTCCCTTACTCATGCTGAAGTCCTTTTAGAAGAACCAAAACTCAAATGTCATGAACATGTGGTTTCTGGTTCTCCTAAAAACTCTCCTTCTAGGGAGGATATCATGATACAAGACAAGGCTAACAAGTTCAATAATAATATTATGCCCATACATGACAATGGAAAGCCCCTGTTAGACTCGCATTCGCCAATGGATGTTAATATTATTCAACCTCAACTCATCCTTTACCCACTGTCACATAAACCTTCACCTCCACACAAACCCAAATTCACCCTCTACCCACCTCAAAATAATGTGTCGCAACAACTGATTCCTAATACCATTTCTCATACATATAACACTATAAATAATCTGGAACCACAACAACCCACACCAACACCCTTACCTTTTCCAATCCCATTTTTCCTAGAGATCCTCTCTTAATTTCACACATGTTGGAGTACAATCTTGTTGAACAACTAAAGAATACTCCTGCTAAGATATCCTTATGGGATCTTATTCAAGCATACTGTCACTATCACAACATGGTTCAAGTTGCTTTGCAATAAGTTCCTATCCCTTCTATTGTGCAACCAACTGAAATAGAAACCATGATCCAAGCAATACATGTTGACATTGTTGTCCACCAAAGTGAACTCCCCCCTTTGGAAGTGCAAAAAGAAAATGAAGCATTTGAATGATCATTGCTCAATAAAATTGGATAGGGATGAAGTGAACTCTTATTGACAATGGCTCAACTCATAATGTGTGTAGTGTAAACCTTTTGGATAGGCTTCATGTAGATAAGTCAAAAATTCAACCTGAATCTTTATCTATTAAGGGCTTTGAAAATGTCAAAAAGACATCACTTGGTGTGATCACTTTACCTATTAGAGTTGGAGAAGTCACATTGAACATACAAATCAAGGTTATGCCTCATGTTCTTTCATATAACATTGTTCTAGGTAGGTCGTGGATTCATGCAATGAATGGTGTGCCTTCCACTCTTCATCAAAAAATGAAATACATCTACAACAACAAAGTGTGTACACTCAACGTTGATCATGAGCCTTATAGTGTCTTGCAACTTGAGAAAACCAAAGATAACCCCTTGAACACATTAACACCAACCACACAAGTGGAATCTTCACAACAAAAAGATAAACAACATATTGAACAAGTCACGATGCTATTAGAAGATGATTGGGGTTCCTTAGATTTCAAACATGACTTCATGGGTGAGTACAAAATCATCCACAAAGATTCCAATAAGGGAAAATACACAACAATAATGTCAACACAAAATTTAGATGACATTTCGAAAGCATCAATTTCAACCACTTTGGACAACACAACAAACTACACAACCACCTTTGACGATGATTATCACCAACCATCACCTAATCCCAAAGCAATGAAAAAGCTTTATGGAAAAGGGTATGACCTTATGAAACAACTTGGCTATAATGGAAAAGGATACGGTGCTAATGAACAAGGTATCCACAATCCTATAGACCCTATCACACAACAAACCACTCATGGTCTTGGTTATTGTCCTTGGATAGAGATCACCAAGCCTTCACTCAACATCAACAATCTCACAAAACATACTTCTAAATCATCCTTAACAATCGTCAATCCTAAACTCCTCAACATTATTGGTCTTGAACATCATCCTTTACACATTATGACACAAAAAAAAAACCCTTTTCTTAATTTCAATTTCATCTCGCAAGACACCAATGATTTGCATTTGATAATTTTCTTTACTCTTGTAAGAGAGAACAAAATCTCACAATCTAGAGACACTTATGTAAGTATGAAATCTCCTACTAAGCAAGATGTATCTTTGACACAAACCACAAGACCACCTTCTACCATTGATCAAGAGCTTGTATCTTGTCGAGACTCCTCCAAGGTCACTTGATCACCCTCCCTCCCAGAACTCATAAGAAATTCTATTACAAGGCTACATTATGCACCTATCATAGAGTTCATGGTCACTTCACTAATGAATGTAAGGCTTTCAGCAGTAAACTCCAACATCTTAAGGAGTTTGTTATGATTCCCTTTGTGGGGGCACTAACTTCCTCTGATTGATCCTAATTTTCACTCTAGCATGCATTTCAACTCACCTTTTTCCTGCACTAACTGGGGGCACAAAATTTTGTAGCCTTGTCCTCGTATGTCACTTGTTGTTGCCTCTTTTGACTAGTTGTTAACTTTTCATAAAAATAGAAGAGAAATCTTTGGATGTGGACGAAATGCCTTAAGTTGTCTTGCATGTGACATACTTCCCTTATTCATGACGTAGCTTATCAAAAACATATGACTTGGCATAGGGCTTTTTGGGTAAGCTCTCATGTCCTCTTCTTCTACTTTAAAGAAATTTCTCACAATACTGGTGTTTGAAACCACTTTAAAGTGGGGACATACATTACCACTCACATTTCATTGTGTGATTTTCTTTTTCTTGTGATTCCCTCTCTTGGACACATTTGGCACAATGTTCCCCAGGATGAGACCTTGAACTTGTCCTCTCTTGAAAACAAGATGAGACTGTTTGCATTTATCCTCTCTTGAAGAAATTAAGCATGATGTTTCCTAAGATGAGATATTGTACAAATGAAGAAAAATCCCTTTGAACAATCCTTACACTATTTTGCATTAACAATGTATATGAGTGTCAAGTATACAAAGTTTTTCTTACCTCATAGAGCTCAAAAACCATTTTCCTTTCTGGTGCCTTGTTAAAGTTATCAAGAGGTATAACTTTGATATGGTTGAGTGGGAAGGCCATTCTACTGTACAACTTTCCCCATAGCCACCTATGTTTTGTTAGTGCATACCAACTAGTGTATGTTTCTCACCTTTTGGGACTTCTCACCCAACAGACAACCATGAGTTTTGTTGCCCCAGAGTGAGTATGCATTTTATTTTTGGACAAAAATCCTAGATCTAATCCATAAGTATTTGTACAAATGATCGAATCTTGATCCTCCCTTTTCATTTTCATCTTTCCCGTCTTCCTAATTCTTGTCATTGCATGATTATGTCTCTTGATGGTTTGACTTATGATCTTCGATCCTGGGGGCTTGACAGCCTTCTTGATCTTTGTCATTCTTTCTCATCTACATCTACACACTCAAATCAATCTTGAATGTGTATTTTAGTGTGATTTTGAAGCAATTTCATCCTCTCACTAAAGTGGGGGCTAAATATATTGTAGAAAAAAGGAAACTTGCTTGATTTGGGGAATAATTGATGACAAATTGGAATTAATGAGGCCTTGATTTGGTGTTGTGTGGTGTTTTTCACATCCACACTAGAGGTCTTGGACCCTTTCAAATGCATTTATCGATGTCTTGTAAAGGTGTTGTAAAGGTGTTGTAAACAACTTTCAAAATTTTCTAAACTTAATGAACCAATTTCCAATTAATTTAAAATTATAAATCATATTTAATGGCATTTTCACATCAATCTAGAAGTCTTGTAAAATAAACTTAACTTTAATCTAGTGTTGTAATGTGTTTTACACATTCACATTGGATGTTGTGCCTTCCTAGGCTGAGTGGACCTCATTTTAGTGTTGTAAAGTGTATTTAATCACACTTTCACATGAATTTTGTGTCCCAAGCCCTAATTGACCTTTAAATTATCATTATTAGGCCCCTATTACCCCATATTGTGCATCTCGAGGCAATATTTGATGAAATACCTGACAAAGTCATCATATAAACCTTATTTCTTTATTTCCTAGCATTCTAGCTAGAAAATGGGCCCCACTAGAACTAATTCGCCACCTGTAGAGAATGAGTCCCTGCCAGGCGAGACTGATTCACCCATGGTGGCAGATGAGTCCCATTTGGGTCAAATTTTAGTTTTGAGTGGGAAAAACTAGAAATTAAGTTTAATATTCTTTCATGTCAACCTTGGGATCCAATTCATGGGTAAATTAGTATAATTTCCTATAAATACAACCTTGTAATCCCTAATTCATAATCTCCCAACTCATTCACAATTCATTCATCATCTATCTTCTCCATCAAGTCAAGAAAGTTAGGGTTTTTACATTCTAAGTCATCAAGAAAGCTTCCAAAGTGATTCAAGGGTTGAATATTTCTCCATTGTTGCAAAAATTCAAGATCAAATATCATGGTAAGGTAATAAATCCATTTTTGCATGCTTCATTACATTCTTTCATCATTTTGGTTTAATTTCCTTAAAGGCGTTTGACCTTGAGGCAAACCCCCATGCCCTAACATCCAAAATTTCTCTTTCTCATCTTGTGTGTTTGTAGATTTAGGCATCTTGGAGGTTTAGAAATCATTAAAGATTGCATTGAAATTTTTTTCAAGTCATCTCTTCACTGGATAAGGAAAAACATCAATAAAATGGCATTTTCAAGCTCAAATTTGATAGTTTCATAACTGGACACCTAGAGAAGAAAAAAAGTGCAGACTGAAGGCTCTTGTTTCCACCTTTGAATCTTCAAAAATTCAAAAGTGGACTCATTCACCATGGGTGGCGAATGAGTACCACTTCCAGGCCTTATTTTGGTTTTTGCATTTTTGGATACCCATTTGTCCAAAACTAGCTATGGACCAGTTTCAAAGAACTAGGATTGATTCACCCAAAATGGTGAATGAGTCCCACCAGGCCTAAAAATCAGGATAAAAAACATTCTAGAAGTCATTACCAGTTTCCATGAAGATCTTAGGTGCACACTTTTAGTTTTATCCATTTATGTTGCAATTTGCATTCATTTCTAGGTGTTTTATGCATATCACAATCTGTTTTCAAACAACCTACATTTCATATGTTTTGCATTAATAATCAATCCATTTTGTCAATTAGCTACATTAAAATCATTTCATTTATTCATAATTTCATCATACATATCTTATATTGAGTGAACTACCTAGATTTGTGGTGTGGGATCTATCTCTTTCCTTTAGGTGAAAGACCCTAATTGAGCAAAAGAGACATAGCATTCCACCACCTAAAAATCTATGGTTCACTTAGGTTTAGCATAAATAAATCATTTCATTTTTAGCTTATTACATTAGTACATTACATTCAGATACACTGCATCCCTTTATTATTAATCTTCAGTGTAAACATTAGCATTTTGGGCCCATTCCTCTCCTTTTAGTTGAAAAACCTAGAAGAGTTAGAGAACCCTTGGACACCTATAATCATTATCCATAGAATATTCGAAGAATAAAATCTCCATTTCTCCTACACATATTCTCCTTCATCTAAAGGCGTAGAATTATTGTGAGACCATCACTGAGCTCCCGCGACAGGAGGAGATGCATTCGGTTGTGCTCTCATAACGGCAGCAGGATGAGGCATACCCCTTGGCCTAGGCCATGCCAAAATATTGTCAGATCCTATTGGGGCCTTTTTCCCCTCCACCAAAGGGTTTGAAACATCTTTAGTTGGCTCAGGGATTTTGGAAACCATCCCAGAGCCACTAGAATTATGTTTACAGTTCGTAACTATGGTCCATTTCTCATCAAGTTTGGCAACAAAATTATTCACCTGATAGGGATTTTCAGACTCCCATAGTAGAGGAGTACGAGGCACTACCAAAGGGAAGTCCTTGATCTTGTGGTCTGTGGACTGAAATCTATAACACATGTTTAGTAGATTAAAATAAGTGACCTTTTGCGTATGCTAGAGAGCTCCAATTTGAATATAAATGGAGTCCTTCAAATCCTATGAAAGGTCCACTTCAATAAAGACCCATTTCTTGGGTTGTGCCTAGAAAAACCTATCTGGCTCAATACAAGTGACCTTCCCTAGGAGGACATAATATGACTTAGAAAAGGCACACAAGGCAAAGAAAAACCTAGAAACTCAATCCGTACTAGGACCCGCAACTTTGTGTCATCTGAGTTAGCAAAGTCTCGGGTCCACAGCTCAAAAACCAATAGAAAAGACTTGGCATAATAGGGACCATGATTCAAGATTGCTTGAACATGACTAACCTCCACAAAATAGAAAAGGAAAAAACCCTTGTTTGAATTTTGGACCATATCAAGGTCAACCCCATGAGTGACCCATGCCTTGTGGATCCATTCTTTAAGCACACTTTCAAGGGGAGTCCTCCCAAAAAATTAGCCAACAAGAGTATGTTGCTCAAGCCATTGACAAGTAGAATCAAAATCAGGCAAAGGTAAAACCACATCAGCTAGGGAGTCAAAAGACTTACCTCATGAAACATTTTCAGAATGAATTTCTAGGTTGTTTGTTTGGAGGAGGAGCCATTGATCAGAGTCGTCAAATTTCCAACACCAGCAAGAACTACTGGGTTAGAGCCGGTTGAAGGCATATTAAAACAAAAAAATGCAGTAAATGTGGTCGTACACACAGGAAAATAGAAAAATCTTGCACCAATGGCACAGGATGACCATAGACACAATAAAACCCTAGCATAGCTCATACACAATTCCTCCTTTCATAAGAAAATTTTGAAAAAAGTATTACTTTCACCTCAATTATCATAATTTTGCAAATTTTTTTTTAATTTCCATCAAAATTTCATAAGGAATTTGATTGTGCATGTAAAATTAAGATTATCCAATTTTATAAAAAACTACCATACATTATAAATGGTTGATTTTGCATCCGATCTTCACAACTTATAAAAATTCTCTTGCACATTGTTCTAAGAGGGATACAATCAACACTAATCATTTTTAGGGGGTCAACCTTCCATTTCACATTGATATTTTGCTTATAATTAGACAATGTCTGGAAAATGAAAAAAGAAGTACAAATATTATGGGAGGAATCAACATGTGGATGGATTTTGTCCTCATGTCTCCCATCAAAGTATTGACTTACTATTGGAGCATGCAAAAGTAATCTCACTAAGGCATCTTGTAGGACACCATCATTTAGAGATGAACAATAGAGTAACATGGCTTGCATTGATATCACATCTCCCATATTACCTATTACTACATTTGAATCCATTTTTGACTCATCCATGAGTTCTACAAGTTCTTTGCATCAACAAAATTCTATCATCACTCCAAATCAACCACATTGGGATGCATATCTACCATACATCAAATATTTCTTTGTAGAACCTAACATTGCATGTTCAGATGAAACAATTGAGGACATTTGTCTTCTATTTGATGTTATATTTCATGAAGTTGCATCATCATTGTTATATTTGGTTATTAATTTTACCTTATCTACATCAAGTTCTATCATGAAATATTGTGTAGACATGCATGAGCTAACTTATCTAACTTAGTTATCATCATTTTTAGTAGTACAATATTCACATTGGCCTATATATTACCATACATCCATAGTTCCTATTCCTCAATCACATATGGTACCTAATCCATCTTATCAACATCTATCACACACCAGCATTGGCTTGAAGATCTTTGAGCATCATTAAAAATAATTATTGGTATCATTTCAATATTTGGATCATGCACATCATTTATAGACACTCATCTTATTGCATTTTCCTCTCTAAATTGAGAAGTCATATTACACATATTTGTAGTGTTGTTTCTTCCCAAGGGGAGAAATTTTGTTCAACTTTGATGGATCTGTGTCATATAAAAATGACCCCTTTTCATTTTCATGGCCTTTTAGGTCTTGCTTCATGGTATTTGATATATTTTTCTCTAATTTCATGTTGTGACATGGCTTGAACATGCATATTTAGGTATTAAAATTCACATAATGACGTCTTGTGAAGGTGTTGTGAAGTGTTGTAAGACATTTCTACATTATTCTAGACTCTATTCATTACAATTCACCTTAAAAATCACCTTTTCATCACTAAAAAAGTCCTATTTTTAAGTGTTGTAAAGCCTTGTAACAATATTTCACACTTTTCTAGGCACATTGTCACTATTTATCCCTTTCTTATGCTTTATTTGACCCCTTTATTCCCTCTTATGTTTTAATTAAGTGTATTTTTGAATGTTAACCTGATAAACAACATTAAATACAACATATTTCTTGACACATATTTGCAGGTCCTAGGTGGGACCCATTCACCATGGGTGGCGAATGAGTCCCCCTTGGCTCCAAATTCAAAAAAAATCAAATTTCCTTTCGGATTTTTATTCAAAAACACTTGATGTTGGCCTGTGATGAGGTATCAATGGTTAACTAAGGCACAAGTGTGTGTATAAGTATGTTATTTTCACCTCATTTTACATCCCCCTACAATTCTCCAACATTCATACATCATATTCAAGCATTCAGGCATTCTACAACATCAATTCAAGAAATATTCAAGCACTTTGGAGCATCAATTGACATTACTTCAAATTTGCATTATCAAGGGTTTGGTAAGTTGATAGCAACTTGTCTGTTATTAGTTTATCATTCTCTTCCATTTCATTTTTAATTAAGGGTTTGATTACCAAAAGTGGGGTTTGACCAAGGAAAACCCCTATTTTCTAACCCTCAACCATTTTTCCCTTATTGTATGTGTGTTTGCAGACCTAGGTATGCAGATTTAACAAGCTTTTTGGTGTTGAAGATTGGTAAACAACTCAACTAGGTGCTTCAAGTCAACTCATTCATATTTCAAGCTTGGAGAAGGTTTTTTACTCATTTCCTATAGAATTGAGTTCGACAACCCGACAATCAAAGATTTCCAGATCTAGTGCTGCAGAGTTCTCCTGATTTTTCACAAATTTGGGAGAGGCATGATTCACCACCATTGGTGAATGAGTCCCACCTTAGGACTGAAAATCTGAATTTTTTTAGATTCTGGATCCCAACAGACAAAAACCAGTGTCTAACACTTTTTCACCAATAGGAAGACTAATTTTCCACCCTGGGCAAATGAGTCCCATTGTGAAAATTAAATGATTTCAATCAGCATCCACAACATTCTAGATTCATTAGACATTGCCTAGGTGCACTTTGTTTCTATCTATTTCTTTCTTTTCTACATCATTTCTTCATTTAGTTCATTGTTTGCATATCATGGTGTGTTTTCAAACATAGTTTAAATCTTAGCTTTGCATTCAAATTCACTCATATAGATCACTCAATTGCATTTATTTTACTTCATTTATCTTAGAAAACATCACACATAACATAATTTGAATGAACTAGTTAGCATTTTTGGCCCTACCTCTCTCCTTTTAGGTGAAAAATCCTATAAGAGTTAGTGAAGTCCTAGAGAGCCAAAAATCAATAGTTCATTTTGGTGAACCCGACTTTTGAACACTTTGCATTTATTATTTCATTTTCATATTGCATCCTAGATTACTTTTGCCTCAACATTCAATTAGGATATTGTTTTGTTTTTGCATTCTAGGTCTTTTCATATTGCATTAGTGAAAGCTTCATTTAGATTTCATTTTTGCATTACATCTCATTGAATAAAACTGAAAATCTGCATTTTGTATCTTTGATTGCATTCTATAGATCATTAAATTTATCTTCAAATTTTTGAAAAACACAAAAGTATATCATACTAGGACTCATTCACCACCCTGGGCGAAACAGTCCCTTTGCACTTTTTAAATAGCATTTCTTACATCTTTTTGCCATTTTTCTGCATTACAATTTCTTGTTCTTGCATTCTATTTTCATTTACACATTTTCTATTTTTCATCATTTATTGCACCTTAGTTTATTTGCATCATGGTATTTTTTTCCAATAAGTTTTGGAATTCATTAAAATCATTGATTACAAACATGTCCAATTGTGCTTTTGGTTGTGACCCTAATGACCTTAAACTCACACATGCTCCTTCAACTCCTCATGATTGTCCTCCTCATGATGTAGACATCATTGGAGAAGATGATGCTAGCATGAACAAGTTCTACAATGATTTCCTTGATAATTTAGAAGCCAATGCAACCTTTTATCCATCCATGAAGTCACAAAATTTACCTACTATTGCATCTCCTGATCACTTTGCATATTTACATCCTAAAATCAATGAAGGACCTAAGGTTCTCCCATCAAGTGGACATAGTTCCTCTAAACCAACTCACTCACAACCCTTTTATGATGACAAAGTGACCAACACTCCTATAAACCTTGAAGAAACATATGGTAAAAGCTTCACTATCTTAGGTAAACAAGGTTGTGCCACAAAACCTAAACACAGTATCCACAACCTCTTGAACAATAGTCAATCGATGCACACACAACAGGATTAGGATACCAAGATTCTTCTCATCCTGATAGACATCCTTTTCAGCCCAGGAGACTTTGGGATGCTAGTAGAGTGATCTTGGATGCTCCTCCTAATTTAAACATTCTTCTTCCATGTGAACAACCATTTTCTCTTTCTAATGACAAGGATGTTAGGATCCCCATGGGTCCCCTTCCTCTTTCTATTCATGAACAAGGAGAATCTAGCAAACAAAAATGACCATACAAATTGAAGAAGCTCAAGTTTCCTACACATCCTCCACCTGAATGTGAAAGGAGACTTCAATTGCTTTTAAACAAAGGTCTTATACTTTTACCACCTATGAATATGTTGGTTATTCATCCAAAAGACTCTAACATACCATTTTGCAAATATCATCGTATTCTTAGACATCGAATTGAAGAATTTCAGGCATTGAAGGACATACTAGATAAGTATCACTTCACTGATAATGATTGTTTCCCCGTCATACCTTAAAACAATCAAAGCCACTCATCATGCCATAGTTGTAGAATTCTTTATTCTTACTATAGCATTATCCTTTCCCATCACTTATCTCGGCTCATTATTTCCTTTACACTTTGTGGGGGGGAAAAAGTTGTTAGCCTTGTCCTTGTAACACATTTTCCTTTGTCTCTTAACTATGTTATTCCTTTTCTTCTTAACTATTTAAGATTGAGAAACCAATAACTTAATTAATGGTTGACTTTCACTTGCATTACTTCTTCCTTTTTGTTTTCCTTTCATGTGTGTATCATGTTCCCTTGTATCATATGTTTGATTTTCCCTCTCTTTGTACACTTCTATTCGTTGTGCATTGTTTTTCACTTTTGTTTTTTTTTTTCCTTTTGGGGATGACACAAAGCATAGAGACACCCTATGTCTCTTCCATGTTGACCCAAAAGGTCCTTGTCTTTTTTTCTTTTGTTGTGTGTTTCTCCTTTTTGGGTTGACACACAGCGCAGAGATTATATGTGTCTCTTCCATGTTGACCCAATTGGTCCTTTTTCTTTTTACTTTTTCTTTTCTTGTGTTTTCCTTTTGGGGATGACACAAGGCATCAAAACTGCAATGTCTCCTTCATATTGACCCAAAAGCTTTTTCATTTTCTTTCACCTTTTTTTTTCTTTCATTTTTCTTGTGTTTTCCTTTTGGTGATGATGCAAAGCATTGAGACCGCAATGTCTCTTCCATGTTCACCAAAAAAAGACTTTATTTTTCCTCTATTTTCGCTCTCTCTATGTCATTCTTCCAGTTCTATGTGCTTTGGTGAATGCTAATAGTTTCAAGCTCTTTCATAAACACATTGTAGCAATGAAAATATTGACCCCAAATCCATAGATCCCTTATGTGTTTGGTGTTCTTTCTTTTATGGGGGGAAACTCCCTTTTCTTTGCTTTTCATTTTCCTTGACATGACACATCCCAACTTTGAAACATATGACTTGGCATAGGGATTTCCAAGTTGGCTCTCATTTCTTGTTTTCTTTTTTGCTTTTTTTCTTTTCCTCTCTACTTTAAAGTAATTTCTCACAGAACGATGTGTAGCATTTCCTTTAAAGCACGGGGGGAATACATTACCATAATTCATGTGCATTCTTGGTTCCTAGTGTAGCCTTGTCATTTATATGATGCGTTCGTCACTTTGTGGATGACATTGGGTGTGATGTCCTTCATAAGTGTGATCTATCTTAGCATATTACATTCCTCTTGGTGGCCTGATGCGATGCACTGCATCCCCTAAGTTGTGAATATACTATTCTTTGATTGGTCCTCTCTTGGAGACATTAGATGCACGTTCCCTAAGTGATTGACCTTTCATGAATTGAACAAGACTCCTTCAAACACTTTACACTTAACATCTTTACATTTTTACACTTTACATTTCTGCATTTTACATTTTTGCATCTTTTCCCACCTTGCATAACACAACTTGCATGCATGTGGTACCTTTCTTTTTGTTCATGACATTTTCTTTGTGGCACCTTGTTAAATTTTTTAGCAAGTGTAACTTTAATATGGTTGAGCGGGAAGCCCACCTAGCGGCATGAATTTTCTCCATAACCACCTTTGTGTTTGTGAGTGCATATTAACTAGCATATGTATCTTAGCTTTCTTAGGCTTTCTCACCCTACAGATAGCCAAAAGTTCCATGGCCCTAGAGCGAGTAAATTTGGGCCTTCTCACCCCATACACAACCAAAAGTTTCATGGGCCCAGAGTGAGTATACATTCTCTTTTTCAAACAAGTAGCCTAGATCTAATCCACAACTAGTTCAACAAATGATCAAAGCTTCATTCAATTCTTTCATCTCAAAACTTGTGTGTTCTTTTGTGCTTATTTTTCCATGGGATATTCATCTTGGGGGCTTGATCATCCCTCCTGATCATTTTTATTCCATCTTTCTAATGTAAGCTCATTTAAACCCTCCTCTCGATGTTCATGGCTACTTTATTGTGAGTTTGAAGAAAGTTCATCCTCTCACTAAAGTGGGGGATAAATGTGTTGTAGAAAAATAGCCCCTCGTCATTTTCATGGCCTTTTAGGTCTTCCTTCATGGTATTTGATATATTTTTCTCTAATTTCATGTTGTGACATGGCTTGAACATGCATATTTAGGTATTAAAATTCAAATAACGTCATCTTGTGAAGGTGTTGTGAAGTGTTGTAAGAAATTTCTACATTCTTCTAGACTCTATTCATTACAATTCACATAAAAAATCACCTTTGCATCACTAAACAACTCCTCTTTTGAAGTTTTGTAAAGTCTTGTAACAAGATTTCACACTTTTCTAGGTACATTGTCACTATTTATCCCTTCTTATGCTTTATTTGACCCCTTTATTCCCTCATATGTTTTAATTAAGTGTATTTTTGAATGTTAACGTGACAAACAACATTAAATACAACATATTTCCTGACACATATTTCTAGGTTCTAGGTGGGACCCATTCGCCATGGGTGGCGAATGAGTCCCCCTTGGCTCTAAATTCAATTTTTTTCAAATTTCCTTTTGTGTTTTTATTCAAAAACACTTGATGTCAGTCTATAATGAGGTATGAATGGTTAACTAAGGCACAAGTGTGTATAAATATGTGATTTTCACCTCATTTTACATTTCCCTACAATTCTCCAACATTCATACATCATATTCAAGCATTCAAGCATTCTACAACATCAATTCAAGTAATATTCAAGCACTTTGGAGCATCCATTGACATTACTTCAGATTTGAATTATCAAGGGTTTGGTAAGTTGATAGCAATTATATGTTATTAGTTTATCATTCTCTTCCATTTCATTGTTTTATTAAGGATTTGATTTCCAAAAGTGGGGTTTGACCAAGGCAAACCCCTATTTGCTAACCCTCAACCATTTTCCCCCTATTGCATGTGTGTTTGTAGACCCAGGTATGCAAATTTAACAAGATTTTTGTGTTGAAGATTGGTAAACAAGTTAACTAGGTGCTTCAAGTCAACTCATTCATATTTCAAGGTTGGAGAAGGTTTTCTGCCTGTTTCCTATAGAATTGACTTCAGCAGAGATTTCCAAATCTAGTGTTGCAGAGTTGTCTCTGATTTTTCACAAATTTGGGAGATGACTAATTCACCACCAGTGGTGAATGAGTCCCACCTTAAGATTGAAAAATCTGAATTTTGTCAGATTTCGGATCTCAATAGATAGAAACCAGTTTCTGACACTTTTTCACCAGTAGGAGGACTAATTTGCCACCTTGGGCGAATGAGTCCCACTGTGAAAATTTAGTTATTTCAATCAACATGCACAACATTCTAGATTCATCATACATTGCCTACATGCACTATGTTTCTTCCTATTTCTTTCTGTTCTGCATCATTTCTTCATTTAGTTCACTATTTGCATATCACAACGTGTTTTCAAACATAATTTAAATCTTAGCTTTGCATTCAAATTCACTCATATAGATCACTCAATTTCATTTATTTTACTTCATTTAGTTTATACAACATCACAAATAACATAATTTGAATGAACTAGTTAGCATTTTTGGCCCTACCTCTCTCCTTTTAGGTGAAAAACCCTAGAAGAGTTAGTGAAGTCCTAGAGAGCCAAAAATCTATAGTTCAAGATCATCGTTAGCATCTAGTGTTGAGCATGTACAAGAACTACAAGTATCATTTTGAGGGGAGATTGCATGGATTTTCTTCTACTATCAATTTTGGTAGGAGGCATTTCCTTGGATGGACTTCATAACTTCACATTTTTTGGGGGGGTGACATAGAACTTCTCTCTTTTCTCTCCTATAGGGTATCCTCTATTGTACTTTTTGATCAAATTATTCCTTGGGGATTCTTCATGATTCTTCTATCTATCACTTATATTTTTCACATGTACATTTTCTTGTATTTGAATCATTTCTCTTTTAGAGAGGTCGTTTATTTTTCACTAGGTTTTTCTCCTTTACTCCACTTTATGAGAAATTTCTACATGTGTACCTAATATGGACTAGTAGGTGGGACTAATCATTAGTGCATACATTAATCCGTAAGGTGAACATACAAGGGTTTATTAGTGTAAATATGGTCATATTTATCTATTTAGCTAATCACCTTTCTAGGATTGACCTTTACACACTCATAGCTTTTGTTTTCCTAGTTTTCTTTTTCTTTTGTCTCACTTCATAACATTTAGACATGTGTCCTCATAAATTTACACACCTATTGCATGCACACTTTCAACTTGCTCACCCACTTTTCAAGTGAGCTCACAAGTCTCCCATCTTTTGATCATTAGTCAATAGTTCAATCCTACGTTCCTACCTCCTCATCCTTTCCAATGTATGCAAGACTCGATCATTGTATTTTCACTCTTCATATATTGGAAGAAATACTATTGTGTTCATTGTTTCACTTATGGAAGGTTATCAGTTCAAGCTCTCTTATCTTGGCATTCTCTAGTAAAATCTTTTTATGATGATATAAAAAATCTAAGTTAGGCAACAATTATTCAAGTGCAATATGATTATCAAATAATAAATTGAGTTTCAATGTTGCAATCAAACTAAATTTTACTATCCCAAGTGAAGAAAATGGTAAACAAGAGGTAAATTTTGAGGTTGGAAATAGTTGTATTGTTGTTTCCAATGCAACACACCTAGTGTTCCAACAAAACATTGGGGCCTCTTTTTGTGATCTACAAGATTGCAATGTTCTTTTGAACCCATGTGTGTTCCCTATTTCTCCTTCTAGTTTAAATATAATTCTAGTTGATAGCTAAAATGAGATTACAAATTTTGACTCACAAACACCTTTGTGATTATAGAGAACACACCATGAATATAAAAGATGATTTTAAAAGTATGTGATTTCCAAGCCAAACTTTGTGGCCATATGCAATAATCTTTTCATTTCCTTTATTATTTATGGTTGATTTGATTTTGTATGACAAATGATGACCATGGATGATATATCTATTATTAAATAGATCACAAAGTCATATAAGAAAGGTGAGAAACACACTAAAGGCATGATCAATCATATACTCCAAATCTATATTTATAAAAGATATAAATTTCAATTTATGATCAATATAAATCCCATATCCAAAATGCAAATTATACAATTTAAAAGAGATGTCCTAAGAATTCAATATTTTGTGTACCCATCATCCTTAACACTAGAAACTAATTCATAAATCCATAAATTTTACGCATTTATCTACTACATAAGAAAAATAAATAAAAAATTAGAAAATAAGGTTGATCCCTACATAACAATTTATAAAAAAAGAAAAGGAAAAGAAAGAAAATGTATAATATAAAAGAGGATGCCTAGTGAAAAATGCCTATATTATCCAAGAAAAAAAAACTACACAAGTAAGCACACATGGAGGATTAAGATTTATTAACATTTCATTGAAAAAAGAAGTAGGATGAAAGTCAAGCACATACATTCGAAGAAATGAAAAAGAGAAATGAGATAAACACGTCAAAAATGTGGTTTGAAAATGGAATAGTACTTTCTCATAATTAATTAAATATATTCGCTTGCTCTCTATGTCACGTGGGTTTGAATAGATGCCTCGACAAATATTTGAATATAAGAAAGGGAATACATAAATAAAAATTAAGGTTTATTGTATATGTTCTTGTAGAAGAGGGGGATTTGCTACTCACGAGTTCTCTTCATTCAAAGAGCCTCATGGGGTGAACTTACTTAATCTACCTCAGGAACAACAATGAAAGTTTTAGAATTTGAAAGAGCAAGTCACAAAGATTTTCTGGACAAACTATCAAGATCTTGACCAAAGGACATCAGCATAGAATACGGACGACAACGCAGCGTATTGGCATTCCTGAGACATGCTGGCATCTTGTACGGGCCAAATAATTAGAATGTCTCAAAAAATAGCAAAGTGAATGCTTCTATCTAATTGCTAAGAACTTACAAAATATAGGGAAATAATAGAAAGTGATAGAACTGAAATAAAGTAGAGATGAAAAAGATAAGGAGAAGAAAGGAAATACTTACAACCACACAGGTGATGAAGCTTCTAGCTCATGAGTATCTTCAACACCTGCACACAAGAGGCAAAGAAATTGTTGGGGCTATATAGGGGCCTGCCTCACTCAAACCTAGTTTTGGTGTTTCCACCTTCATGGACAACTAGATAGATAAAGAGAAAAATAGAAATGAAGTAAGGAGCACTTAAAGCACTACAAAAAAATGTTATGCTACTCAACCAAGTAATACAGGAGAGGAGTGAAAGCTTACCACCTCCACCAAGAGTGCTCAAGGCTAATGGGGGAGAAAATGAGAGGAACTCAAGCCTCTGCTACAATGGTGTTTTGTTCCACACTTGCTCTATTGAAGTGGTGGAGTGTTGATGTTATTGTTGTGAAGTGTAAAGTGTTTGGAGATTGAAGAGATGGTGTAGAAGCTACTTAGAGCTTGTGGAGAGATTGTGAATCTAGTTAATGAAGTGAAGAAGTTATTAGAAGGTCCCAATGCACATGGAAGGAGTGAATTTGAAGGGGAGATGAAGAAAACAACCATATTTGGGTCAGTTAACCAAGGAGGGAATTACAAATCAACCCCCAATGGGAAGTACAACACCTCTATAGGCTCCAAATGTAGGAATCTACTAGGGATATAAGCGCCCTACAAGGATGTCTACATGTCGCACAGGCATCCCCCACAGAAATGCCTCCACCGACACTCAAAATAAGTGCCAAGTGGGATGCAAGAAACGAGCTTAGGTGGAATTAGGCCTCTGAACTTGGTTTTCTAAGGTGGATTAAAGGAAAAAAGGGGATTTGCACATGGGGTGCAAATTCACTCTTATACATTTTTCCTCCACTTTAGCGAGCATGAATACCGATGAGTGCTTCGATAAATTAGATCAGAGAAGTAGTAGGGTTAGAAATGTATACCTGAACCATCGAGGAAGCAGACAATGATTTGGCGAGCTCAAGAGTGACAGATCAAAAGAGGACTTCATGGTTATGTAGAATTATGAAGTTGGAGAAAGAGCATATACTCAGGATGAAGAAGATGTTGATCTTCGATTCAGTATGTACAATAAGATAGAAATGAACAGAGTGCATGGTGAAAGAAAAACCAACTCAGGCATAGAACCCACACCACAAAATTGGAGTGATAAAAGAAAACCCCGCTGGAGGAGAACCTATATCACAAAGTAAAAGTGATAAAAGCAATCCCCACTCGAGGAGGAGAACCTGTATCATAGATTAAAAGTGATAAAAGCAATCCCCACTCGAGGAGGGGAACTTGTATAACCAAGTAAAAGTGATAAAAGCAATCCTTGATCAAGGAGGAAAACCTGTATCACCAAGTAAAAGTGATAAAATAAATCCCCATTCAAGGAGGAAAACCTGAATCATTGAGTAAAAGTGATAAAAGAAATCCTTTCTCAAGGAGAAAAACCCATATCACCAAAGATAGGTGATAAAAGAAATCCCTGCTCAAGGAAGAAAACTCATATCACCAAAGAAGAATGTAAAGGAGCTCTATAGTTTCTCAGTCTTGTAGAGCAAGTAAGTAGATAGTCACGCAGACAATTATCAAGTTGGAAGACTTTCAAAAGGGTACCTCAGGAAACCTTCAAAAGAAGAGGGGTCCACTCAATGGATGTGCTACTTGAGAAGTGAGGTCTAGTCATTCTTCCCCCAAGCTAGACACAGAGACATGAAACAGGTCTAGTCAAGCTGCCCCCAAGCTAGACATGAAGGAATCCATTTGAGATAAAGAATTTCAAATGGGGTCCCTCAAGAACCCTTCAAAAGGAAGAGGGTCCACTCAAGGGATGCTTCATTTGAAAGATATAGAGAGGGAGAGAGGGGGTCCTTAAGAAGGACACACATCTTCTATAACAAGTTATCCCTACCCCTCATTACAGTAAGAGTAGGCATAAGAGTAGGCACAACCAAAGCTCAACCAACAGTTGCCATCTCACATAAGTGCATAGCCTCAGGATTAGTCTTCACTGTGACTAATTTATTGTTAGCGATGAACTTAATATATTTATGTAAGGTAGATACTTCACCCATAGCATGAATCCATGATCTACCAAGAAGGAGGTTATATGGTAGTTTTTCTAACATAACATATACAAGGGTAGGTACAATAATTGGTCCAAGCGGCAAAGGTAATACTATCATACCTAGAGCTTCTCGCACAACATTATCGAACCCACGAATAATAATAGAAGAATTATTAATAGAAGATGAGTCAATATTAATCTTAGGCAATAGATCAATACTTCACACATTGAGTGCCAAGCCAGTGTCAATGAGAGTACGTCTAATACCAAGTTTATTAATATTGACTATAATCATTAGAGGATCTGCTTGCTTCTGTACTTCCAGAGGCAGGAGCTCTTGCAGATAGAATATGATATTCGACAAATCCGCACGAATATATGCCATCAATGCATCAACATCCATCGGCCTAGTGGAAGTAGGAAAGTGGATCATTTTCAAGGCTTCTTGAAGCATACCTTGATAAACTAGAGCAGACTGAAGCAAGTCCCACAATGAGATCTTATCGAGAGTAACCCGAGGTTGCTTGACAAGATGGTAATCACTAGGTGCTAAAGGGAGACTTGGTTGTTTATTCATTCTATTATCATGAGTATGGGCTACCACTCTATAAGATGGAGCCTTAGGAGGATCAAGAGAACCACCATCAAATGGAACACCATCAATAGAAAAAATAATTTTAGAAGAAGGACTAGCTGGAGTCATGTAAATAACCAGTCTCTTAGACCTTTGAGGGGTAGCAGAGACATATATTATATTTACAGAATCATCACAACTAGTAGAATGATTATCTAAAGGCATATTCTCAACATCAATCCAAACAAGATCAAATGTGGAATAATTATTTGAAGAAATATTATCAACATCGATCCAAGGAGAATCAAATGTGGAAGGAGGTTCATCATTTTCTAATGCATCATCTATAGAGGAGAGTGCATCAGAACAAAGATGTGATTGATCATTCATGAATGCATCATCTATAGAAGAGAGTGCATTGGAATGAAGAGTAGATTCATCATTCACGAATGCGTCATCTCCAAAAGAGAGAGAATTAGAATGAATAGAAGGTAGAGTAACATTAAGAAAGGTATCAATGATTTCATCTTCTTGCAACAAAATATCCTCTAAAGCAAGAGAACCTTCAAGAGAAGAATCAATGATACCAAGTGACATGGGTAAAGCCAAGTCACCATCACATGCATGAAAGGGAATATCATTAACATTTTGAACAAAATTGGAAACTAAACTAAAAAAAGAAGATATTAAATTCATTACAATTTTTTTGATATTTTCTATGTTCTAGTAATTCACATTTTTGGAGATCTTCAGAGAAGAATTTTAGGTCAGAAATTGTGTCAGTCCCTAAAATTTGACTACCCAAGAGTCTCATATTTTAGGAACTAAACAAGCTCTCTAGGAGACCTTTCCAACGGTGCGAACGGTTCTGAATTCTGAGCACCGAGTCAAAAGTTATGACCCCACCAAGAAGGGGTAAATAAATTCCTAGTTTTTCAAAGAACACTATTCTTCACATTGGGTTCACCAAAATGTAGAAGAGGTGGATTCGCTACTCACGAGTTCACTTCATTTAGAGAGCCTCAAGGGGTGAACTACCCTAATCTACCTCAGGAACAACAACAAAAATTTTAGAATCTGATAGAGTAGGTCACAAAGATTTTATGGACAAACTATCAAGCTCTCAACCAAATGACATCAACATAGAATACGAATGGCAGCGTGGTGCACTGGCATCCCCAAGATACGTTTGCATCTTGTATGGTCCAAAGAATGAGAATGTCTTAGAAAATAGCAAAGTGAATGCTTCTATCTGATTGCTAAGAACTTATAGAATATAGGAAAATAACAGAATGTGATAGAACTGAAATAAAGTAGAGATGACAAAGATAAGGAGAAGAAAGGAAATACTTACAACTGCTTAGGTGATGAAGCTTCTAGCTCATGAGTGTCTTCAACACCCACACACAAGAGGGAGAGAGAAATTATTGGGGTTGTATAGGGGCCTACCTTAGTCAGGCCCCATTTTGGTGTTCCCACCTCCACGGATAGCCAAATAGATAGAGAGAAAAGTAGAAATGAAGTAAGGAGCACTTAAAGCACTACAAAACAATGTTATGCTACTCAACCAAGTAATAGAGGAGAGGAGTGAAAGCTTACCACCTCCACCAAGAGTGCTCAAGGCTAATGGGGGAGAAAATGAGAGGAACTCAAGCCTCTACTGCAATGGTGTTTTGTTCCACACTTGCTCTACTGAAGTGGTGGAGTGTTCATGTTCTTGCTGTGAAGTGTAAAGTGTTTGGAGATTAAAGATATGGAGAAGAAGTTGCTTAGAGCTTGTGGAGAGATTGTGAAGCTAGTGAATGAAGTGAAGAAGTTCTTAGAAGGTCCCAATGCATATGGAAGGGGTGAATTTGAAGGGGAGATGAAGAAAATGGCCATATTCGGGTTTGTCAGCCAAGGAGGGCATTACAAATCAACCCCCAATGGGAAGTGTAACATCTCTGTAGGCTCCAGATGTGGAAATCTACTAGGGACCTAAGCACACCACATGGGCATCCCTAAGAGAAACACCTCCACCGATGCTCAAAATAGGTGCCAAGTCAGATGCAAGTAGTGTGCTTAGGTGGAATTAAGCCTTCGAACTTGATTTTCTAAGGTGGATTAAAGGAAAAAAGGGGATTTTCATATGGGGTGAAAATTCACTCTTATACAATTCTTATCTATACTTTACTATAAATAAAAATTGAGAGAATTTTGGGATGAAAGTATTATTCAAGGTATAGCTAATTCGTTTGGTCAACTGATCACCATTAATTATGTTAGGAGAAATAGAACAAGTTTCCAATATGTTAGATTTAGTGATTGAGTTGAGTTTGCTGAAAATTTGCCTAAAAACATGTTAATTTGTGATCTAGGCTTGGTGTTTGAAATCAAATTTTGCACTATGAGCTTTCACCGCAATACCACCTCCACAATGTTGGTCCCTTCTCCCCATTGTGCCTTTTTGTCCATGATAAGATGCATTCCTTGTTTGAATGATCCTCTATTAATAAGTGGAAGGATATGGTTCCTATTTAGTGTGGTCACTTGGCTAATGACGGTGATTATTGCAAGGTTAAGTGTAAGATTGATGATAAGATTGGAAGCCCTTTGGATGAGACTCCCTTAAATGGTGGATTTTTGCATCCAAACCCTCTTTTGAGTGATCTATTGATATTTGGGCTCAAACCACTTTGATGGTCATTTGTTGTTTTTGGGTCTTTCCAAAACCTTTTTCAAGTTCCTTGCTTGAATCAAAAGCATTGTTGTTCATTCTTAGTTTATTTTTGTTGTATTTTGTCCTTTTTTTGTAGTCTCACTTTTTATGAGACTCCTCTCTTCTGCCTCTACCGCTGCTTTGTAATGGGTACATGCCCTTCCCACATTTAACTTAGTCAAAACTATTAATAAATAAAATAATTCAAGTAAATAAAATAACTCAAATCTAATATTTATTTTCCTTGGCATTTATTGTATACATTTACTTAAGATATTTATAATAATTTTTAAATAGTTTTAAAGTAAAATACAATAATTATGCAAATAAAATAATTGACATTGCTTGATTTTTTTAAGAGAGATGCATTAAGATATCTACACTATTTATTTTAAATATGTATTTTATTATATTAATGGATTTCTTTATATCACATTATAGTTTAGGTGTAATCTAATGATATTTTATTTTAAGGGTATCAATTAATAATATAAATTTAGTTACTCAAAATGAGTTGGAAGAGCATCTAACTTTTTCTTCCTATTCATGTGATTGATATTAGTCATTCTAATTGAACATGATTCAAATGATTCATCATCTTGATTGAAATTCAAATTGATGATTCATGTGATATGTTCCAATTATATCCTTGTATTTAGAGGCATCCAATGTATTTGCCTTAATTATCAATAATTTCAGAGTTGAATTTAATTATCATTCTCATTTATAAACTTAAATTTCTAAATCTTTTTTCATGAATAGAGGATTTTAAATAATTTCTATATTTTACCATAGTTCAACTTCTATGGATTGATCTAGGTAAAAGCATCATTGTTATGCAACAATAATCCTTTAATGTGTTATAATTCTTATTTACAACAGTAAATAATTAATCTATGAAGACATTCTAATGAGGAATCACTATACTAAACACTAATCACTATTATTGATCAAGTATTACTTGAGCTATAATTATTCAATGATCTACTAATTCTTTCCAATTTGAATAAATGAATGAATACAATGTGAATACAATGTAAATTCAAAAACAATAGAAAAATTCTTCAACAAAGACAACATATATTTCCTACTCAACAAGATAAGATAAAATCAATTATTACAATAGTCCAAAGGAAATACAAACCACTTTGTACTACTTGTTTGATATACAAAAAATGGATCTATCAAATCAAGAAACATTTTTTAAATTAAAAATACCGAATTTGCAATATTAATATTTCCACATCATATTAAATTTTTTTAGTGTAGAAAAGAAATAATATTTACTCATAGAAATGGATTTGGATGAATATGTAAGAAATTAGAGAGGTTATATTTTTGAAAATAGTGCAAATGGTCATAGGTTAGTAAAATTAGATTAATTCATATTTAATTAAACAAAAATAGAAGCTTTTGAGTTGGTTGGATAAGATTCCTCTTGCCTCTTTCCTCCAGATCAAAGAATCATTTTTGTTAGAATCCATTTTAAAAGTATAGAAACATTTTTTAAAAAAAATTAAAGTGAAAATAACTTATTACAATATGGCTTCAATGTTTTCATTTTATTTCTTGAAACAATTGTGTACATTATTTGAGAAAATATCTTTCTCTAATAACAGAAAAATGTCCCCCTAAATTGGCCTTCATTTAGAGTTGTAATATGTCTAACATATTCACATTAGGTCTTGGGCCCTTTTCAACTAAATGAGCTTATTGGTGCCTTTTTTTGAGTGTTGTAAAGTGTTGTAACACACTTTCATACTTTTCTACGGTTGTCATTAATAATTGGGCTTTCTTGTGCTTTAATTGGCCCTATTTTGCATCCACAAGCCCCATTTGATGCATCTTTTCGAGGTTAATCTCGACACAAATAATTACCCAATCATAATTCAAGTGTTTTAGGATTGAATGGCCTAGATTTAGTGATTTGAGACTCATTCACCACCTTGGGTGAATGAGTCCCACCTATATTTTTTTGTCTCGAGTTTGGTGTCACACATTTCTAAGCACTTTTAAATTTGGTGCCAAATGTTAGGCTTGGTGGGACTCATTTGCTACCTTGGGCGAATGAGTCCCATTTGGCCCAAAATAAAAATTAATTAAAATTTTTGGTGGGATTTTATCCTCCTAGATCTGATGTTGGCTTGTAGTGTTGTAATTTTGGGATTTCTTACATAATTGAGTATAAATACAAGGTTCTTTCATTCATTTTCACCTAAGACTTTTGGGAGAGAATTCCTAATAGAAAATTGAGTTCACAAGATAATTCAAGATCATTCAAGCATCTTCAATAGTAGATTATCAAAGCATTTTAGAGCAACATTCAAGCATCAAGCATCATATCAAGAAATTCATGCATCATTTTTGTTTTGGAGCTAACAATTGTGGTGTAGGGTTTTATGATTCAAGCTAGCATTCCATTCAAGATCTACCACATCCAAGCAAGATCCAAGATCTACATCCATTAGATCCATTGTATACATGTTTGTAGCATTTCATTACTAGGGTTTGATGAGTTGTAACATCTTATTTTGTTCATTCATCATTCTCCATTACTATTCCATTCTATTTCAAGGTTTTGATTACTAAAATGGGGTTTGACCAAGGAAAACCCCTATGTTAGAGTAAAGGTTTTAACTTACTATGTTACTTAAGTTACCTTTATTCCTCTCTTAAGATTTTACTTTAGTTTGCATATTGTGACATTTAATAATTATAGTAATTATTAAATGTCTACCTAATAGGGTTTCTTTAGGGTTGCAGAATCTCCTTTTATAGGGATTGATCATTGTATTTTATCACTCTCTCTGATTAATACATTTTCAGCTTTAAGAGCACCCTTGCTTTTTTGTCTCGAATGTCTTCTTTATGTGACAAATTATTTGCATGCAGGTGATCTTTGGGGCCTGTGAGGTTGGCTTTCACAACTTCAACATTGTATCAGAGCTCCAGATCTGCAGCTTCCTATTCGTCTTTTGAAGATTTCAACTTATAGAGTTTTTTTTTTGTGTGTAAGAGTTTCATTCCTGGTATTTTTTGCTAGATCAGAGGGGTTTTCCATCATTTTTTTAGAAATTTTCACCTTGATCTCTCAAATGGTGAATGCTAGTAAAAAACGGACATCATGGGTGCGCTCAGAAGGCCCAAAAATCCCTATTTTCATACAAACTATGATAGGTTTTGCCAAAAATTGATTTTTTAGTGTTTTTGGGGAATCACAAATAGTTCCGAGAAAAATTTGTACAGATGCATCAATTTTCATGCCATTTTTTGGTGTCTGCATCAACTTTGAGTTGCCTCAATTTTTGTGCCATTTTGCATCGATTTCCTTGCCCTTTTGATTTATGAGCTACCTCGATTTTCATGCCATGAAGGTTCAACGAAATATTTTATTAATTTTTTAATCTTTAAATTAATAAAATTTTTGGTTTAAAGCCTAAATAATCATGTTTAGTAAAATGGTCATATTTTTAGCATACAGTGTTAGTTTTTTGAAAACAAGATATCATCGAAAAGCTGGTTCTGGCGCTGATCTGATGGTGTAGGTGTGATTTCTAGATTTTTCTGTTTTGATTCTATTTTCCTCAGTCAAAGTTATAACATGTTTTTTACACTCCTGAGGGCGTACCTTTTGCGTACGAACTCCATTTTTCACAAACGAATAAGTGTTGGAAAGGTGGTTCTGTGATATTTCCAAATCTGTCATTTATTTTTCTAGAATATTCCAGAGGTACATTTTATTTGGTATTTTTTGTTTTCACAATTTTGTCAATTACTTGGACATTTTGGCACCTGGAAAGGATTTGTTTACATGAAATGCAATATTTTGATCTGATTTATATGTATTGAGGTCATTAGTCTCTGATTTTTTTATTTGAGTGAGTATCATGGGTTTTTCTATTCATCCTTCTGTAATCAACTTGGATAAGGATAATTATGAGCCATGGGCAAAGGGCATACTTACACATTGTAGGTGGCTTAATATTTTTCCTCATTTGTATGGACTCATACATACACCAAACACATCAAGGATTTTATCAGCATGGGTTATTATTCGAGATCATATCATAGGGGTTATTGATTGTAGTGTTGATTTTAACACTTTGTGTGCTTTATTTGACATTTGTTGTCCTTGCACACTTTGGAACCGTCTTTGGGAGATTTTTGTAGATTATAATATCTCTCCATTCCCAGAGGATCCCACTGTAGATTGTCTCATCCCTCTTGCAGATATAGATTTCATACCCTATTATAACCGTACTCTAGATGAGCTTGTGTATATAATAGGTCTTGCATGTGACGATGGTTTAGAGACTTGTATCCATGTTCCCACTCTTGAGATCGAAACTACATCAACATCTCCTATTGTTCCTGATCAGTTTGACATTGCCACATCTTTGGCCCCTATTGATTTAGTACAACAGGACATCATCCATCTTCAAGACATAGCTACTTGGGATTCATATCTTGTAGACATATCATCCTTGTTTGTAGAATCCTATATTGTAGATCTAGAGGATTACTTTGAGGAAATTCATCTCCTCTACCTTTACAGTCAGGTTATCACTATACACCCACCATTATCCGTGCATTTAGAGGTTGCATTTTAGGATTCTCCACATCAGTTTGGATTTGGCATCATTTGTTTTAGTGCAGACAATGAGATTCTTCAGCATCCCATCATGGCACACATCTTGGGACAGATTGGTTCATCACTCTTCACAAGATTTCTTCGCCATCATCCTTTGGATCTGTTTCTTCCCAAGGGGAGGAATATTATCTGCCACTTCAGGATCTCCTTTTGGATTCTACATCAGGCATCTACCATTGTGACAGGAGTTTCTTCATTGTGGGGGGCCTTCTTGTCTCTTTATATCTCTTGTATGGAGACCATCGTATATGTACTTATATGATAGAAGCTGTCTATAGGGGGTATCATGTAATCCACCTCCTGTCCTTCTTTCATTAGGGCATTTCATTCTTTTCTTTTCTCTCTTTTGGGGGGGATTTTTGTTCCCATGAGGTTTTCTCCCTTTTTCCACTTTACAGAGATTTGGTTGTATTCAGGTACTTGATCATGCCTAGTTGTCGGGACCCTTGTTTTCTTTCATGCATTTTAGTTACCTTTTCTTTCTTGCACATGTTTGTAGCTGCACTCTTGCTCATCTTAAGCGGGGGTGTTAGAGTAAATTTTTTAACTTAATTATGTTAATTAAGTTACCTTTATTCCTCTCTTAAGATTTCACTTTAGTTTGTATATTGTGACATTTAATAATTATATTAATTATTAAATATCTACCTATTAGGGTTTCTTTAGGGTTGCACAATCTCTTTTTATAAGGATTGATCATTGTATTTTATCACTCTCTCTTATTAATACATTTTCAGCTTTCAAAGTACCCTTGCTTTTTTGTCTCGAATGTTTTCTTTCTGTGACAGTTTATTTGCATGCAGGTGATATTCGGGGTCTGTGAGTTTGGCTTTCACAACTTCAACACCCTATCCACTAACCTAACAAAATTTCCCCCTCTCCTTTGTATGTGATTTGTAGGTCTAGGTTGCATATTTCATAAGGAGCAACATTGGAGAAAAGATGTCAAATCATTCAAAGTTGTCAAAGTTGTCATCAAGCCTTGAAAAACATTGGATAACACCTACAAGTTGCAAATCAAGGTTTCGAATATGGAAATTAATTAGGAAGGACAGAGTAGACAAAAAAGAGTAGGATCAGACTTTAAAGATTTTAAAAACCTTAACTAGATTGATTCACCACTTCTAGTGAATGAGTCCCAATTCCAGTCAAAATTTAGATTTTATAGATTCGAGTACCCATTTGGAAGATTCCTGTTCTCACATAGAAACCTAGAATCTTGACTTATTCGCCCTGCTTGGTGAATGAGTCCCACTCAACATTAAAGAAAGATTGTCTAGTGTTTCAGACCTCCATCTAGCCATTTCTAGATTTCTAGCTACACTTATTCCTTTCTGTAGTTTTTTGTTTTATTTCATTCACTTTTCTAGGTCATTGCATTGAATTAAGGTTTAGTGTTGTATCTTTCATTTCATTATTCTTTCCAAGTTCTTACTTGGTGGTGAACCCCTTTTTAGTTAGCATTCAACCCCTAGGACAACCCTCTTGGAAGATCTCTTTCTCCTTTGCATTGAGATCTCAAGGGTTATCCTTGAATGAAATTGGAGAAGTGAGTGTGCTCTATGTCCTAAAACCATATGATAGCACCATACCACTTTTTCTTCATTTCACTTTCTATTAGCTATCTCAAGAAAGATAAATATTTGATCAAAAAGAGGCTAGATATTTTGATGAAATATGAGTTTCATTACTTCTTAATTGGTCTCCCTAGTAAATGTAAATTTATTTATTTTTCTTGTATATAGTATAATTAGATTCAACAATGAAATTATTTACTCAAGTTTTGTTCAATTTCTTCGCATATTATCTTTTTTTTTCCTCCTAATATATTACTCTGTTCACATTTTTTTTTTATCTCCATCTTCTTTCATGTAAACCCCTAAATTGACACTTGAAAATTTAATCATAATGTATATTTAATAATCAATTTTGGATAAAATAGAGTACTTCAATTCAAAAATTTAAAGTTGAATTTACATTGCAAATTTCTTATAGTGATGTATTGAAATTTATAATACTTCAACTAGCTAAATTCCTATTTTATGAATTAAATAGAAGTATTAAATATTTTTTTGGGATGTTATTTCACAAGAAATAATAGATTGTTGGTTTTAGATATTTAAATTTTTTTAATTTGAAATGGAATGAATCCTTATTTGGAGTGGGAGTATACAATATTGTGATTAGTGATTACTTCAAACATATTATGTTAATGCATATATAAAAAATCATATGTTTAGCTCTATTTTCTAGCCCTAATTATCATTCAGAAATCATAATTGTATGGCTTAGTCAAACATTATTTTCTAAGCCAATTCTCTTTTTTCATGGATATAGGTTGTGTAAAAATTAATTTCAAGGTTGAAAATCATATGTAGTAAATAAAAATATAAATCTATCAACTCTAAAGAAAGAATATATTGTGCCTATCACAAACACAAAGACTACTATTTTAAGTGGGATGAATCATTTTGTGTTACATATCTAGCGATATCAATGGTTTACTTTTTAGTCTTCTTCTTTGTGTTGTAAGTGGCCTACTTTGATTTTAATTTTTTTAATTATTCCTATTGTATCTATTTTAGGTTTTTTCCTTCTTCAAAAATATATTCTAGAAGTATGAGGAAATTTGGAGTATTATACAAGAATTTATTTTATGCAAGGGCCATCATCTATTTGGTGCACCTATATCTTTACTCCCATAATTATTTTCTAGAATTTCATATTTTATGAGACAAGTGTTTTTGAATGCTAGATATTCCATTCAATGGGCTATTTTTCTTGTTTATGTTAGCACTTGTAATCACATATATGTATAGGTAGGATCTCATAATTTTAATCATGTTTCTCAAATCGGAGTTCTAGAATACACTAATCAAGTTAGTTAATCATTAAAAAAATTGTTAATATAATATTGGTATGAAAATACTACAACTTTGGCTAGAACATAATCTATCTTTTATACATTTGACTCTATCTTTTCTCATTGTTACTTGAATAGTTTAGTAAGGCTCTTCTTATTTAATAGTATAATTATAGTGAATAAAAAATAAGAGAATTAGAGTAAAATTTTGTCCCTCTTATAATTTTGATGGATGCATTCTTAATAGTTCATAATAATTTGGTTTTAATTTCATGTGCCATACCTTTTGATGAAATGACTATAGGGTGTCACTTGGATACATGAGATAAAAATAAACATTTTTTCTTACCATTTTTTTATTTCATTCATATTATTATATATTCCATATACATCTACAAAATTTATAGATTCATTGTTCTTTCTAAATGGTTTTTCAATTTCATTCTTATTTTATTCATTTCTAATGTTTTATTAAAAAATAAGGGAAAGGGCCCTAATCTCAAAAGTTTAAGAAAACATATAAAAAGCGTAGAAACAACAAGAGGGAAAATAGGCATGAAAAATAACTATAAGGCATGTAGACCCAACAAAACAATAAATTAATAAAACAAAACTTAGAAGGAACAAGAGACCACCTACACTAAGCTAGTTGGTCAAGCTCTACTCTTCAAGGAGGGAATCGAGGGACACTTTTTAGTCCTCTTTATCCTTATACTCTTTATCTTTCTTCTCATTAACATTCATATCTTCTTCTCTTTTTTCTCTTTTCTTCTTTTTCTTGGCAATTTTGGACTAGCCAAAGATGGTACCCATAACAGATTTTTTTATTATGCATGGTGTGTAAGCATAATAATTTTGGATAAGGATTTTCCAAACAAGTAATTCTATCATTACTACTATTGGAGACAAGATTTTTCTCCAAGGTACCTACTTTATCCTAGAGGTTCTTAATGTTAGCATTAACTTTATCCAAGTATTTCTCTCAATTAAAAAGAGAGAAGGGAAATTCTCCTCAATGATATTTGAGATCTCTAGAAGCTTGAGGGAAGGATGAGTTAGAAATAAATTTATCTCTCCTATATATGCACAAACTCATTCTTTTCATTCTCCATATAAATCTATTTGAATCCACCTTTTTCATCCTACTCCCTAATACCATCATCATCTTGCATCTCCTCGAACTCATTCTCCTTCTTCCTCACAACCATCCAAAATATGAGTAGTAAAATTCTCATCCTCAACCTCTTCATCATTAGACTCCTCCCAAATCTCTTCGCCTTTAGTATTTTTGGGTTTCCTAGAACTCTGGCCTTTGTCTAGTCTGGAAGACTTGCAGCTGCCTGACCCTTTGGTTTCCCAATGTGAAGTCCCCACAGTATATTTCTCTACCCTTTCAATATCATACAAGTAAATAGTCTCACCCTCAAGTAGGAGGGAAATGGGGCTTTTAGCTTTTTTCTTATTATTTCTAATGTTATTTCTATTAGATGTGTATTTTTTGGTTTATTAGTTATTTATTTATTATTGTTCTTGTTGTCATTATAGTTGCTTGATTTATTTTTTATTTTTCATAATGATGTTTTTTCTAATTTATATTTTGGCTTTTTCATTCCACTCTAACCTCTCTTTTTGTGGCTTCTAATTTACATATAATCATTTTTATTTTTTTTTAATTATTTAATATAAATATATTATTGATAGATTGTAGCAAATTTTGAAAACATATATTTATTTAAACCATCATATGTAATTATATCCAACAATTTCTTCAAGAATAAATTACATACATTCATGATTTAATAGACTAATGAAATTCAAAAAATTTAAAGGTTTCTAGGCACTTTGTGCCTTCAAATCTTAGAACTCTCATGCTTTCAAATTTCTTTTATTCATTACTCAAGTTCTTAATATAATTTTTCCCGTCATCGCATAGCTCTTTACATTTACAAAAAATATTTAAACAAGTACAATAATGAAAATTGAGCCATTATGATGCAGGAGCATCCAGTGGTGTTAGGGAAATCAGGTGCATCACCCAAAAAGATTTTTTTCATTTATGTTTCCTTTGGTTAGCTTTTTGTTGATGTCTTTGCATTTCTAAATACCCTTTTTGTCATAATGTAATTCCCCACTTTTAGTTTTGCTTTTCTGCATTTTTTGGTCAATCACTATTTTTAGCAAGTATTGGAATTTGAAGATGTTTCGGGTCAAAAATTATATGGGAGGATTTAGAATGGAAAAATAAGAAGATTGGAAAAAGAATCAGGCCAAGAGAATTCCCAGTTTTGAAAGATATTACAATTTCAATCTCCCAAAAATGCACCTGAAAATCTTCCAGATAAGGTTTGAGGCACTAAATGGCCCCGAAATGGCCCAAAAACTTGCTAAAATTGGCATATAAAATTTTGATCACGTTCTTAACTTTGATACCTTTCTGACAATTCAAACGGTTCGAAAAGTGGAGTCCTGAATAAAAAATTATGGCTCTCGAAAGTTGGTACACTTTCAAAATGTGCTAATTTTTGAATGATGTTTTAAATTTTGAATTTAAAATTGTAATTTGTGGTGGAAAACCACCAAAATATGCTAATTCAAATGTTGTTTGGCTCCAAAACAAAAAAGGAGCTATTTATGGGGGGGATTTTATGATTTTTGTAGCTTTTTGGGGAAAAAGAGTTTGCATGCTACAAAAGCGGAATTCTTTAGTGGCTATAATTTTATGTCACTTGAATGTATTACAGAGCTTGAGGATTTATGATCCTCTGCATGTAAGAAGTTAATTTTATGAATAATAAAATTATTCTCTAGTTTTGTGCATAAATTTTTGTGTCTTGGGTTGCACCCTCATCACATTATAACACATAACAAAACAACATACCTCAAATATGAAGACCATCTCACACATATTCCAAAATCATGTCTTCTCTCATTTTAATTAATATACTCTATATTAGAGAGTCTTAATAGATTGTCAAGTCAAGTTCAACTAGAAATAAATTTCAAAATTATTTATTTTTAGAACACCAAATTCAAACATAATGTGAGTAAAATAATACATACAAAGATTATTATTTGTTTTATTTAACCTATAAAAAATGATGATTAATTTGATTTAAATTTTACTTCTTCATCTACACTCCCTTATAAATTACAATGTATTAGTTTGGAATTTCCTTGGTTTAATTTTTCTCTCTAGTTTGTATGTCTCCCTACTAATGACAGCCTTGTTTTTACTATTTCCTTTTTCTTTTAGATTAATTACTTCTTATTATGGTGCATCCTTCATTTTTCCTTGAATTTTAAGCCTTTCTCCTCCTTCCATGTTGTTATTTCCTATTTAATTTTCTATAGTATAAAATAGTTTGCTGACCTACTTCATGTCTAGTCACACCTCTAGCTAATTCATTCCCATTCCTATAGCTTTCTTCCTAGATAACTAAAATGTAAAAATTCCCCCTGTGCTTTTGTACCTATACAACCTTCCCAAAAACATAATTAGAGAAGTTTGAAACTAATATTCAAAGAATCATTTTATGCTAGAGTGAAATGGTTAAACTAACTTCTCTAACTAAAAAAATGAAAAATTGTGATTCTAAATTTAAATTTATATGAAGAATTGCTATGATCTTCGATGCTCATAGATCAAGGCACTTTTTTTTTCTAGGTGTCTCAATCTATCTTAGTTATATGGTTCTAGCAAAGTATCTTGAGTGACCTCCATGGAAAACATGCCAAACTAGAATGGGAGAATGTTTAGACTTCATGGAGCATACAAATGTTTCATATAGACCTGCAATTAGACGTGGAGTTTATCTAAAATAATATCTATCATTTTATATCGACTTGAAACTTTATGGATATTCCAACAAGGACTACATTCTTTAAAAATATATTATTTGAGAGTTGTGAAAATGCACCAATAATCTTATTTATCCTTATAAAAATCATAGGGTTGAACTGAGTACAAGGTTAAATTAAAGTGGGTGGGTGAATTCGAGGAGAGGCCTCATTTTATTCTCTATGTGTCTTGATCCATACAGGATTTGATTTCATGAAAGTATATTAAGAGATCTAAGATCATGAAACTAATTAACTACAATAGATAAATTCTAGGACTTAACATGGGCATATGCATATTCTATCTAGACCAATAGTTGAATATGTAGTACATTAAAATAAATATTTTTTTCATCTTGTATCATTTCACTTTTCCAACAAGGAATACATTCTTTTGAAATGCATCATTTGAGAGTAGTCTAAATGGGCGAACAAGTTACGGTGGTTTAGTGAATACTAAGGGAGACATTGTTCCACTCCCTAGATTTCTCAATTCATTTAGGTTGTAGGATTTTGGAAAGGTCTCCCAATAGACCTAAGAGAATAAAATTCCAAACTATGATAGATTAGTTCATAGACTTTATGGTGCATATAATTTTCTTTTCCATGTTGGAATAAATAGCTACTTTCCTAACTAGTCACTTAGTGGGGTCTTATTTACATGTTATGTCCACATAGGTCCTATGCATACTTAATTTATTTACATAAGATTCTATATTTTTATATTTTATTAAATATTAGAGTCCTAGGTCATTTAATGTTGGCTCATTTCATTTAATAATGACACAATCATTTAATGTTGGTACTACATCACATCTTGTCCATATAAGAAAAGTCATTATACACTCTTATAATATACTACATCATCATATTTGATAGATCTTAATATCAAGAAAGCTTATTTCTTGCATACTCTCTTGTAGAAAGATTTCATTATTTTTGTAGGTGGTCCTAGGATAGAGCTAATGTTCAGCTCCTACATGGTATGAAAGCCAACCCTTGCAAATCACTCCTAATATTTGAGGGTAGAGCTATTATTGGTGAGAGATCTTTGTGAATTTTATTAAGTTTAATCATTCTCTTCCTGTGCATTGAATGGTGATTTGGGGAATTAAAAACTTGCGAAAAAAACAATACTTGTGGAGGATTCCTCTTTATGGGTTTCATTGCAAGTTATTTTTGGAGTATGTTAGAGGCATTTCCATATAGTTTAGAGGTTTTTCATTGCCCCCATCACTATTTTTGTTAGTGTTAATTTTAACTTAGGATAATTAGGGATAATTAGTTTCTCTCATATTCGGTAGTTTTTTACCCATCATATTTTCATGCCTTTAAAAGGCCTATAGACTATGCAATATCTCATCTCATTCTGAATATCATCTTGATATTTAGCAAAATAGTGTTTTTCTTCTCTCGAATGTGTGAAGGTGATTTTTTTGTAGATTGAGGATCTTGGGAAGGAGATTCCATAGCCTACATGGTATCAAAGCTCCTCCTCTTGCTCACCTTCCTGGAGAGTTTCTGCTTAGGAGATCTAGGCAATTTTTTTCCTACTATTTTTTTTTTGACAGTTGAAATTTATTAAATTTCAAATTTTCCATTATTATTTTGTTTCCTATTGAAGAGAGGTTGATTCAAAACAAAGAGACATTCTTTTCTATTATGGAGGCTCATGAATCATTGTGATTTTCAACATGGTTTTGTGCTTGGGAAGCTATGAAAAAATCTCACCCATGAATGTTTGTCCAGAGCCTGAATCTTGCACAAGAGGCTATGAAACATTGTTGTAGGTGCAAATTTTGTGTCTTGAGGTGTGATTCATCTCATCCATAGGGCGAATGGATATTGGAGGGCATGATTTTTTGGTGCAATTTAATTTTTTTGCAACCTTTTAATCATTTTGCAGGGACCATCCTTGCATTTGGTGGTGATATTAGCTCTATCTTGAATAAGGGAAAATTGCATCTATATTGAGGGAGAGTATTTCTATTAGGGCTTGTCCTAGCAACCTACAAGTGACATGTATAGTGGAAAGACACAAATTTTTATACAATGAGAGTAGATTGATATCGTCACCTTTGTGCTCTAGAGAATTTTTGCAAGAAGAAATGATTTTGTGTTGGGAGGTTGTGAATCATCACTTTGGAGTGAATTCACAAGTCCTAGTTATGAGTGAAGTTTGTGGAATTTATTTGTAGGTGTGATTCATATCTCAGAGTCCAAGAATTTCACAAGCCATTGATTGGCCACATATTTGTGAACAAACTTTATTATTTATAAAGTCTTGAATAAATATTTCATTTTAGGGTTCTCCTCTTATACGTAGCATTTGAAGGAGGGCCCACATTGTAGATTCAAAGAAATTCATAGGGAATTTAGTCCCACATTGGTGGTTTGAGGCAGGTTATTTCTATTCATATAGCCTCTTACTCCCTTCATTAGTGTGAGCAAAGGCTCATGCGGTCGTGAAATGTCTCTCACATGTGGTGATTGGTGGTCTATATGCTATTGTACTTTGTAGGCTCGGTGGAGTTTGCTTGGTGTTTGCATGAAGATAAAGCAATGGGTCCCACCAAATTGTGCACTAAATTAGGTTTTTAACCTTCAAATTCTTGTTTGGAGGTTTTTATAACTATCTTTGAAAATTTTGAAGAATTATCATTTATAATGGTTTCTTTAGAGAAAGGAAATTTTAGGAAATGGAGTGATTTTATTCTCACTCATCTTAGTGAGAATAATCTATTGCCATATTTGTATAATAAAGTTCCTATTCCAGGAACACATTGTGGGTATATTATTTGGAAAGGATATAGGGCTCAAGTCTTTAGAGTTATTTTTAAGGATATAAATGATGATGAATTTTTGGAATCATTTGTTCATTTTGAGTGCCCTAATTCTCTTTGGACTTACCTTCAAGAATCATATGGAGATCATGATACTCCACCATCTCTCGATGATCCTCTTTCCAATACCAATGTTCCTTTTAACTCTTCAAAGAAGATAAACCATGCTTGTGATCCTTTGGACGTTTTTGAGACTTCAAATGAGGTTATAGAACTAATTCAGAGGTTCTTGATTCTATGTCAGAGATAGTTGATCCACCTTCATTATCAAGCAATAGGATTATCATTGTCTTCCTGATTGGTATTCCTATTTGTCATAAATTAGTTCATTGTTCATGGAATCTCACATTTCAAACTTGGAAGACTCATTTGAAGGATTAAATTTCCTATTTGATGATAGTTGTGGTACAATTGTTGTCACTCCATCTCTTCCTTTGGAGAATATTCAAAATCAATCTCCATTGGTACCTTGTTTGTCACCTTCTATTGTGATTGGGCATGTTCTTGATTTTTTTGTGGCATCATTTTCCAAGGTCTTGGTGACACATGAGTAGATTTTAGAGACATTATCATCCTACATTTGTATTTCACTTGCTAATTCCTATCCAAAATGGGAAGCATTCATGCATTTGTACTTGGTTTTTTTTATTCTAAAAGGGAGAAAAAAAATTGTTGACATTAGGTCATGTTTTATCTTCATGAACTTACCATTTTGCAAGTGATTACACATTGTGAGGGGGCTACATAGTCTCTCTCTGTTTGTATTTTTTTGAGATTAGTGATAGGAGCTGTCCTTGGAGGGTCTTGTGAAGTCCTCCTTTCACTTTTTCAACCTTTTTTTATCTCTCTTTTGGAGAGCATTTTTCTCCCACAAGGTTTTTCTCCTTTTCTTCAGTTATGAGAGATTTCTTTTTTGCATTGTACTTGTGCATGGGTACCTAACATGGCCTTGTAGCCAAGACCCATTTTGCATAATAATCTCCCTAAGTTTGCACCTAAGGAGGGCTGTTAGTGTTAATTTTGACTTAGGATAATTAGGGATAATTATTTTTTCCTGTATTGAGTAGTTTTTCACTCGTCTTATTTTTCATGCCTTTAAAAGGCCTATACACTACATGTAATATCTCATCTCATTTTGAATATCATCTTGATATTTTCCAAAATAGTTTTTTGATTCTCTCAAATGTGTGAGGGTGATTTTTTTGTAGGTTCACGATCCTAGGAAGGAGCTACCATCTCCTATAATTTATATACTATACAGATCCCTATAATGCATATAGTTTGTATGAGGTTTGCATAGTCATAAAATTCAATAGATTGAAATGAATATTCCTTGGTACATGGAATATTTTTATTGTTTTTACCAGTATATGTTATCTCTATATAATCAAATGTATAAGCAAAATTCAACATCTATCAGGTCATGTCTACAACAAGGTACAGGTTGGTAGTTCTTCTAAAATAAATATTTTTTGGTAGATTAGTTTTTTTCATTGAGTTTTATTATCACCCTAAGTGCAATCCCATCAACTAATGTAGGTGTTAAGTCCTTGTAGGTGGTGCAGGACCACCTACCATCAATTGAAACCACCACCCCCTTAGCGATGCAAAATTTATTTTAACCTACCAGCACCCCAGCCTCCTCAGTGGTGGTCACATTATAGATCATGTGTCAACCCACCAAGACCTAAATTTATGACACCAATTAGTCCCCTAGGTGACCAAATTGAGCCTTATTTTGACAAGAACATAAATGTTTTCCCAAATATCAAAATTTTGTAAATGAGATATCGACAAAAAGTTGGCTCCACACAATTCGTATTGGTGCACATTATTTTTATATATTTTGTTGTGCCTATACATTTGATTGCCAACTAAAGTGTCTTTTCCCTTTTCGACCTTTGAGCTCATAACTTTTCACTAATTCATCTATTTTTTGTGATTCCATTAGCAATTGAATCCTATGTTTAGGAGATTTATCTTTTAGTTCATGCAATTTTTGTAGATTCAGCCCCAAGTATAATTTATTCAATTTTTATAGATTTTGCATATACTAATTGATTACTTGGGAATACTATCTCCTGGAAAACTTTAACTTTTCAAGGGAGCTTTTTTTTTAGTTTTATTTTAGATTTGGAAGGTGTGACATCAATTTGTATCGGATATTTATCTATCTTGCACTCTTGGAAATTTTTGTTTAATGGTTGGATCAAGGTCTAAGGTCTTAACTCCTCATAATTATTATACATGGAAGGAAAGAATGAGTAAATTTCTTTGGAATATGGATTTTTGGTCGAGCTTGGATGATGAAAAACCTAATTTTTCTAGAGATTATAAAATATTTTCTCATAGGAACAAATATTATGATGCTATGGGTTTGATTGTTATGCATGTTTTTGAGATTCTATTCTTTCATATTGAGGAATATACTAATCCTAAGAAATTTTGGGATAAGTGAAAGGAAATATTTGGTTGAGTTAGTGAAATTCAAGCTATGCATTTAGACGAAAAATTGACATCACTTTCCATAGATTATTTTAACACCATCAAAGACTATTTGGTAAAACTTAAATCATAAAGATCTCAATTAGGTTGTGGTAAAGATAAAACTATAAAGAAATTCATACTCTTGATTTTTTTTAAGTTGAAAGGATCATTTGCATACTTCTCTACTTCCATTTATGATACAATGGATGGATTAGGTGATTCTTTTTTATTCCTTCTTTTGAGATATTTAGTGAAAGGTTGAATAAGGAACAAGCTAAACTTAGTCAACATGACACACACTCTAAGAATCGTCCTTTTATTGTATGACCACCTAAAGTTAGAGGAAATAAGAATGCAAAACCTAAGATAGAATCTTGTGATAAACCCACTTCTCGTAGAGAGGATAAAACTAAGGAGAAACCCAAGTGTGGTTATTGTAACAAACCTAGAGATGGTGACAAAACATGCTATAAGAAAGAGTTAGATGAAATGAGGAAAATTCTAAAAGAATATAATTTTTTTCCTTCTAAATATACAAGTTCTCCTTCTTCTTCTTCTTCACAACCTTCATCTTCTACACACACAAGTACAACAAAAATTGCTAGTGGGAGTGAGTAAAGTAAAAATATACTTAGATGAAGGGTCATTCTCTAGATATAACACATGTTGAATAGTCTAGAGATTGGATTCTTGACTTTAGAGCCTCACATCATATATCAAGATTGTTGGATGTCTATATAGTTTGTGTTGGCATTGATGTCAATAGACCTATGTTGTTACATTGATATCAATCTTAAAGTTGCTTTGATTTTTTGCATTATGTTGTCATTAGTAAACTCATCGGTGTCAACCTCTAGTGTTTCCTTGAAAAGCATGTGTGTGGTTAAGTTATGGTAGCGCAATTGGTTTGGTTGTGATAATAAGTGTTACAAATTATGTGTTGGTATTTGTAGTGCTTGGTTTTCAAGTATTTTTTGAGAAATTTTGAATAGAAGAGGAAATAGTGTGGTAAAGAATTTTTATTAGAAAAGTAGTGTTTTGGTTTTTCTATGCATTTCTTCTATATTGAAGATCTACTTATGAAATTCAGATATGTGATCAAAAGTGTTCAAAGGTGTTATATCCAAAGTTTCTTGTCTTGGATCATTTTGCAAAGAAATTGTGTTCACCAATGTGTGAATTATGAAAGCAATTTTGTCTAGGAGAAATGGTTTTTCTCTACATATCTACATAGTGTTGTTTCTAGTCTTGTAGATCTAAGAGTATTCTTATATTGCTCATATATATCTCCAGTCCAAGTTGTTTAAGTTTTGATACTCTGCAAGGTTGGATTCATCAGTTACAATATGTGGAAGGTTAACAGGGTGTACAAGATTAATTTATTTTTCAGGTGAAAGTGGTTGTGAAGGAATTTATTGGATTTTAGGATGTTGATGGAATATTCCATATTGTGTTTGAATGTTTTGTGTGGTTCGTGAGTCATCTTTGATAAGTGGAAGTGTGTACTTAAACGTTCAATTGTGTTAACACATGTTTGATGAACCTTCGATGTTTACGCTAATGATATAAATTATTTGGTGTTTGAGAAATTTTGGAGTGGTGTATATGTATGGATTTAGGTCTGAGTTAAGGTGTGATTTAGTATGATTTCATTCCTCTCCATTGCAATAATTCTTAGTGCTAGTCTAACTTGAATTTGAATAGTTGAGGTGGATAGCTAACCTTGTAAATAATTTTCAAGGTTGTGATGCGTATATATGTGTGTTGAGTTCATAGAGGATATTTGCATGAACTATGTGTAACAAAAATTATGGTGTGAAGTGTACAAGTGCAAAGTACAACACAATCTTTACTAACTAAGACTGTTGGGAGTAGTGATTAGAAGGTATCTACATTCTTTTGAGAGAGTGTGAATGTACTCATGTTGTAGTGGTGGAACTTTTATGTTTCTCTGAGATGGATTTCTCATTTTCACAACCTTCTTTCTTCATTTCTATAATATAGCAGTGATCCATTGGTAGTGAACCCTTCTCTTTTGGGAAGTGAGCCCTCCTACATTGAACCTATTGTATTCGGTGTTGCAATTGCTTTATACTGTTAGCTAATAATCACTATGATTTTTATCTTCTTGGGTTTTCTACATAAATCTAGTGTTCTATTATGTATGCTTATTTTTTGTTTTCATTTTTTATTATTTTCTTTCATGTGAAATCATTATAACTCATTAAGGTTAATATTGATCTGAATGTTAGTGAGGGTTTGACGTTTTAATGAATAATTGATTCACCCCCACTATTAATTTTTTTTTGCATTCAATAAAGACAACCTATAAGGTTTTCATCCTTGAAGCATACCTCAATCATGATGATCTTGATGACTAATGGTTTTTATTTAGATATATTTGGTAAATGAGTTGCTAATGTGCCCCATGGTAGTTTCATGATTTTATTTTCATTCTTGATGTTTGGCATAATCTTCTTTCAATATATCAAATAGAAAGAACTAGTAGATCCATTGAGTTCACTCCATATTCAATTTTAATTCATGATTTGCATACTAGGAAACTTGTTGTAGTGACTACAGTTAACCATAATGCAAACATATACACATTTTCTCATGTTATTACTAATGTTGAATGTTCTAATGACCAATCTCCTAGATCAAATGTGGGTAGTTTTCATACGGTGGTTTTAGTGGGTTTTTGAACCTTATTGTTCATAAACCTTTTGATGAGGTGTGATCAAATTCTCTATCTTTTTCAAATTTTACTATTAACTTGTTTTTAGGACTTTAGATACATTTTGTCTTCTCTACATTTATCTTTGGAAGATGGTTTTAGGATAGGTATATTATATTTGGTTTTCATTCCTTTTCTACATATTTGGATGATATGTTTTAGGGTGGCACTATCCTCTTTGATTATATATGTTTGGATGTTTCTCTTGAGTTTCCATATCATTTATCTTCAATTCCTTGATTGAGGTAACATCGAATTTTTTTGAGACATCTTTAGAGACATTTGATGCTTCTTTAGATATATCATTCATGCACTTCTCCCCTCTTACTTCATCATGGAGATGAGTTTTCTTTAGCATCAACCATTAGATTTATTTCTTTCCAAGGGGATGCATGTTTTTTGTTGGCATTGGATTTCTTTTGTCTTTAGAATTTATTTAGTGGTTGTGGAGCAACTTCAATATGGGGGCACCATGTGGTCTCTTTCTTTCCCTCTTATGTGGGAAAATTTTAATGTATATATGTGACGGATTTTTTACTTGGGGTGTATGATGTAGTCATTCATCTTTTATCACTTGATTGTATCTTTTCTCTCTTTTGAAGAGGAATTTTTTCCCATGTATTTTTTCTCCTTTTCTCTATTTGTGAGAATGCATTTATATTTCTACATGGGTACCTAAAATGGCCTTGTTGTAAAGACCCATCATTGCATTCTTGAATCATTTGCATAATATTTTATTCTCTCTAAGTTCCAATGAACAGGCGGTGTTGGTGTAAGTAGGCATTTTTCCCAACTAGTCAGTTAGTGGGGTCATATTTACATGTTAATTCCACTTAGGTCCTATGCATATTTAAGTTTTTTCAATAATATTTTTCCTTTTTATATTTTATTAAATATTAGAGTTGTAGGTTGTTTAATGTTGGCTCATGTCATTTAATATTGACACAATAATTTAATTTTGGTACTACATTACACCTTTTCTATATAATAAAGGTCGATGTACACTCTTATAATATATCTCATCATCATATTTGATAGATCTTAATATCAAGAAAGCTTATATCTTGCATACTCTCTTGTAGAAGTTTTTCATTATTTTACAGATGGTCCTAGGATAGGGATAATTTTCAAATCCTACATTCTATACATACAACTAGATGTGGGGTATCTGCAAAATAATATCTTTTATTGTTCTTCGTCTTAAAACATTTGACTATATCAACAAGGAACACGTTCTTGCAAAATTTATCATTTGAGAGCAATATAAATTTTCTAGTACACTTAATTTTTCTTCTACAACTTGTAATGCAAAAATTAGTATGTTAACACATTGTAATGGGTAGGAAAGTTGTAGTGGAGGGTCTATTGCATCTCCTAGGTGTCACTATATACTTGGGTTGCACACTTCTAATAAAGTCTCTTATGATACCTAAGAGAAAAAAAGGAAAACCATGAAGGAGCATCTCTCAAACATCATGAAACCTATGAATGCTCTTTCTAGACATATAGCTAGATGTGGGTTCCCTCCAAAATAAACTCTCTTAATTTTATTGATCTCCTCTACTATTTGAGTATTCTAGTAATAAATGCATTTTTGATAAAAGCATCATTTAAGTTCAATATAAAGATGATAATAGGCTTATTTTTATTTTGTATCTCACAAGGTTGAACTAGTTATGGGAACATGTTGGGGTGACTAGTAAAGCACTAAGGGAGACCTTATCTTGTTCTATAGGTGTCCCAATCCATTAATTTTACACACTTCTAGTAAACTCTTCTAAAACTCTTGGGAGAAAAAAAATTTCAACCTATGATGAAGTAGTTATCAAAATTCATGGGGTGTATGAATTTTTCTATCTAAGCCTATAGATGGATCTAGGGTCCCCTAAAAACAACCTCCCTTATTTTTCATTATCTTGAAACTATTGGATTGTGTCAATAAGTAATTAATTCTTGTTAGAGAGTAGTGTGAATGTTCCAATTGGATTGTTTTTTCTTTTTCACCTTGTGCATCAAGAAAAAGCTTAGGAATACATTAGGTTAGGTATGTGAATGATATGAGAGGACCCATTTTACTCCACAATTGTCCCAATTCGTTTAGGATATATGCTTCTAGAAAAGTATCAAATAAGACATGAGAGTAAGAACTGTCAAAATATGATGGAGTAGTTCAAAGAATCCATTATTCCTACAAAAAAATTATTGAGACCTATAGCTTGACTATGAGAACAAGGAATGCATTCTTACAAATTTGATCATTTAAGAGAATGTAAATATACCAATAACCTTATATTTTCTTCTACAACTAATGTTTCTAGACCATATATGTCAACATGTTAGGTTAGGTGGGTGATTGCTAGGGGAGGAATTGTTTCATAGTACAAGTGTACAAATCTATCCAACTTGTATGGCTATAGCAAAATTTCCTATGAAATTGAATAGAAAAAAATTTCAAACTATCACAAAGAAATTCTAAAACATATTGGAGCATATGAATATTCCATTTAGACATACAACTATATGTGAGGTTCAAGAAAAATAACCTCTCTCAATTTTCATCATAGTAGTGTAAATATGTCAATATGCTTATTTTTTTCTTTGCATCTCATTGGGTGAAATTAATTATGTCAATATGTTGGTATGGGTAATTAAATTATATGGGAGGCTCCATTTCATTTCTAAAGTATCTTAGCATATCCAATATGCATTCTTCTCATACAATTTATTAAGTGACTTGAGAGAAAAATAAATAAACTATGATGGAGAAATTCTAGAACTTTGTGGGGCCTATCAATTTTTTGTCAAGACCTACAAATAGATATGAGGTTCCTTGAAAAATTAGTTAATTTTCATCATCTAGTAACCCTCTGAACATGCCAACAAGGAATGCATTATGAAAAATGCATCAATTGAGAGTACTGTAAATGTATCAATGCATTTTTTTTTCTTCTACAACTCATCAAGCTTAATCATTTATTCCAACATATTAGGGGTGGAAATTCATTCTATGGGAAGCCCCATTTCCTTTCCCAACTCTTTAAATTTGTTTGGGATACATTCTTTCAACAAGTTCTCTTAAGATACTTAAGAGAAAATAAAAATGAATCATTAAGTCAGATTTGGTATGCTGATAAAAAAATACACATTATTGATTACAATTTTTTTTTTAATACTACATGGATTTCCTAAAACTAATTCCAACAACTACATCATGTCTCTAATTTATAGAAAAATGGGAGACAAATACCATAATTAATTTTCTAAACATAATAAAGGTAAAATATAAAAACATCAACATCAAAAATGAAGAGGTGTTTCCAAGAATAGTAAATGTAGCTTCCAAAGAGCTATGGATATAAAAGAAAACATCCATGCTAATAATATATTGGAACATTGACTTGTAAATCCTCCATAATGGTCGATACCCCAAAGTAGGCATCTAAAATCATCACACAAATCATATGGGACACACAAAAATATTAAAAATGCTTCATTATTCAATTTTCACATGCACGTTAAGGGATTTTCTAAAAGTAGGTTTGTAACAAACACCACCAACTCCACATTCTTCATGAATGCAATAACAACTAATGCTAAGCTTTTTGGAAAATCTAAATTATAAAATCAATGCTCAATTAAATTTGATTTTCTAAGGATAGATTCTAAGAGTGTTGGGAACACGTGAATGCATAAGATTGCAAGGTAAATGGACCTTAATTGTAACAAATTTTCAGGATCAAATGCCACCCCCTTTTAGAATATCCTCCAAAACATGGCATATGTAGCATTTATGGTTACTCAAACTCATAAAACATTTGATAATGGAAAATTCAAGAGCACAAAGATTGTGGTACCTAATCAAAACCAAAACAAGCTCTAGAGACTAAAATATTTATTATGAAAATATATTACATATTTATAATTGAAAATGAGCTCAACAAAAAATATTATTTTCTTTTACTTTTTAATAATAGAAATAATTATTTTAATTTTTTAATTTGAAAGAATTACATATAAATTTTCACACAACAATAATTGTCATTAAAACCACAATGCAAAAAATTCAGAAGAATCGGCTTCTTAAAAAACCTACTAACATACATGATAGCTAACTAAATCATGATGACACACTGTATATATTAACACATGTGCTTCTTCTAGCTGATACTTATTAAACATGTGGAATTATAGTAGTTCATTATTCTAACAATGATGATTTAGGAATGTATGTCATAGATGGGCTCAGCTCTCTTGTAGAGACCTTCAAACTTTTTCCTTGCATATAACTCGATTGAGCCACGCCTTTGTCATCCAAATTTACACAATATTGGGGGATTTAGCATAAGTGTTGGATAATGAGAAAACAATAGAAAGAAAGCAGAAGTTTATCTTCAGAAAAGATAAAGGAATAAAAATTTAAAAAAAGATAAAACAAAACAATAAAAACAAAGCTGTTTTATTTCTAAGTTTGACATAGGTTGAAGATATTATATATATCTTGTTGTCTTTAAGGCTAAATTATTCTAATGAAATGTAATTCAAGAGCAATAGTTGTGTGAAGGATGTAATCAGTTTCTGTGAACAATATGAATACTGATACCTTGCCCCATGGATATTTCCTTGGCATATTGTCAAGGTTTTACCACATAGTGTCTTGTCTATTATTATATTATTTCATTTAATTTTCTATTGTATTTCTTTGCAACTAATTTGTGGTGTAATATTTTAAGTTTGTCTGTTTTACATTTTCGTTTCCACAACAAGTGGTATAGAGCAATTATTTTGTAGTATCTATGGTAGGTTTTGGTGTTTGTTTTATAACATCAAATGACAAAGGTTTCAAATGCAAGGTTCAAGGCAAAGAAATTCAATTGGAAGAATAATTTTGAGCTGTAGAAGCTTAAGATGCATGATTTGTTAGTGCAACAAGGATTGCACAAAGCGTTGGTAGAAAATTCAAAGAAATCTACAAACATAACTGATGAGGATTGGGAGGATCTTGATAAAAAAGCTCTTAGAACAATTTGATTGTGTATAGTAGATGATGTTCTTTTCAATATTGTCAGAGAGGATGCAATAGCAGGCTTATGAATTAAAATAGATCTTTAACGGAAAAATCGAGATTGTTGATTAATGACAACAAAATAATAAAAACAAAGCTATCTTTTTTCCAAGGTTGTCAAAGGTTGAAGATACTATATATATCTTGCTACCTTGAAGGCTAAATTATTATAATGAATTGTAATTCAAGAGCAGCAGCTGTGAAGGTTGTAATCAGTTTCTCTAAACAATAAGAATACAGATATTTCGCCTCATGGATGTTTTCTTGACCTATTGTCAAAATTTTACCACGTAAATTTATATCTTCTTTATTATTCTATTATTCCATTTAATTTTTTTTTATACTTTTTGCAACTAATTTGTGCTGCAATATTTTAAGTTTGTGAGTTTTACCTTTTCAGTTTCCACAACAATAAAGAGGAGCAATGGTTAGTGTAGCTTATGTTCTATGAGCAAATGACAATCTTTTATATTGATAACGAAACCAAATGTTTAGTATGTTTATGTACACAAGCCTCTGCGTAAATTTTTGGGTATAAGCGTGAATACCAATACTTTCCTTCATCTATTGAGAAAGGTCCACTTCAACTCGTACGCATTTTGTTATTGTCAGACTAAGAAGAGGCATCAAATTTTCTTCTATGGTTAACAACACTATTTTATTAGACAATTCAACTAAAACTATCTGTTTTATCAAAATGAAAGTACAATGTAACTAAGAGAAGCGAAAATTGCAGGAAATATTTACATTGCTTCCTTAATAGTCAGTATTTTAGCCCATAACGAACAACAGTTTAGCTATTTATTTTGGGGTCAACACACCTCCAAAGATCGGTTTCCGACCATTAAATCAAAACGTTTCAAATTTCAGATTCATCTTTCCTTTTAATCCTCCTATTTATCGTGTGAAGAGAAGGATTGAGAAAAGGGATCCACATACAGTCCGGACTCCACGTTGAGAGGGAAATTGAGGATAGCCCTAGAACCGCGAATTTCGAAAGCCCCACGGTCATAGGCCAGTGCAGCTTCTTCGGCTGTGTCGAAGCTTCCCAGCCAAAGTCTGGAACCCTTCTTCTTAGGGTTCCGAATCTCTGCAGCGAATTTCCGGCGAGCCTTAACCCACCTCACTCCCCTGTAATGCCTTTTTCGATCCTCCCGGGGAACAACAACAGCCTTCGTCCTCTCGTCGGAGATTTCATCCCTGAGCAAAAAGTGGGCAATTGCATTTAAACTACGGGCTTCCTCGGCTGTCAGTGTGCTCATCATTGCTGTGGCCGCTCCTCGTTCTTCCTTCCAAAATAGCCTAACTTTTATAGTGAAATTGTGGTATGTAGGTTGCCTTAATAAATCAGGCAATGGCGCAGATTCGTTGTATCTGCCTACCTCGAATGCTTGCCGAATTTATATTTAAAAAGTTTGACAAAACTTATTTATTTGCAGAATGAATGAGACGGTCATGGTGAGTTCTCAGGCCAATATTTTTGTAATATTTCGTGCGAATGGAATATTGAAATGTAGTTTTTCTTTACTTACTTTTTATTTCTTAGTGTTGAATGGAGTAGTCTTTTATATATTAAATTTGATAAAGTATCAAATTTGGATTTGAGATCTTAGAAAGTCTATATATTTAATTAGAAAATTTGACGCAACTATAATTTCATTTTCAAAAGCATAAAAAAATGTGCTTACATGACGTTGAATTAGAAATGTTATCTATAAACTAATAAAGTTTGAAGTAGAAACAAGAGTCAAAATAAAGTTATGGGAATAATTTATCATAGAATCAAAAAATGTCAAAGGTTATAGTTTGGTTTACTTTTTAAAATTATTACTATATCTTGAATTAGGTATGGAATCTTAAGAAAGAGAAACATCATCAACTTTTATCTTATTTGCCATGTATAATCTATTTATGATGCATATGAAAGCTTAATTCAACGGTGAGAAAGGGTCTATATAACAATATTTTATGATGGAAATAAATTTTAAGTATATGTAGAAATCATGATAACTAATCAAGTGATTCCCTCTTCATTTATAGAAAGTCTATATATTTAATTAGAAAATTTGACGCAACTATAATTTCATTTTCAAAAGCATAAAAAAATGTGCTTGCATGACGTTGAATTAGAAATGTTATCTATAAACCAATAAAGTTTGAAGTGGAAAACAAGAGTCAAAATAAAGTTATGGGAATAATTTATCATAGAATCAAAAAATGTCAAAGGTTATAGTTTGGTTTACTTTTTAAAATTATTACTATATCTTGAATTAGGTATGGGACCTTAAGAAAGAGAAGCATCATCAACTTTTATCTTATTTGTCATGTATAATCTATTTATGATGCATATGAAAGCTTAATTCAATGGTGAGAAAGGGTCTATATAATAATATTTTATGATGGAAATAAATTTTAAGTATATCTAGAAATCATGATAACTAATCAAGTGATTCCCTCTTCATTTAGCACTAGGCAATAACTATAAGTAATTGAACCATAATAAGAACAACCTTAAAAAACTATAATTGCTACACAAAGATCATTTGTCAATTGTGTCAATTATGTTATGAGACATTAGAGTTTAAACTTCATCTCAAAATAAACCTTTTGAACTTACACATGAATGCCCAAAATAATATTAGACATTGTAAATATTATATCATCTATATAGAAAGAAATATGGTTAGTTAAGATTGAAAATTGCATTATTCCTACAATTTCATAACTAAAATAATCACTATATGTTGAAAAAAACAATTAAATCAAATTGAAAAAGGCATAAATCATAGTCAAACCCTTAGTCAAAACCATATTCAAGTTGAATGAGTTAGGTCTAAAGGGAATGAAAAAGCCTAAAGACATTTTTCATGATACACAATAAAACTAGATATGGTATAAAGGAATGATATCATACAATAAAACAACATAATCTAGGCACATAAATTTGATATGAATATACTAATAAATATAAATAAAAATTGCATGAGTTTTAGTTCAAAACTAAAACGAGACCTTTGAAAATTCATAGCTTTTGAAGAGACTAACTAACTTGATGGATTATATATATCCAATTGATTTTACCTTGAAGGGTATAAAGAATAGTATATTTTTTAGACCTCGATGTCTATATCAGATCTATTGAGGGATTACCTAGTTAAATTTACATAGACAAAAATATGGTAGATTAAATTCTCTACATCATATTAAAATATAATCTTGTGCCCTAATACTACACTATGAAATTAATAAAACTATTTGATAGAAGCCATGACTCTATTTAAAACTTTTAAATTATTTAAACAACCACTTTTTTAATTTCACCTAGCATTCTCTTAAGAAACAAATAAAAAGAATGTCATCCACAATATAATCCACTTTCTTATGTAGTTGTTATGTATATTTGTTTTTGATAAAGTAAGCAACATTTTTAGGGTGTTGTACCCTACACGGAGAGCCACAAGGGCCAAAAAATCCATATCAAAAAACTATTATCTAAAACACCACACCAAAAAAAACCTAACTAAACCCAGAAAAAGACTAACAACACACATGGACCAACAACAAACCAGCAGCATACTAGTTGGCCTTCTCCCAATTCTTAGACAGTAGCTGGACCATATCATCACAAACCCACTCGTAGCGGTCCTCAGTCTTCTTTATCCCCATTTCATCCTTCATGGCAGCCGAAAGGTTACTAGTGACACTATGAATCATCTTCATCGTGAAGCAGGTGAACCCAAGGAGCTTTTTGTCTAGGATGTCCAGTCTATTTTTCAACATACCAATCTCCTCCTCACTGACCATAGTGTAGACGGGATCATTCTGCTCAATCTCCAGCTGCTCCGATGAATGGGAGGTTGAACCCTCCTTCTGAGGTAAACCACTGTTAGGCACAGGGGAGGGACCTCTAGTTTTCTCCTCATCCTCATCTGCCAACACCTCTTCCACATCACTACCTTTGTTGTTAGATAGCTCCTCTTTAGTATCCAATTCCCTAATCTACACCTTTTTCTTATTTTTAGCTAGCCTGCCTAAGTGCCTAATGATGGTGTCACAACCATTAACCAGGGTCTCCGCAACCACCATATCACCCAAGGAATCCTTGCTCACAATATTCTTTCCTTTATTACGAGGCACCTTCTCCTACTTACCTTTCTTTTTCATACTAGGCTTACCAGGGGTCTTAGCAGGAGTAGATTTTATGTCACATAAGCTAACAACCACACTAGTCTAGGTAGCTCCATCAACACCCTTATGTTTTTTTGCAGCAAGTTTGGGTTTCTCAACAAGGGCCAGGAGGCTCTTTCTGACAGGGCCTTTAGATTTGGCCAGGGACAAGTTGGGCATGGTAGGGGTCTCAATTTCCTCAATATGAACAACCGATATAGGTTTCAGAGGGCACATAACCAGGTGGAAATGGTAGAGTCTTAGGATGACCCTAATGGAGAGGCATGGGAGTAGGTTCATTGGGGTTCGTAGCAGCTGAATCAATACATTTTTCAACTGAATTTTTAAGGTCCATAAGCAGGTATAAGGGAAAGCTCATAAGAACCTTATGCCTAAAATGATTTAATAAGGGAAAATTGTAGTAGTAAAAAGTCTTGTACCTTCCTTCCAGTGTAATATACTTTATCAAAGAAAGGCACACATGGTTCCACAGTTGCGGAAGAACCTCCCATTCAAACCTAGACTAGTTGCACACAAGCACCTCCTCCCCCACAAAAAAATTATTCATATTGTCATTGTCCTGGGTCTTAGAATGTTTAGGATGCTTCATACCAATGCACTGGAGACCCGTAGCCTACGTGATAACTTCCTCCTCCACCATGAAGGAGATGCCACCAATGGTAACACGTCAATTCTTCCACAAATTAACAAACTGAGTCGACAGATTAGGTTCGTGACCCACGAGCCTCTCCATCATAGGAGCAATTCCACCTTCAATGCAAATGTTCCAGACTAGAGGGTCTTTGTGAAATTCTTTGTAGTTATCTGATTCATTATGCACCCTTTCTCCTCCCATGATGTCACTCTACACACTGTATAACCAGGAACGGTTATGAATATTTTTTATCTTCACCATAAATCAATAAATTTTCTTATTGAGTAATGTTCTATTTGATAGCCTTTTTCCTCTACATCTCAGCCCTAAAATCCACCTTTCTAACATTTTAGGCCTCATTTATTTATCTTTTTTAGATTTTTCTCTCCTAAGATAGCTACCCCACCTTCCCATCAACTTTGATGACTATGCACTTGTGGGTTTTACTTTTTTGAGCATTTTTTAGAAGATGTCATTGATTGGAGTTTTTCTTGTATTTTGGCATTATTGCTTCATTGAACAACATATCAACTATACAAATAAATTTATATATATATAGGTAAGTTATAGTAATTACAAAATTTATCCTTTAGCATATTTTCCTCAGTTTTGACACATTTTCTTTGTGTTTCAATATTTCTACCACAATTGCAATACTTCTACTTTGTAAAATAACACCTATTCTTTAAGATTTAAATACTTTAATAATCATATTTTATAGCCTAGATACTCATTTAATAGCTCCTCACCTTTTCAAGACTCATTTTAGAAACTACAAATACTTTTGTTATTAGTTTTATTATCAAAGAATCCATAAATTTTCACTAAAACTAATTGTACACTTTATTTTTGAAGGATGACTTTGTGAGGCCTGCCCTTTTATGGAACTTTCATTGATGCTATACTTAATATAAATATATTGACACCTTACAATATTGATTATAATTATGGTGATTTAGAAATTTCACTTAGTTTTAAACCATGGTTGATGATTACTTGCATATACATAATTGTTTAATTTAATGATTTAATGTCATTATATTCTTGAAGGTAACTTAGGAATCATGATGCTTAAGTGAATTAAATTAAACTAATATATTAAAATTATTAGATTTGTAAATGAAATTTTTAATTATTGTTTGTGATTATCTCATATCAATTAAACCAATATCCTTGTACAATTATGATGATTAAGAATCTTGAGGATTATGTTTAAATAAAATTAAAATAATTACATGTTATTAAGATGTCTTATTGAGCTAGATAATAAAAACTAAATTATGGACACTTTTTTATAAAGTCGTTGGGTGGGTACCTATGGGTTATGTTAGTGTAGTATTAAGTTTTAACTTAGGAAAATTATCTAGGTGGTTCTTTTCCATATCCAGTAGTTTTACACCCGTTTCATTTTTCATGCCTTTAAAAGGCTATACATTATGTATTTTATTTCATCCCAATTTATTCACTCTTTGGTGAAATAACATGTTGCTTCTCTCATATATGTGAAGGTTTATTTTCCATATGGTGATCTTGGGCTCGGTGGTCTCCAGCAACATGGTACTAGAGTCAACTATCTACAACTCCTTCCACTAAGATTTTTCATTGGAGTTTGAGATCATTTATTTGTTCAAGATTTATTTTGGCATTTGAAATTTTTTAAATTTCAAAGTTGCCATTTGCCAATTTTTCCTACTGTTTGAAAGGCGTTTGAATCTGACTTTGACACATTGTTGAGGGATTTGTGCACTATTGGAGGGCATGAATTTTCTATTTGGAGTATGGTGTCTGGCATGGCTTTGAATCCTTCTGAGCCATAATTTTGTCTTTTGTAATAGAGGTGTGATTGTGTCCATTAGAGGGCTGATTTTCATTTGAAAAGGCTCCATTCCTTTAGCGGATACTATCGATTGAACCTATAGACAAAGATGTATTTTTTTACTTTATGTTGTGTGATTTGGGAATGTCTTGCCTCATATCTATTCCTGAGGGTGTGATTTTCATTGTTGGGCATGATTTCTCAAGTTGGGCAAAGATCTTATGGTTTCCTTCTTTCTCAATGTGAAAAAATTCACTAGTTTTTTAACTTGGTTTTGAAGCTCTAGTTTTACATTGGTGGTGTGATGAGGTTTATTGCTATTCATATAGCCTATTACTCCCTTCATTAGTGTGAGGGAAGGCTCATGTGGTTGTGAAATATGTCTCGCATGTTGTGATTGGTGGTATGAATCTCCTGACTTGTGTTGTGCTCTCTAAACTCGGTGGAGTTTGATTGGTGTTCGCATGGAGATCAGGAAATGGGCCCCACCAAATTTCTCACCAAATCAAGTTTTTAACTTATAATTCATTTTTAGAAGTTTTTATACTTGTGAAATCACTATCTTTGAAATTTTTGAAGAATTATGAGTTATAATGGTTTCTTTGGAGAAAGGGAACTTTAGGCAATGGATTGACTTTATTCTCACTCATCTTAGTGAGAAAAATCTATTGCCATATTTGTATAATGAAGTTCCTATTCCAGGCACACATAGTCGGTATATTATTTGGAAAGGATATAGGGCTAAAGTCTTTAGAGTTATTTTTGAGCATATAAATGATGACCTTTTGGAATCCCTTGCTTGTTTTGAGTGCCCTTGTTCTCTTTAGACTTACATTTGAGAATCATATGGAGATCATGGTACTCTTCCATCTCTTAATGATCCTCTTTACAATTCCAATGTGCCTATTTATTCTTTAGAGAAGACAAACCATGCTTGTGATCCTTTGGAGGTTTTTGAGACCTCAGATGAGGTTGTAGTTACTTCAGAGGTTCTTGATTCTTTGTCACTTGTCAGAGATAGTTCATCCACCTTCATTCAGTACTTCCATAATTCCTAAGCAATAGGATTATCATTATGTAGTGTAGAAAAATGTATCCCTTTACATTTTCAAACTTGTTTGGGCCATTGTGAACTGAATAGACATAATTGTTCCTTATTTAGGGTGTTGTACAGTTTTTTCTTACACTTTCACACTAATCTAGTATTTAATTAATTAATTGGGATTGTTCATGCTTTAATTTTCCTTATTTTGCATCCACAAGCCTTAATTAATGCATCTTTCTGTTATTAATCCTCACATATAAAAATTGACCAATCAAAAATTAATGTTTTTGGATTATATGGCTTTGATTTAGTTAACTGGGACTCATACGCCACCTTGGGTGTATGGGTCCCACCTAAGTTTTGGGGGCCCAATCTGAACTTCACATTAATCTATGCATTTCTTAAAAAATGTTTCCCAAGATTAACCTAATGGGACTCATACACCACTTATAATGTATGAGTCCACTTAGCTTAGACCTAAATTAAATTCAAATTCTTGGTAGGATTTTATTCTCCTAGATCTAATGTTGGCTTGTAGTGTTGTAATTTTGGGAAATTTGGCATAAACAAGTATAGATACAAGGTTATCTCACTCATTTTCACCTAAGACTTGAATCATGAGAGCATCCCTTGTAGCAAATTTGAGTTCACAAAAGCATTCAAGTGTTTACAATATTTTACAAGAGATTTCAAGAGCTGATTATCAAGTAATTTAGAGCATTATTCAAGTATCAAGCATCATGTCAAATTCATCATGCATCGTGTTTGTTTTTTAGCTAACATTTGTGATGTAGGTTTTCATGATTCAAGGAAGATTCAAGTCAAGATCCATATCATTCAAGAAAGATTTAAGATCCACATTCAAGTTAGTCATCTCATACATGTTTCCAACCTTTTATTCAATGGTTTGGTGAGTTGCAACATTGCATATTTGTTCATTCATCTTTCCTCCTATCCATTTCATTTCATTTCAAGGTTTGATTACCAAAACAGGGCTTGACCAAGGTAAACCACTTTCTACTAACAAAACAACAATTTTCCCTCTCTTTAATGTGTGATTTGTAGATCTAGGTTGAAGATACATTAAAGAGAAATATTGAAAAGAATTTTTCTAGGTTGCAAATTTTCCCATTTTCTCTTCTTATTTAGAAGATCACTAAAAGACACCCACTCAGCAGAATTGAGCAGTTCAAAACTAGAAAACAAGATTGGAAGGAAGAGTAGAGATTAAAGAGTAGATTTAGATCTTGAACCTCTAAAAAAGATAAGTAGAACTAATATGCCACTTCTGGAGCATGATCCCCAATACAATTATTTTTCCAAATTCAAGGAGTTCCAGACTTGTCACTGCTAGATTCTTGTTCCTGCCCAAAACCCCTAATTTGGGACTAAATTTCCCAGCTTTTCGTATGAGTTCTAGTGTGCATTAAATTTAGTATTTTCAAAATTTTAGGTCTTCATTCAAGTTGCTATAGGTTTCCAAGTGCACCTCTCTGATTTCTTAGTTTTCTATTCTATTTTGCATTCATTTCTAGGTTACTTAGGTTTTGCACATAATTAGGTTTGTCATCAATTTTTTCATGTTACTTGTCTTTCTAAGCCCTAGCTTGGTGGTGAACCCCTCTTTATTCTCTAATCATATAGTAGGAAAACATTTCGAAGATATCTTTCCTTTATTCTATCCTTGGATTGAGATCTCTAGGGTTTCCTTGAGTGAAACTTGAGTGAAATAGGACCCTACCCCTTGTTTTCCATTCCCTAAAAGATTTGGACACACCTACATCCGTATTTCCATTGTTTCATTTTGGTGAACCTACATTTAGAACACCTTATTTTTTATTTGCAGGGAGGTGGAGTCGCCTCACCTCTCTTGGAAGAAGTGAAATGATGATTAAACCACTCACTTCCCAAGGTTCTTGATGATGGGTCTCAATTTATTGTTTCACCTAGTGGTCAATGTGGCTATAATATGCAAGGGGCAAGCTAGTATTATGAACAAACTGCAAACATCCAACGGAACAAAGAATAGAATTTCCCAAATAAATATAAAAGATGACTTAGAACTTAGAAAACTAATAATAAACATCACTTTTCATTCAGACATATAATTAAATGATGAGCTTTATTTAAAATGAAACCAATGAATAACATAATCCATGACAACACATGCAATCAAATATATTCAAGGTGTTGATATTAAACCTTAATCTTCCCATAGAACACAACATCACATATTCATTCACTCATCATGAAATAATAGATCAATGAATAAAAAGAAACACCATTCCAATTCCAATTACAAATGTAGACATACATCTTGGATAAGGAGTGCTCCAATTCCAATTATATCTTGTTTTCTAATACTATTAGATATGGTATCTTAGAACTGTGGTACATCCCCAATGTGATTTTTCTTACTTCAAGTCACTACCCCTGAAGGGTATGAAAAGTTGGGCATTATGGTGAATAATCTTAGAATGACTATTAATGAGATCTGAATTTGTGATCCTAAACGATTTGTGGTAGGAAGAAGAAGCCAAAAAAAATTAGGCTTCATACATCATGAATTCATGTACATAGATGATGTGTTATGAAACCTGACAAGTGATGAGGTTATAATGACTAGAAAGAAGGAATGGACAACTATAATGAACATTGAGGAAAGAATCATGAAAAGGAATTCCTTTTACATAATTCCATATAATGTAATTACAAACCCCTTGGAAAGAGCCTTCACTATGATAAGGGATTATCAATTTGGAGAGTTTAAAGTAAAGGAAAAGGAGGTTGTTGATAAAGCACAGGTTCTCCTAGAACAACAACAAGAAGAAGAAGCTATGGATATCCCATAACAGCCTATAGATGTTCAAGAAGTCAGGGAGGAACAATTGGAAGAACATGTGCCTGAAAATGAGGAGGTGAATCCAAAATTTCCTCCTCCCTATATTGAAGAAACTCATAGTTCAGATGTTCCCCCTGACAAAATTGTCGAATGGCAATATGACAGAGAAAATTATGATGATCCCAGGATTAGGGAGTGTGATGAATTTTTGGCTGATGATAATTTTTTGCAAAGCAAGGAATTTTAGGAGTTTATGATTCAATAGTGGAGTAAGGAGATAAAAGAGAGACTTGAATAAGCTTTAGCTAATGTTGGGCCTTCTCATCAGGAGGAAGCTAAGAAAGCAGAGCAAGAGAAAATCAGGGCTAAAATTGTAGCCATTACTCCCACTGAGGCTAGAAAAATTGTTAAGGATAGTGGAATCATGTTATTTCCAAGATGTACTATCATTGCTGCCATAGCATATGATGCAGTGAGAAGAGATCCTCAAGCTTTAATATCAAAAAATAAATTTGAGGATATGGTGTTTGGTTCTGGATATAGTCCAATGTTGCATACTCTTGCAATTTGGTCTATGGAACCTAGCACTAGCAAAAATGATTGCTAGGCCTATTGAATAATTTATTGGTTCTTTGTTGGTCAAAAGAGCTACTAACATAACTCCTATCCATGAAACTGAGTTAATCGCTCATTTTGCAATGCTTAGTGTGGATACTGCACATATTTCTTAGAAGAAATATGAATTTTTGGTTAAGGAATACAATAAGGCCTTGGATGAGTTGAATAAGATAAGAACCACTATTCAGGCTACTCAAAGGACAATAACTCAAGCATCTTCTTCTTCATTGGATATTTCTACACAAGATAGGGAGACTTTTCCCCTGAGAATTGATGACTTGAAAGGTAAGTTACCTGCTGAGAAGGATGTTGTCAGGTAGTCCAAGCTTCAAATAGTCAAAGTGGAAAATGAAATTTTTAAGGATGTACTAAAACATAGGGTGACTAAGTTGGTCCACAAAGCCAATGATGTTTGGGCTACTTATAAGAATGTTCATGAGGGAAATACAAAGTATCAACAAGTACAAGAGGCCTTCAGGTATGAATGGAATAATTGGATTACTAGGGTAAATGCTTTGAAGGAAATTATATCCAAAATTAATGAGGACCCCAAGGCACCTACCAATATTCCTGAAATTTTGCAAATCATTGACTCAATAAATGAGGTAACTAGTTTCCATGGAAAGTTAGGTATACAACTCCAAAGTAAGTTGAAAATATTCAAAGAGATGGAGGAACATGGTATGCCTCAGATATTGAATTCAAAAGGTAACTTATACCCATTTGAAACCTGGAAAACATATTTGGGAAGAATACTTGCAACAACTACATGAAGACCTTAACTGTCACCAACTACCTCTTGCTCAATTCAAATATTGACACAATGATGGAAATTGAAACAAAAATGGACATATTTGTTAAAGAGGCCATGATTTTAATTGATGCCAGATATTCTCAGTACATTACGAAGGTGCAAGATTTGTTGAATGTAAAATGGCTCATTGAGGAAGAATACAACACTTGGCTGGAGAAATATACAGAATGAATCTATGCAGGGATCAATGAGTAAGATAAATAATGGATGGGAGAAATATACAGAATAAATCTATGTGGGGATCAATGAGTAAGAGTAATTGTCATTCACTTTTTGGTGTTGATTTATTTGATACTCAAATTTTAATTCATAAAATCTCAAGTGAATAACGTTGTTGTTGTTTTGTGTTAAAGTTTTATCCTCTCATTTACAATATATATGACATTGATTAATGAGCTATCAACTTATTTGATGCATATTATTAAATGGTTTCATGAGAGATATCTATTATTGGCAATCTATTTTATTGTAATTGTATGAAGTGTCTGAGTATACATTGTGGGATCACCCTTCCGGGTTTCACAGAGCCCAAAGAGTAGGAATAGAGGTATTGCAACTTCTATTAGTTCGTTGGCCAATCTTCTTAGAAATACTGATAATTGGAAACTGCAAAGTCCATAGGTATTTCTAGAGATTAGTTTGGTTATAAAAAACTAACCAATGGGTTTCAACCCACCTATTTCCCATGTTAAACCATTTTTGATATAATGTCAAAATGAACTTTTCTTTTTGGGTCCTCTCATCTATGGAATAGTCTAAATAAAAGCTATTTAGGGTAAGAGTAAAACCCTTCCCATCCACCAGGATTTATTTTTTTATCTTTGCTTCCACTAGGCTGCTCTTTCTCCCTCCCTGAATTTCATTAAAAATAACACCCTAGTCATTAGAAACCCTATCATTCCCTTGAAAGGCTCCCTTTTTACTTGTGATCTTGAGGAGATTCTACCAACCACTCACAAAATCAAAGAATCCATAAATTTTCACTAAAACTAATTGTACACTTTATTTTCGAAGGATGACTTTGTGAGGCCCACCCTTTTATGGACCTTTCATTGATGCTATACTTAATATATTTATATTGACACCTTACGATACTGATTATATATAATTATGGTGATTTAGAAATTTTACTTAGTTTTAAACCATGGTTGATGATTACTTGCATATAGATAATTGTACACTTTATTTTCAAAGGATGACTTTGTGAGGCCTGCCCTTTTATGGACCTTTCATTGATACTATACTTAATATATTTATATTGACACCTTACGATACTGATTATAATTATGGTGATTTAGAAATTTGACTTAGTTTTAAACCATGGTTGATAATTACTTGCATATACATATTTTTGAAGGATGACTTTGTGAGGCCCGCCCTTTTATGGACCTTTCATTGATGCTATACTTAATATATTTATATTGACACCTTATGATACTAATTATAATTATGGTGATTTAGACATTTGACTTAGTTTTAAACCATGGTTGATGATTACTTGCATATACATAATTGTTTAATTTTATGATTTAATGTCATTATTGAAGGTAACTTAGGAATCATGATGCTTAAGTGAATTAAATTAAATTAATATATTAAAATTATTAGATTTTTAAATGAAATTTGTAATTATTGTTTGTGATTATCTTATATCAATTAAACCAATATCCTTGTACAATTATGATGATTAATAATATTGAGGATTATTTTTAATTAAAATTAAAATAATTACATGTCATTAAGATGTCTCACTAAGCTAGATAATAAAACTAACTTATTGACACTTTTTTGAATGTGGATGTTTAATTTTGTTTCCTCGGATATGATATTTCATAGATATATCAGCATGTGAACTAGAGAGTGTAGGATAGTTCCACATCCAATGAAGCATAAGATATTCAAGGAATCATAGTGTTATTACATGTGTGATGCAAAACTATAGTCTATTTGGAGGGATTATAGTCTCTATGTGACTTTTTTTCTAAATGTGGCTTGTGAATGATTAATTGAATATTTTTTGTGTTTATATATCTCTACAATTAGAACAAGTGTTTAGCTGGCATCATAGATGGATAAATTTGGATTTGGTATTTTTTGGAATTTTAGTGGATCTTTAAATTATTTATTTTACCTTTTTCAATGATTTATAAAGCTATGGGGTAGGTACCTATGGGTTATGTTAGTGGAGTATTAAGTTTTAACTTAGGCAAATTATCTAGGTGGTTTTTTCCCATATCTCGTAGTTTTACACCCGTTTCTTTTTTCATGCCTTTAAAAGGCTATACATTATGTATTTTATTTCATCTCAATTTATTCACTCTTTGGTGAAATAGCATGTTGCTTCTCTCATATTTGTCAAGGTTTATTTTTCATATGGTGATCTTGGGCTCGGTGGTCTCCACCAACATGGTACTAGAGCTAACTATCTACAACTCCTTCCATTGAGATTTTTCATTGGAGTTTCAAATCATTTATTTCTTGAAGATTTTTTTTGGAATTTGAAATTTTTAAAACTTTAAAGTTGCCATTTGTCAAATTTTCCTATTGTTTGAAAGGCACTTGAATCTAACTTTGACACATTGTCAAAAGACCTATGCACTATTGCAGGGCATGACTTTTCTATTTGGAGTATGACATCTAGCGTGGCTTTGAATCCTTCTAAGCCATTTTTTTTTTTCACAATAGAGGTGCAATTGTTTCCATTAGAGGGATGATTTCATTTGAGGTGTAATTTTTAACTTGATGTTGTGTGATTTGGGAATGTCTTTCCTCAGACCTATTCTTGAGGGTGTGATTTTCATTGTTGAGCATGATTTCTCAAGATGAGCGAAGATCTTATGGTTTCCTTCTTTCTCAATGTGAAAAAATTCACTAGTTATTTAACTTGGTTGCAAAAATTTAGTCTGACATTGGTGGTGTGATGAGGTTTCTTTCTATTCATATAGTCTATTACTCCCTTCATTAGTGGGAGTGAAGGCTCATGTCATTGTGAAATATCTCTCGTGTGTAGTGATTGGTGGTTTGAATCTCCTAACTTGTGCTATGCTCTCTAGAATCAATCAAGTTTTCTTGGTGTTGGCATAGAGATCAGGAAATGGGCCTCACCAAATTTTGCACCAAATCAATTTTTTTACCCTTATAATTCCTTTTCGGAAGTTTTTATACTTGTGAAATCACTATCTTTGAAAATTTTAAAGAATTATCAGTTATAACTGTTTCTTTGGAGAAAGGGAACTTTAGGGAATGGAGTCATTTTATGCTCACTCATCTTAGTGAGAAAAATCTATTTCCATATTTGTATAATGAAGTTCCTATTCCAAGCACACATAGTCAATATATTATTTGGAAAGGATATAGGGCTAAATTCTTTAGAGTTATTTTTTAGCGTATAAATGATGACCTTTTGGAATCCCTTGCTCGTTTTTGAGTGACCTTGTGCTCTTTAGACTTAAATGTGAGAATCATATAGAGATCATGATACTCTACCATCTCTTAATGATCCTCTTTCCAATACCAATGTGCCCATTTATTCTTTAGAGAAGACAAACCATTCTTGTGATCCTTTTGAGGTTTCTAAGACCTCACAAGAGGTTGCAATTACTTCAGAGGTTCTTGATTCTTTGTTAAAGATAGTTGATCCACCTTCACTAAGTACTTCCATAATTCCTAAGCAATAGGATTATCAATATGTATTGTAGAAAAATGTATCCCTTTACATTTTCACACTTGTTTGGGCCCTTGTGAAGTGAATGGACATAATTGTGCCTTATTTAGGGTGTTGTAAAGTGTTTTCTTATAGTTCCACACTAATCTAGAGTTTTATTAATTAATTGGGATTTTTTATTCTTTAATTTTCCTTATTTTGCATCCACAAGCCTTAATTAATGCATCTTTATGAGATTAATCCTGACATATATCAATTGACCAATCAAAAATTATTATTTTTGGATTATATGGCCCTGATTTAGTTAATTGGGACTCATACGCCACCTTGGGCATATGGGTCCCACCTAAGTTTTGAGGCCCTTCAGTGGTGAAAAATTTAGAAAAATCAGAGTTAGGCAACTTGACATAAAAGTTTGAATAAGTTATCTATATTATTTCAAAAATATGTAACAATAGAATTTGTAGAAAATTGAATGTAGTTTCTAAACTACTAGGTTTTTTGTTTTTTAAATCTATTTGGTGAAAATTTGAAATTTCAATGCAGTAGTACTTAAATTTTAGGGAAAAAATAAGAAGTAGGTGTCTATCTAACCACCCTAACCACAATGAAATCATAATATTTTTTTATAATATTTTAGATATAAGTAGAGGGCTCATGTCCTAATGTGATGCATATTTTTTTATAAATTTTTAAGTAAATAATTAATTATGATTTTTTTTTACAACTTTTAAAAAATAATAAAAACTCATATGTCTGACCACCTTTTCTTGTTCAAAACTTCATGAAATTCATTTTTTTAATCTTATAGTATGCGAAGAATAGAATATCACACATGTTTTGGATTCAAAAAATGTGATACCGTTTGAAAGCTATAGATGTTTTTCAATCATCCTATCAATGAGAAATTTAGTCATAATTCAAATAGAAAATGAATAATAATTATTTATTAAATTCAAAGTAGAGCATTATTTATATTGGTGGAAAGTTGAGAATCTCCTTTAAAAACCCTTTTCGTTTCATCAATTTTGGTTGTGAAAAAAGTCGTCAGCCACATACCCATCATATGGCCACTTTTTGGCCCATCATGATCCTGCACATACCCAAACATATGACTTGGCATAGGGATTTCCAAGTAAGATCTCATGTCCTCTTTATTGTTAGTATTTATCATTTTCTACTTCAAACTAATTGCTCACAGTATGGTGTTTAGCGATTTCTTTAAAGTGGGGGCATACATTGGCATTATTATTTTGGATTTCATGTTTCATTGTGCAATCTTGTTACTTCATGTGATGTGCCTTTCACTTTGTGGTGACATTGGGTGTGATGTCCCTCAAGAGCATGATCTCTCTTAGCATATTATATTCCTCTTAGTGGCTTGATGCAACACACTACATCCCTTAAGTTGTGAATCTTCTCTTCTTCAATTGGTCCTCTCTTGGAAGATATTAGGCATAATGTTCCCTAAGTTAATACCTTACATGAACTAAGCCAAACTCATTTGAACGCACCTTACATTATTTTGGAATTTATAATTTTGGTTATATGCCCATCTTGCATAACACACTTTACTTCCCTATGGAGCCATGTTATTTGTTCATGAGTATCAAGCATACGAAGCTTTACTTGCCTCATGAAGCTCAAAGTTCATTATTGTGTGGCACCTTATCAAACTTATGAGGAGGTATAGCTTTGGTATGGTTGAATGGGAAGTCGAACTTAGGCATGACTTTCCCATAGCCACCTGCTTTCCTGTGTGAGCGTATACCAACCATGTGTGTATGTGTCTCACCTTTTTGAATACTCACCCAACAAATAGCCTTTAGATCTGTTGCCTCAGAATGAGCATGCACTTTTTTTAAAATGGCTTGGATCTAACCCACATCATGATGGAAAAATGGTCAAAGCTTGATCCACCATTTTTATTTTTTTTCCTTTTCTTTACATCTTTGAAAATGCATGCTTGTACCTTATTGTTGTTCCTTATATCATTTTCATGTGTATTTTTTGTTCCTATGTTGGTTTCCCACAAGATCATGATCCTGGGGGCTTGCACAACCCTCTAATGGCGCTCAAAACCTTGCTATGACTTCACCCAAAAAAACATGCCTAGTCCTAGGGGCACATAGAACCACCAATATGAGAACCAACTGGATATTAACTGGGGGTTAGGTGGTGAAGTGAAGAAATCAGATTTAGTCAATGATCTTAATCCTCCCTCCCCTCTGGAACAACACATCCCAATGGAACTTGGATGAACCAAATCCTGGTCTACCAACTACCATTCTTAGCTAATCTGTGACTAATTTAACACCCCTTTATATACCATGCCAAAGCACTTGGTTGAGGTCATCCCTTGTGGTTACAAATTTCCAAGCAAGCATCTTAAAGGGAAAGACTAGTGCTAGTTTTTTTAATCCCCAAGATCCTACAAGGCACAAGGGGAAATCACATAAATAAAACTAGCACACTTTTAGGATCTAATCTAAAAACATAAAAAATGACCTATAAGACTTTTTATCTCCAAGATCACACTAACCTCAAGGAGAAAGCATACATCTACACTATCCAAAAAAATAAAGAACTTGGAATATAGATACATAGGCTTGTGGTAAATGGTGATACTCAAGAATCATTGGTGATGTTTGGGAGATCACCATGTTTCAAATTATCTCCATCATCCCAACATATGCTATTAGTTTTTTCTTCATTATTTAATATCTTTGTTTTATTGACTTATCCTTTCTATTGCATGGGTTTCTTCATGATAATCCTTCATAATTTACACAAATAATTTATCTATTGTTGATGCATTAGAAATCATTTATTTATCCAAATTTCTTCCTTCATTGATTATTGCTATGGAAAAGTAGTTGAAATTTAGTGCAACATAATTATTTTATTTTGTATCGAAGAAGTCTTTTTTTCACAATGTTTTGGTTGATTTATCATTTCTGTAGCTAATCTTCTTTGTTTCCTTAGTTCTTGAATATTTTTACTCTTTAAAAGGTTTGTTTAGATATCAATGAAATTATACATTTCAATCTTAATATTTTATTTTTCCAACTCTTTATGAAGGATTTTATTGATATCCCACCTCTTTTTAATTTCTTTTATCTTGTATCTTAAAAGATTGGTTTAATATACATCATGAAAGTAGTTTTTCACTTTTGAATAGATGACCCTTTGTAGTAGCAATGCATGTGTCCAAAGTAAATTGGCTCAACTCTATAAGAGGTTGGTATGCATCCTTATTAGTTTTGAATGGCTCTACCTTCATGAATAAAATTTTGCAAGTGATTTTTAAGGTCCAAATATTAATGCTTTCATGATATAGGTGAAATCACATATTAATATTTTATTAATTATCTAGAGTGATATTCTTGAATGCAAGTACTTGATGTTAGTTCCATATGGTTTGTAACAAAAAAATATTTTGTGAATATGTTATATTGACTGGTAAGATATATAAGACTATAACTATATTAGTAATGAGCATATTATTTGTTCCCTTGATAATGTAAAATAGACCATAGTGATTATTTTATGAAATCTCCTCAGTTTAAAATAGAATAGTTTGAGAAGAGAAGAAGAAGAAATTGTAGAAGTGTGAATTCCTCCCACAATAATATGTAGATGTGATGCATCATTACACTCAACATGACAATCATTTGTATTATCATCCATAATTGTTGCATTGATAAATCCATTATAATGTGCCTCAACATTTTTCATATGATTGGGAAATAAATTACTCTAAATGTTCAGTTGTCAATGTTTAGGAGCTAGGAAAGGATTGTCGTTATTATTCACGCCTTCCACATGGATCATGTTTTTTTCTACAATTAATTATTCTTTATTCTTGAGACCCATGCATGATGGTGTAGTATACCTTTTGATTTTAAATGTTAGAAAATTCTTGGTCATCATAGCTTATAGGAGGATGCTTATTTGGATCTAATGGAAATACTAGAGGAAGAGTAATCAAATTAGCACTTAATAAACTTTCAAGAACATCATTAAAGGATTTGTGCAACATAATTACCTTCCTAGGAGTGTTTCATTTGTAAGAAGGAAAACTGGAAGTATTGACTTGACTAATCTTTTCTTGCACACAATTGCCCTTTTCAAAGGGCTTTAAGAAATATTTGGAGCTAACAACCTATAGTTTTTTAAAAATCATACTAATAAATCATATTTAATAGTTTCAAATGTGTCCATAGATCTATAAAACATACAAACCTATTGAGAATTATATTGTCAAAAATTGACTTGAGTAATCTCTTAATTAAGATATTTTGCACTTCAAGTTCATGTAATGGAATAAGACATTGGAAACAGACGGATTGAAATCTTATGACATAATCATTAATACATTCATTTTGCTCTTGTACATACTCAAAGAATCATAAATATTAGTTCTTATTTTCATATAGACTAAATTGTTTCAAAATAACCTTTTTCAAATCATCAAATCTATGAACAAACTCATGTGCTCTTGAAAAGAATCATTTGATAATATAATTCTTCATATTGTCTAAAAAAAATTTAGTGAATAAACCATCTTCATATTAAAAATCCATACATATAAACTCAAATATTTATTTCGATTGCCTTTTTCATTACGCATCTCAAAGAAAAGGGTCACAAATCTCATAAGTAAAAGATGTGTAGCAACCAATCATATGACAATAATGTCTAGCTGACATCCATAAAGCCACCGTTAACTTGCGCTTTGGTATTCCACCCACGCCTTTCTCATGCTTAAATAATTTCCATGCACAAAATTAGTCTAACTACGTTATAATCTCGTGTGTGTACGTGTTCAGAGATCCTTTCTAGTGTAATTGAAGAAATAGGGAAATGAGCTTATCATTAATAATGGTGTGATCATTATTTTATTGCAGTAGGAAAAATGTTTTGAAACGGCACGACTACTTATGTGTTAATCTATTCAACCAAGATCAATACCATCAAATCTGTAATCTTGTCGAAAAGAAAAACTATTAAGTTATTGCCACTTTTGACAATTAAAAGTTGTCGTCCGTTTACTTTTGTTTTCTAAGTTTTCAGTTGAATTTTTAGATTGAGAACAGTTTATATATCAACGTTTTGAATTATATAATCTTTGATTCATCTAGTAAACTTTTTAAGGTAACCGGCGGCGCTGGCATGACACGTCCTCCAATACCATAAGGGTGGAGGAGACTAGACTACCTGACCAACCTACCACAGAAAAGAATAATATTTAATATCCTAAACTGTAACAATTTTATATTGTTAATGGAAATGTTGTTTTCTCTTTGAGAACATTGCAAGCTGTCTGTTCGCTAGAAAGAATAATATTTAGTTTTGCAATTTTCCTGAAACATCCCGTCTTACCTTTCTTGACAAGACATAATTCGAATCTGTGAAGGTGGGACAGTGGAAATGACGTGAGCTATCACGTTCAGTAGGACTATGGAAAAAAGTGGATACAATATAACTTTTAATACAATGGAAGTAAAACCAATGGATCCATTAAATTTTTGAAAACAATGGAAGTAATACAATTTTAGCAAGAGGTAAGTGACGCCATCTATTAAGATTTTTCCAGTTTACTCTGATGTAAAAGTTTGGATCTGCGTTGCGTTTTTTATATATTTGGTTGAAAAATGGAAGCCGCCATCGAACGGAAATCTCAACACATTACACACGTTTGCTTTGTGGTTTCCTGATCATGTTTGATCATTTTTATTTATTTATTTATTTAAATAATCATAATTTGACTTTGAAGGAAGATTCTAGAACTATGTTGTATCAACAACTACGTTGGATAGGTTATAAATTATTTATTTACCTCAAAGCATGTTACAGTACTATATTAAAAGGATCATGAAAACTTGTGTGTTTGTCTAGAATTTTTAGTTTTATGAAAATGACATTAAAGGTCATGAAACTATCATTGACATTAGTGTAATCTAGCTATTAAAGATTCATATTCTAAAATATTACATATTTATTAGAATTTAATGTAAAGGATAATATCAAATTATTAGGATATGCACAATACATATAATCTTCATCTTACATTTAGTTATAGATAGGAAACAAAACAAAATCTATCTATTGAGTGATTTAGTATTATAAATGTGTTCATTAGCGAAATATGTGTTGATAAGTCTGTTGGCTATGTTCTAATTTATGTGTTTTCTCATTTTTCAATTTTTTGAAATTCTCTAATTAATTCTCTACCAAGACAATATGTTGTTGGATAAGTGAAGAACATCAGACTCCTTAACCTTTGTCCTTTTTCCCTCCACTCGTTCTCCCTTGGTAATCTATGTGCTATTTGTAAATTCATTATGGATAAGGCATTATGTTACCTACTTGTTGTAGAAATATGTTTGCTACTTTGTAAATTAGAATCTGTGATTAATAAAAGAGATTGGGTGATCCCACAATACTAGTTTACAATTTTCTCCCAAACTGGATATTGAACTGATTTTTTTAAACTAAACCTTCACTTTTGGGCACCTATAGTGGCTAAATCGTAAGGAATTTGAAGATGACACAAACTAGTAATTTGTAACATTTTTCCTATAGATTCTAAATATAATTTTTTCTTTTTTTTTTGGAATCAGGTTGCACTTCTTTTTCCATCTCCTTCGAAAACTAGTTTTTAATGGTAAACACCATTTTTAAAGAGTGGTGTTACTGACTAACACAACTTTTTTTTCTATGAAGGATAAAATTCTTTTTTTTTGAATTTAGATTTGTAACTATGATATCTAGTGCATGGAATTTGTTTCATAACATTTCATTGAATATTTTTTTCTTAATTAAGTTTCAATGTCAAATCAGTTGGAATTTAGACATGATTTACTGGCTAAAATATAAATTTTTTGTATGTATCAAAATTCAATTTTTTTGTGTCAGATCAAGGACATCAATATCTAGTGCATTGATATTTTTCCACATGTGCAGAACAAAGAGCTTGATTTTTGGTGGAAAACTTACATTCACAAGAAATAAAAAATAAATATAATAATAAAATTAAATGTATTTAAAATTATACTTTTTGCGAAGCTTATAATAAGGACTACATACTTTTTAAAAAAAAAATCATTTGATCCCTGAAAAGGTAAATCAAAAGTCATTTTTTATTAGCATTTTGATAGGTGTAAAGGAGACTTTGTTATAGGTATGGTTTAAAACTAAGGAGGTTCTATCCAAGGAGGTTTGATCTAAGGCAGTTTGATCAAACCCTCTTCAATTGGAATCCTTTAAATGGAACTTTTCAAGGCTTAAATCATTATATTTTCTAAAAATATGTGATTTTAGCAAAAATTAGAATCTCCTAGAAATTCTAAACTAGCATTGTGGGATCACCCAATTCCACTACTTCAAGGTTGATGTAGCCAAATTGGAAAACCACTATAGATTTTGTTGTCTTTTAGTTTTTGTCTTGTCTTTTTTATTAAGCTTTAATTTTTTTTTCTCAGGTGTTATTTGTGTGTTATAAATAATTCAACAATTGGTATCAGAGCTCAGTGAAGCAGCTAATCAAGAAATTGTGATGATTTCCAAGGAAAATGGAGCAAGCAAATAAATGGAAAATTGAAAATTTCTCTGGATAGATTTATAGATTATGGAAAGTGCAGATGGAGTCATTATTGATTAGAGGAGATATCTCACCCATGCTTGAAGCAAAGGCCAAGAAGCTAATAACGTGGGTGATGAGGAGTGGGAGAAATTGGACAAGAAAGAAAGAGAAAGCATTATCCTATCCAACAACTTCCTCTTCAATGTTATAGCAGAAAATACTTCGAAGGAATTGTGGGACAAACTCACTGATATGTATGAGATGGCCTCAACTTTGAATAAATTCTACCTTATGAAAAATTTATATTATTTGAAAATGAAGGAAGGAGGCATTGTGACCAACCACTTGAATGAATTCAACACTTTAATTAGCTAATTAATTTTAGTAAAAAATAATTTGGATGAAGAAATCAAAGCTATCTTATTAGTGTGCTCTCTTCTAAATAGCTAGGAAGGAGTAGTGAAGGTGATTAGCACCTCTGTATCTGAAAAAACCAAACTCAAATTTGATGATGTTGCTAGAACTCTTCTTCACAAAGATATGTGATGGAAAAATGAAGGACCGGTGATTCCTTGATTTTTGGTAATAGAGGTAGAAATCAAGAAAGATCTATAGAAATAACTATAGAAGGAGATCAAAAATCTGTGAGAAAGGGAGGTTGATGGTTTTATGGAAATGAAGGCCATACTAAAAATAATTGTTGATCATAGAAAAAGGCGAGGATTCAATCAAAGGGCAGTGAAGAGAACACACCATATGAATCGACTAATGGTGTTCTAGTCTTGTCAATGGGTGAAACTATAGCCAACTCATGGGTGTTGGATTTTGGTGCATTATTCCATGCAAACTCTTATAGGAAAGCCTTCCAAAATTATTAAGAAGGAATATTTGGCAAAGTCTATCTCGGTGATAACAAGGCATTTGATATCATTGGTAAAGGTGATGTTATGTTGAAGTTAAAAAATTTAAATAAATGGTTATTGTGCAATGTAAGACATGTTCCTCAAATGAAAATGAATCTAATTTCTACTGGATAACTTGATGCTCAAGGATGTGTGGACATAAAAAAAGTAACCCTTTTACTTTTTCTCATGTTCAAGCCCTCCTAGTGGACTTTGGCTTGATTTTTCCTAGATTTAATGTTGTAATGTGGTCAACACGTTCACATTAAGTCTCAGACCCTTGTGAATCATTAATACTTCTAGGATGTCTTGTAAAAGTGTTGTGAAGTGTTGTAACCCACTTTCACACTTTTCTAGGACCCTTTTATTATAATTCACTTAAATATCCCCTTTTTACCACTTACCAAGTCTTATTTCAAAGTGTTGTAAAGAATTGTAACAAACTCTCATGCTTTTCTAGACTTTTCATCACTAATTCAACTCTTTCTCATGTTTAAATGACCTCTTAATGCACTTGGTCGCTCCCATAAAAGGATATAAAATTCATGGAAAATCCTAACCTAGGAATTGGACATTCCACCAAGTGACTAACATCTTCTTATGCTCATTCATTTACGTTGTCAAACTAGGGAATGTATACTTGAAATGGAGTGGCACTGTATGTGCACTAAGAACTAGTTTCAGTCACGATTTACCAGAAATAACTGCATGAAAGTAATTCTACTTATGCTATAGGAATGTAACGTAAAGCTTTCTTAACTTAAGCATAACTTAATCAAAGCAGACATCACGACAACTATTTCTTACAAAACAAAATATGAACTGGCCTTATGCTATAGGAACAAACACAGGGATGGATTCCTGATGCTGCAGGAACAATATAAGACTGAGTTTGCACTAAAAATTTCCAGAATGAAGTCTAACTTATGATCAACAAAAGATAAAAAACTAACTAACTATAGATACTTACTAAGTGCGCCCCGTTAGCAAGCATCAACCAGCTATGCAAGAATTGAACTCAGAACTTCATCAGCTTTTATTCATAAACTCATAATGATGTACATTGTTCTGTTCATATGAAAACTAACACAAAACTCTATCTCTTATCATAGTACTAACTCTTACATATACTACTTCTCATTATCATACTAATTTTTACATGCTATGCTTGCTCACTCGCACAAGAGGAACACTTATTTAAACCAAAAAAGCAACTAACTAACTAACTAACAGAGAAAGTCCTGGACATAAATGAATCCTAAAATCGAGGAACAAACTTCTCATAAATGAAAGCATATCCGTTCAACCCGATCTAGAGAGAATTTAGCATTCCACTCTTCCTAGATTAATGATCAAAGTTTCTACCCAATGACCCGGTTAGAGAGTCTTCACCAGAATAACTCCCTCGACGTCGTGCAGGAAATGGACTTTACTGCAAGGTTGAGATCTATTACGCTTGACTCGTTCATGCTCCCTTCAACAACCTACGATGCACAAAGTGACAGAGGAAAAAGAAAGCATGCGTGGCAAACAACACGATACATTCATTAATCACATATTAAATTTATTTTATTATTCAAAAACCATGTGTTATACCAGTCATTTGGAAGGTCAAACAGGGTAATTAATAAGACATATCGAGATGTTAGGCTACAGGAATATAGGAATGTATTGCTACAAGATACTACCTAATTTCAGATAAAAATTCTTTAATCACATAGTTAAAAAATCCATTAGTAGTAAAAGTAGAGATATTAAAAGTACATCATGATACTCAAATTATTAGCATATCCTGAGCTCATCATCTACCCCCTACTTAACCTAATGATGGTCCACCAGCATTAAGCTTCCTGGATGTTTCCCTAAAATCTGTAGGAGCAATATGGCTTTTTGGCATAGTTCCAAATTTATAATAGAAACCTCTGAAATCTTGCCATCTTTCATATCTGAGTTTATCTGTATCCTTATTAACATTTATAGCTCGATAGGAATCAAGTGGCCACATTAAAACTGGAGGTCAAAATGTTATTGGCAACCATAATTTGAACCTCTTTTGAAGACCAAGCTGTATGTATTTCTCTGTACTACCAAGGGTTGCTTCAAAATTTAGGGGACTATGTGGCTCAGATTTCCTTAGCCCAATAGTCAATTTCTCCCATCTCTTTTCAATTCTGGAAGTAGAAAGTTTCCAGAATAGATACGGTTGGCCTTTGAATCCCTCATACACTTATTTTCTAACATCAAATATTTTTAATCTTTTTGTATGGTCATTGAACCCATATGCAATAGTGAGCCAAGTTTTTAGCATTGTGTAAGGATCTATGCTTTCTGATCACAGTGGTATGGGCTCATCCATTTCAACTTCTTCATAGGCTTCCAGTTGTCTCCCATAATTGGTTTTATTGGCTACCCATGACATAAGTGACCTAAAATGGATATCACCAATGTAAAGAAGTGGATTCCACTCTGTTTCAAAGGGAATTATCAATCCATGCAAATAAAATTCATATAAAGAATTCTTTAGCCAATTAGGAGCCACCTGGTATGCATCATAAAATTCTTTGGATGTTTGAATAACAGGATCTCAATTCCTTGAAATTTACATTAATTGAAACCAAAGAAATTATTCCTTTAAGCACATAGCATAAACCCTAGGCAGTGGTCTACACTCCACAATCTTACCAGTTATTTTCATCATCTCATCCATTTTATTTTTTATTTCCTAGATTTCTTGTTTCCGCCTTTCAATTTCTCTTTTCAATTTCTTCTTCTCTTCCTCCCAAAGACTTTGTTGAATTTCAGTCTTGGCTAAATGGCAGAAACTCAGGGTTTGAAATGTGGCCAGTCTCCATGTGGTCCTAAGGTATTCTAAAAATTCAATCAAAAATGTCTTCTTATAAACCACCGTGGATTGACAAGTTGTAGGGGGTAATGAAGCTTCATTGGACTCTTCCAATTATTCAGTCAATTCTTCCTCTTGCTGCAGGATGAATTCCTATTGCTATGATGGAGGAGATTATACTTCTTCAGAAACTTGCCTAGCTACCTCAGCCAAGTCATCAAGACTTGGCATTCCCCTTTCATTACTATCATATTGTGCTTCATCAACTTCCATTGGTTCATTGTGCATTTCCTTAGGAACATCAGGTGAGCTATGTGAAACATTCTTAGGTAAATTCTCAGAATCATCATGGCTATATTCTTCAGACTCCTCTTAAATTATTATAACTTTAGGTTGAGCAGACATTGAGGTGACTTTACATTGTTTTCTTGCTGAAACTCTTTTTGGCAATGTGGCAGCTGCAGGAGGCACTCTCGTGGCTTTCCTCTTCCTGACTTTCCTAGAGGGTTCAGACTCAACAAAAGAGGATGAAAGAGAAACTATAGTGGCAACAAGTGTTGCTGTAGGATGAACTACTACAAGAGAAGATGTTGCAGGAGAGGGACATTGGTGTCTTTGAATATGAGGGTCAGACTCTGGGGTTTGTTCTACCCTAGATGACTCTCCTACCTTCATTTTTTCCTTTTTCTCTTCTACTAGCAGACCTGGTTTGTACTCTAGTAGAGGGCTCTGGTGTGGAGACCACAGGAATAGATACTGCAGGGGCAAGTGCTGCAAGGATTGCTCTAGGTAGCCCTAGAAGTTGCAGAACCTTTTGGGCAACAAATTCTTGCCAAGAAAGGGAAGAGACATCCCTCAAGGAATGCTCAATCAATAGTTTAATGAGGGCATGATGGGAAATTGCATTGTCCCTTCCCCTCTAGGTTTCATGGGCACTTTCTTTTAATAGATTTATCAAAAAAATTAGGATATTAACAACCAATCCATGCCTCATATGGCTTAATAACTTAAAATGGTAAGAATTTAAATAGGAGAAGCGTCCCTCATAGGTTAAATACCTGATTATAAATGTAGCATATTCTGAATATGGAAAGGGTAGCAACACTCGTTTGCATCCTTGTTTAGAGACCTCCAAAGGTCCATCTATTGGTACTGTAAACTCTGCCCTAGTAGAAATAGCATCTGAAGAGAAATTTTACCTTGCTATAGGAAGCCCAGTTACTTTAGCAATTCATTTTTCTATTACAGCTGCTGTCAAATCAAAAACTAAAGCTTCCCCCTCTGAAAGAGTTCTTAAAAATTTACCAGCAGCTTCCTCATTGAAAGAATCTAACCTTAGAAAATAGTTTAGCCATCCACAATTATTGAATGCCTGCACTATTTCAGGATTCTGCATTAAGAGCTCATGAGCTATAGGCTCATGTCTTACCAATTGACCACCCATATTCACAAATTACCTTAGCTGGGATTCCAAAAACAAAAAACCTTTCTAAAAATTCAAAAGAAAATTCTTCTACTCTGCTTCTTTTTGCTTCTTTCAGTTTCTTTCTATCCTGCCATCACTTTCTCTTCTTTTCCAAGAATGACTCAAAATATAATTGCATGTAATGATTTTAGGAACTACTCATATCAAGCAGTTAATGTTGTTTAGATAAAACACATAGCCATATTTGGAAAGTACAAGAAGAAATAAAAATATCTTATTAGTTGTGATAGCAACATAAGAAAAATATTTGAAATGGATTATCCCATCCCCTACTTAAAAGTTCACATGTGTCCACACATGGGCGAAAGGATAGGCGAATCATGGGAAATAAGACTGATATGTACATAATAGTTGTTGAAAAATGAAACAAATAAATAATGTGATTAAGATAAGATATCACATACCTTTCAATTAATGCTCATACGTGCTGGGAAAATCACAGCGCGTCATGAAATGACGGGTGGAATAGAAACCATGAATGAGGGTGGTATGGAAGGATGTATGACGTGGAAGAAAAGGGAATGAATGGTGGTGATGGATGAAAAGTGGAGAAAGTGGCTCCCTTAAAAAAAAAAGGAAACCTTTATTGTGGGCATGCAACGTGGAATTAAAGATATGTTGCAGGAGAAATACCGAAGCCTTTCGCTGCAGGAAGATCAGTGGCCGAATTTGAAACAAACTACTGCATAAATTCCTCTTTGGACACTGGTTTATGATACAACTGAAGATGGTGTCCATTAACTAGTAGCTTGAATCAAACTAGATCTATTGTAGCCAACTGCACTGAGCCATTAGCAAACACATTTTCTATTTCATAAGGTTCAAGCCAATGTGTGGTTAGCTTACCTTGATTTTCCTTATACCTAGATTCATAGAGCAACGCCCAATCACCAACAGATAATTCCTTAGTTTGAATGTGATTTTCATGCCATTTTTTTCTTTGCTATTGGACAGTTTCAGTATGCTGCAGGGCAGCTTTCCTCATCTCATCCAATGCATTCATCTATAGGAGGCATTCCTTCTGAGCCTCAAAGATATCAATGTTAAGCTCGAGAGCAGTCCTCAAGGTTTTATGTTCAAACTCTATTGGTAACATGGCAGTCTTACCATAGACTAACTCAAAAGGAGTAAACCTTGCAATTGTTTTCCATGTTGTCCTATAGGCCCAGACTGCTTCAAGAAGGTGACTGCTCCAATCCTTCTTGTGTAATTGGACTGTCTTTGTAAGGATTTCCTCAATTTCTTTTTTAGTAACCTCGGCTTGACCATTGGCTTAAGGGTTATAGGGGCTAGACTTTTTGTGCCTGATATGGTAATCATTCATCAATGCAGTGATTAAGTTGGATGTAAACTTAGCACCTTGATCAGTAACAAGTTCCCTTGGGACTCCAAACCTTGTAAAAATATGCTCATACAGGAACTCAAAAATTTTATTATCACAGGCATGTGTCATTGCTTGTACTTCTACCCACTTAGTTACATAATCAGTACACAACAAAATGTATGATTTCTCATTGGATGGAGGATCAATAGGCCCAACAAAATCCATGCCCCATTTGTCAAAGGGACTTACTACCACTTGAGGATTCAGGGGCATTTCATTAGACCTTGTTGGTCTCCCCATGTGTTGACATCTGTCACATTTCCTGGTGTAGGTTACAACATCTTTGTGTAGTGTGGGACAATAGTATCCTATATTAAGCATTTTCATAGTTGTTCTCTTGGCTACAAAGTGTCCTCCATATAGCTCATCATGATAGGCATGCAAAATGTCATAGGTCTCATCTTCCCTCACACATCTTCTCATGACTTGGTCAGGTCCTATGTAAAATAAATAGTCCACAATCTATGAAAAGTTAAAACTTTTCTCAACCAACAATTTCCTTTCCTTTGGTGAGAAGTGAGCTGGGATCTTGCTTGCTGCTAAATAATTTGCAATATCTACATACCATGGAGTTTGAGCAGCAATAGAAAATAGATGTTCATCAAGAAAGCTATCATCAATTACCTCAGGAGGTGTAGCTGTTTGAAGTCTTGACAAGAAATTAGCCACCACATTACCCCAGCCTAGTTTATCAATAACTATGATATCGAATTCTTGCAACAATAGGAGCCATCTTGCTAATCTACCAGATATGGCAGGCTTATTCATGAGGTACCTTATTGCTGCATGATCTGTATAAACAAATATTTGGTAACTAGTGACATAATGCCTAAACTTGTTAAGGGCATACACAACTGCTAGCAATTTTTTCTCTATGATAGTATAGTTTGATTCAGGGCCTTCAAGATTTTTGCTAATGAAATATATGGCATGCTCGATGGAATTCTCTTTCTGTCTTAAAATTGCCCCTATGGCATAATCAGAAGCATCTATGTGTATATGAAAAGGAAGATTCCACTTTGGTCCTTGAAGAACAAGTGCCTGAGTAAGTAAATTCTTAAGCTATAGGAAATATTTGTCATAGGCCTCAATCCAGGTAAATTCAGAATCCTTTGTCAATAAGGCATATAATGGACTGACTATTTTGTTGAAATCTTTGATGAATCTTCTATAATATCCAGCATGTCCCAAGAAACTTCTAACATCCTTTTATTTTATAGGTGTTTGCAAAGTTAGAATAACTTCAATTTTTGCAGGGTCAACTTGAATTCCTGCTTGAGAGATATGATGGCCTAAAAAAATTCCCTCTTGCATCATCATAAAGCATTTCTCACTATTTAAAGACAAATTCTACTCCTTACATCTTTTCAACACTTTTTCCAAATTGGTGAATGCTTCTTCATAAGCAACTCCATAAGTAGTGAAGTCATCCATATAGATTTCCATAGAATCATGAGAAATGTCAGCAAAAATACTAATAACTACCCTTTGAAATGTTGTAGGTGCATGGCACAGTCCAAAAGGTAAGAAAGAGTAAGAAAAAGTGCCCCATGGACTGGTAAAAGTTGTTTTTTCTTGATCCTCAGGGGTAATTCTAATTTGATTATAGCCACTATATCCGTCCAAAAAGGAGAAATGTTTTTTTCTAGACAATGAGTCTAGTACTTGGTCAACAAATGGTAGTGGAAAATGATCCTTTTTAGTTGTTGTATTCAACTCTCTATAGTCTACACAAACTCTCCATTTTCCACCTTTTTTAGGAACAATCATCAATGGAGACACCCATTGACTATCTGAAATGGGGTAGATAAAACCAGCATCAAGCAATTTCTGGAGCTCTGTTTTAACTATTTTCCTGAGTGTTGGGTTTATCCTTCTTTGAGGCTTCCTAATAGGTGAACAATCTTCCTTAATGTAGATCCTATGAGTACAAATTTGAGGATCTATTCCTTTTATATCCCCATAGTCCCATGCAAAAGCTCTATGTTGTTCTTGCAACATTGTGACTAGGGCAGCTTGTTGAGATTGAGGCGGCTTATTATTGATATTTAGACAACGGCCTAGAGACACTTCTACTTGCTTGATAAGATCATTCATGGATGTTGTTGATAAAGGTGGTGTTTTTATTTCATATGGAAGCAAATTATGATAAACTGCAGGTGATTTAGGTGACAGGCTTTCAGAATTCAATTATTGCAAGAAACACTGTTGAAGACAGTTATCTGGAACAAATGGGCTACTCAGATCAAAGTTGGACTGCAAAATGTGTAAAAGTAGGTCATCCTCACTATGAAGCTAGGAAAATGGATTAGTTTTCAGCATTATTAGTTGAGCCAATGAATTGACTTCTTCAGTTTTCTTTCCTAAATCTGGGCATATTGGTTGAGACAAGTCTAGCTGAGGCTGAGCAGGTGGGTACAAAGCCAATTTCTTTCTTGACTGACCTTCAAAAATTGTCATGTCTCTTGAACGGAATCTTATAAAAGCATTAGTTGTGTCTAACCATGGTCTACCTGGGAGGATAGGTGGACAATATGGTAAAATATGTTGGGTATTCCCAAGACTCCAGGATGACAATAACATCTTCTACCATTCCATCAGGTTTTACTGTGAAACTATTGGCAAGCTATAGGACGGTAGGTGTAGACCAAATATTTAAGATATTTAAATACTCCATTGTATTCTTGGTCATTACATTGATGGTTGCACCAAGGTCAATCAAAACATTCTTCACTATCTGGCCATTAATATTTATTTGTACCACAGGACTTCCATGGTCAGTATATTTTAGAATGACTTCCCTAACATAATATATACCAACTATCCTAGAACATGGATAGTTTGGGGATCATTTTTTTTTCTTCCTAGTTTCTTTAAACATGCCTCCTTAATGGCTTTTCCATAAATTGAGACATCTTTAATGGCTTGAAAAAGGGGAATTTGAATGTGTACATTCTTTAGTTGATCCAAAATATCAAAGGTAGGCTCTTCCATAGACTTGGATGTAGTAATTTGCAATCTCTGAGGAAAAGGTGGTTTGGCCTGATGCTGCAAGATAGGACCCTTAGAGATAGTATCAGATACAGGTATATGTTATACAGGATCAACAAGTTGCTCAGGGGCATAGTTTGGAATCTTTGTTATTAAAGGGGGTTGTGGAGTAGGAAGAGTGGTTCTAGACCGGAGATGGATATCATGAATATCCAGGGTATAAGCTGGATACTGATTGGCTTTTGCAAAATACATAGGCTATTGTTGCTTCTTATTATTAGGATTTAGCAATGGTTGAGCATGCATAGGAATTTGTTTTGGAGGGCCATTATTTGTTACAGGTGTTGCAAGAGGTGGCATAAGGGCCTGAGGTTGTGGCTATTGGAACTATAGAGATCCAGGGGATTGGTTCTACCATTGCTATGGACTTCTCCATTGAGGATTCTGCTACCAGTTACCTTGGAGTGGAGTCCATTTTCCTTGTGGCTGCTATCAACCTCCTTGAGGAGATTGCCACTGAGGACTCTGATAGTTAGGCCAAGGTGATTGAGAAGTATTCCAAGGTGGTGATGGGCCATATGTAGGTTGTCATTGGTTATTGTAATTAGAATAAGGATTACCAAAAGTCAAAGGATCTTGAGGCATACTTTGTCTTTGAGCCCATAGTCGCCTTTGTGCAATGAAGAATACTTGGTCATCATCACTCTCTACCATCTTAAAGTCAGTAGGTAATTGCTTAGTCTCTAGGTTAGCCACCATATTACATCTGTAGTCTCATTTCTTTTGTCTACAATGTAGACAGAACTCAGCCAAGATTACTTCAGCCTCCTCATGTTTCTTCTGAGCTTGCATAGTATCCAACTATGTAGCCATGTTGTTTATGATATCTTGCTTGAAATCAAACAGAAAATTTGTGATCTTCATTCGTAAAACTCCATTAATAGAAGACTTCCTCACTATGACTTGGTGACCTCTACACTTCTTAACAATTGCTCAAGAGTAGTTGAGACATATTTTCTTGATATCATCCCAAGGTAGTTGGGTTATATCACCTCCTCCCATCAAGTATAGGGAATCTATACAGGTATCACTGATTCCCCTTAGAAAAAGTAGTTTCTAAGATTCTTCATTGAGAGTATGTTCTAAATTATTTTTCAAGGAAAACAAGAATCTTGAGATATAGTCTTCTAGGCTTTCATCTTCCTTTTGTTGAATTCTAAATATATCATCTCCCTTACTACCACTCTTACAATATTCCTTGCATTTCTTAGAAATTTTGTTCACATGACTGCCCAACTATCAACAACACCTCTTCCCAAACTCATGAACCATCTAAGACCTCCTTCCTTCAAAGTAGAAGGAAACAACTTTAGCCTATGAGCATCTGAAGTGTAATCATAGTTGTGACAGAGGATATCAAACTCAAACAGGAAAGTGTTTGGGTCCTCTGTAACTAGTCCATAGAACTTGGGGAGTAATGAAGAAGGAATATTTTTAAGGTTATCATTATCTTGCTAAGCAATGATGGGAAATTCAAAAGCAGGAGGTCCATTAGGTGGATTTCGTGCCATATTTGCTTGATGGAGTATTAGAGCAAAAAAAATTTCTTCAAGTTCTTCATCAGCTAGGTCAAATGGTAGTTCAACAAACAAGTTTTCAACAAATGGATTGATATCTTGGTCTCCTTCTTCCTCAAATAGATTATAATCTAGTTCAGGGTTGTTATCAATGAATGGAAGGTCAAGGAGGAATCTTCCCAGAGTGTCTCTTCTTCTATGCATGCAATAGAATGAACCATAACTTGAATGAATTTTTGAATAACAAACTAAACTACTGCTAACAATGACTATGATAGGTTCTTAGCTTCACACCATCCCTGGCAACGGTGCCAAAAATGGTCACGCCCATAAAAGGATATAAAAGTCACGACAAATCCTAACCTAGGAATTAGACATTCTAGTAGGTGACTAACATCTTCTTATGGTCATTCATTTACTCTGTCAAACCAAGGAACGTATACTTAAAATAGAGTGGAACTGTATGTGCACTAAGAACTAGTTTCAATCATGATTTACTAGAAATAACTACGTGAAAGGAATTCTACTTATGCTATAGGAATGTAGCGTAAAGCTTTCTTAACTTAAGCATAACTTAATAAAAGCAGACATCACGACAACTGTTTCTTACAAAATAAACTATGAACTAGCCTTATACTATAGGAACAAACACAGGGATGGATTCCCGATGCTGCAAGAATAATATAAGATTCAGTATGCACTAAAACTTTCTAGAATGAAATCTAACTTATGATCAACAGAAGATAAACAACTAACTAACTATAGATACTTACTAAGTGGGCCCCCTTAAAGAGCATCAACCAGCTATGCAAGAATTGAACTCAAAACTTCATTAGCTTTTATTCATAAACTTAGAATGATGTACATTGTTTTATTCATATGAAAACTAATACATAACTCTATCTCTTATCATAGTACTAACTGTTACATATTCTCCTTCTCATTATCATACTAACTTTTACATGCTATGCTTGCTCACTCGCACAAGAGGAACACTTATTTAAACCAGAAGAGCAACTAACTAACTAACAGAGAAAGTTGTGGACATAAATGAATCCTAAAACCGAGGAACAAACTTCTCATAAATGAAAAAATATCTGTTCAACCCGATCCAGAGAGAATTTAGCATTCCACTCTTCCTAGATTAATGATCAAAGTTTCTTCCCAATGACCCAGTCAAAGAGTCTTCACCAAAACAACTTCCTCAACATCATACAGGAAATGGACTTTACTATAGGGCCGAGATCCGTTGCACTTGACTCGTTCATGCTCCCTTCAACAACCTGTGATACACAAGGCGACAGAGGCGAAAGAAATCATGCGTGGAAAACAACACAATACATTCATTAATCACATATTAAATCTATTTCATTATTCAAAAACCATATGCGTTATACCAGTCATTTGGAAGGTCAAACAGGGTAATTAATAAGACACATCGAGATGTTAGGCTGCAAAAATATAGGAATTTATTGCTATAGGATACTACCCAATTTCATATAAAAAGTCTTTAATCACATAGTTAAAACATCCATTAGCAGTAAAAGTAGAGATATTAAAATTACATCATGATACTCAAATTATGAGCATATCCTAAGCTCAACAGCACTTTCTAGCCATACTTAAGTGTACTTTTTAGGATATTCTTGTTAAACATTATTTAATGCACTTTAATTTCTAAAACCCAGTGAAATTTCCCTAGCGGGACCAAGTCGCTACCTGGGGAGACTTAGTTCCACTAGGCACAAAAATCAAAATAATTTTAATTCCTTGGCAAGATTTTATTCTCTTACCCTTGAGGTCGGCCTATGATGTGTTATTTTTGATAAATTTAGGAAAATAAAGTATAAATTATGGTTTTTTCTCCTCATTTTTCATCTCCTAATTCATCAAGCATTCAAGCATTCATTCACTTAATCATTCTCAAGCATTCAAGCACTCTAAGCATAATCAAGTCATCTATTAGAGCATTGCATTACATATCTTTATATTTCAACATCAAGGGTTTGGTAGGTTTATGGCATTGCATGTTGTTTGTTTATCATTCTCTTCATATTTCATTTCATTATCTAGGTTTTTTATTACCAAAGTGGGGTTTAATCAAGGAAAACCCCTATACTCTAACCCTTAACCCTTTTCCCCCTCTTTGCATGTGTGTTTGCAGAATTTTTATGCATATTTTTCAAAGATTTTGGTGCCTAAAAGTGGTCAATAATCCATCCAAGTCAGCATATCCCTAATTGAAGCTTGGAGACTCTTTTAAGCCCATTTTCTGCAGATTCAGATTCAGACACCTATCAGAAAAGCAAGTGCAGACCAAGAGTTACAAAATCCTATTTCGAAATTCCATAAATCCATAGGTGGAATAAGTTGCCATCTGTGGTGAATTAGTCCCACTAGTAGGCCTAAAAATTGATTTTTACATTTTTGAGTGCCTATTTGGCAGATTCTCGTTCTGACAAATTTTCTTTCAAACAAGACTAAGTCATTCAACTTGGCATAAGTGTGTCAGTCAACATTTCCAATCAACTTTGTAGGATTCTAGAGCCTCTCTACATCATCTTCTAAATTCCAAGTACACGTCTCTAGTTTTGTTCAATTATTTCATCATTTACTTGCATTCTTATGTGTGTTTGCATACATCATTGTGTTTTCCAGCACTTTGCATTTCTTAGAATTATCATGAATAAATCATTTCATTTTCATTTTTTTTTCATTTATACATTATATTTAGACATATTTCATTCCTCATAACATTAATATTTGAATCTAACATTGCATTTTGGCCTCCAATCTTTCTCCTTTTAGGTGAAAAACCCTAGAAGGAGCTTAAAGCATTCAAGTGCCAAAATCTTTGGTTACATTTTGGTGAACCTAACTTTTGAATATATTTTCTTCTAATTTCAAGTGCATCCTAGCTTTAACTTGCATTAGCATTTCATTAGTTGTTGCATTGTTTAAATTGCATCCTATCATTTTAAAATTTTCATTAATGAAAAGCTCATATAACTGGCATTTTTGCATCATATTTCATTGAAAAATGACAAAATTCTACATTTTCATACTATAGCTACATCTTTACATCTAACAGACATAAAATTTTATTCAAAATTTTTGACAAATAACAAAAAAATCCTCACTGGGAATAATTCACCACACTGGGCGACTTAGTCCTTCTACACAACTTGCACTGTAATTTTTGGCATTTTCTATACATTTTCTGTATTTCAGTTTTTTGTTATTGTCTTTTGTCATACTTTCCATATTTGTTGTTTATTGCATTTAGTTTTCTTTCATCATGGCTTTTTGCTTTAATAAGTTATAGATGTTAATAAAATATTTAGTGGATATGTCAAATTGTGCCTTTGGAACTAATCCTAATGACCTTGAGCTTCCTCATACTCCTTCACCTCCTCAAGAATGTCCTCCTCATGATGTTGACATCATTGGAGAAGATGATGATAGAATGAATAAGTTTTTAAATGAATTCCATGACAACCTTGAAGCTAATGCATCATTTTATCCATCCATGAAACAACAAGACCTTCCTACCATCTCACCTCTTGATATGTTTGGATACCTACATCCTGAAACAAATGAAGGACCTAAGTTCCCTCCAACAGGTGGACCTAGTCCCTCTAATCAAGCCACTCCTCATCCATTCTATGATAAAAAAGTTACAAACAAACCAATCAACCTTGAAGAAACTTATGGAAAAAATTTTACCATCTTAAGCAAACAAGGATGTGACACAACAACTAAACATAACATTCATCAACTTTTAGAATAAAGACCAATAGATGAAAACAAAATAGGGTTATATTATCAAGATCCTCATGAAAGAAAGTCTCCTTTAGAATATTGGAAACTTCGTGATGATGGCACAGTGATATTTGATTTCCCCCCAATCTGAATGCCCTTCTTCCTCCTGAACAACCCTTACATGAAACCAAAGACAAGGATGATAGGATCCCCTTTGGTCCTCTTTCAATTCATGAAAAGGGTGAATTTAGAAACGCAAATGACATGATAAGTTGAAAAATATAAAGTTTCCTCTCCATCCACCACCTAAATGTGAAAGGAAATTGTAAATCCTTCTAAACAAATAACTCATTTTATTACCACCTATGAATAGGTTGGTCATCTATCCTAAAGATGCTAATGTTCCACATTACATGTATCATCGTGTTCTAAGACATCGAAGTGATGAGTGTCACCAATTGAAAGAAATATTGAGCAAGTATCATTTTGATGGCAATAATTGCTATCTAATAAATCCTTAAGCCATTACCAATTCCCCTTATCATGTAATAGTTGTAGAATATTTCCTTCTCACTATTACATCTTTCCCCTCTCCTATCTCGGCTCATTCTTTCCTTGCACTCAGTGGAGGAAAGAAGTTGATAGCCTTTTCATAGTAATCCATTTGTCCTTGTCCCCTAGCTATGTTCTTCACCTTCCACTTATCCTGACTCAAAATGAGAGGCACTGGTTAACTCATTTGATGGTTGACTTCCATATGCATTACTAGTATTTTTATTTTCTTTTATATGTGTGTATGGTGTTCTCCTATAACATGTTGTTTGATGTTATCCTCTCTTTGTCACATCCTTTTATTTGTACCTTCATTCTTCTATATGTCGTACATCATTTTCACTTTTGTTTTGTGTTTTCCTTTTGGGGATGACGCAAAGCATTGAGACACCCTCTGTCTCTTCCATATTGACCCAATAGGTCCTTTTACTTTCTTTTTCAATTTTTATTTTTGTTTTTTCCTTTTGGGGATGACGCAAAGCATAGAGATGCCCTATGTCTCTTCCATGTTGACCCAAACGGTCCTTTTCATTTCTTTTTTTCTTTTTCTTGTGTTTTTCCTTTTGGGAATGAAACAAAGAATTGAGACTGCAATGTCTCTTTCATGTTGACACAAAATCTTTTCCTTTTCTTTTTCCTTTTTATTTTCTTTTTGCTTGATTTTTCCTTTTGGGGATGATGCAAAATGTTGCAATATCATATGTCTCTCCCATGTTGACCCAAAATGGATTTTTTTTTCTTTTGTTTCATTCTTCCAGTTCTATGTATTTGAGGAATGATGACATTTTTGAGCTCTTTAATCAAAACATTGCAGCAATGAACATACTGACCCCAAATCCATAGATCCCTTATGTATTTGGTATTCTCATTTTGGGGGAAACCCCTTTCTGTTCTTTATTTTTCCTTCCTTTCACATGATTTACCCTTACATGGAAACATATGACTTGGCATAGGAACTTTCTAAGTTAGCTCTCATGTCTTCTTTCTTTTGCATTTTTCATTCACTACTTTAAAGAAATTTCTCACAGAATGGTGTGTAGAAATTCCTTTAAAGTGGGGGCATACATTGGCATTATTCATTTGCATCTTTTTTTTTCTTGGTTCTTAGTGCAGCCTTGTTACTTTATATGATACATTTGTCACTTTGTGGATGACATTGGGTGTGATGTCTTTCATGAGCGTGATATCTCTTAGTATATTACATTCCTTCTGGTGGCCTGATGTGACACACTATATCCCCTAAGTTCTGAGTCTTTTATTTTTTGATTGTTCCTCTCTTCGAGGAATTAGATACATTTTTTTCTAAGTTATAGACCTCACATGAACTAAGAAAGACTCATTTGAACATCCTTTTTCATGTTGCATTTTTCATTTACATGGACACCTTGCATAACATAGCTTGCATGCCTATGGTTTCATTGCATTTTTTCATGAGTTCTAAGCATACAAAGCTTTGCTTGTCTCATGAAGCACGAAACAACATTGTCTTTGTGGCACCTTATTAAATTTATTACGAGGTATAACTTTGATATAGTTGAGTAGGAAGCCAATTCCAAGGAACGACTTTCCCCATAGCCACCTTTTGGAATTTCTCACCCCGTGGACAACTAGAAGTTTTTTGGCCCCAAAGTGAGTATGTTGTGGATTTCTCACCCAGTGGACAACCAGAAGTTGGTGGTACCAAAGTGAGTATGTGGTGGATTTCTCACCCCGTGGACAACCAAAAGTTCTATGGCCCTAGAGTGAGTATACTTGGGGCTTCTCACCCAATGGATAGCCATAAGTTTCATTGCCCCATAGTGAGTACATATTTCCAAACAAACAACCTAGATCTGATCCACAATGGGTTAGAAAAATGATTAAAGCTTGATCTGACTTTCATTTATTCTTTTTTCATCATTTTCATGTGTGTTCCTTTGCATTCATGTTTGGTTTTCCATGGGGCCTTAATCCTGGGGGCTTGATCATCCCTCTTTATCATTTTTATCTCATCTTACCAGCATTAGTGTGTTTAGATCCCTCTTGGTTGCATGTTTGGTTACTTTAGTGTGAGTTTGAAGCAAGTTCATCCTCTCACTAAAGTAGGGGCTCACTATGGACATAGAAAAATTAACCCTTTTACTTTTTATCATGTTCAAGCCCTCCTAGTGGACTTTGGCTTGATTTTTCCTAGATTTAATTTTGTAATGTGGTCAACACATTCACATTAGGTATTGCACCCTTGTGAATCATTAAGACTTCTAGAATGTCTTGTAAAAGTGTTGTGAAGTGTTGTAACCCACTTTCACACTTTTCTAGGACCCTTTTATTATAATTCACTTAAATATCCCCTTTCTACCACTTACCAAGTCTTATTTCAAAGTGTTGTAAAGAGTTGTAAAAAACTCATGCTTTTCTAGACTTGTCATCACTAATTAAACCCTTTCTCATGTTTAAATGACCCCTTAATGCACTTTCTGACCATACTTAAGTGTATTTTTTAGGATACCCCTGTTAAACATTATTTAATGCACTTTAATTTCTGAAACCCATTGAAATTGCTTTGGTGGAAAAAAGTCACCACATGGGGTGACTTAGTCCCATTGGGCACAAAAATCAAAATAATTTTAATTTCTTGGTAGGATTTTATTCTCTTACCCTTGAGGTCGGCCTATGATATATTATTTTTTGGAAATTTAGGAAAATCAAGTATAAATAAGAGTTTTTCTACTAATTTTTCATCTCCTATCTCTTACAATCTCCTAATTCCTCAGGCATTCAAACATTCATTCACTTAATCATTCTCAAGCATTCAAGCACTCTAAACATAATCAAGTCATCCATTGGAGCACTTCATTGCATATCTTTAGACTTCAACATCAAGGGTTTGGTAATTTTATGACATTACATGTTGTTTATTTATCATTCTCTTCATATTTCATTTCATTATCTAGGGTTTTGACTACCAAAGTGGGGTTTGACCAAGGCAAACCCCTATACTCTAACCCTTAACCCTTTTTCCCCTCTTTGCATGTGTTTTGGTAGACTTTGTATTAATATTTATCAAGGAGTTTGGTGCCAAAAAGTGGTCAAAAATCCATCAAAGTCAACATAACCCTAACTGAAGCTTGGAGACTCTTTTTAGCCCGTTTTCTACAAATTAAGATTCAGACACCTGTCAAAAAAGCAAGTGTAGACCGAGAGTTATAGAATCCTATTCCAAAATTCTAGAAATCCTCATGTGGAATAAGTCGCCATGTGTGGTGAATTAGTCCCACTGCCATGTCTGAAAATTGATTTTTATATTTTTGAGTACCCATTTAGCAGATTCTAGTTTCGATAGATATTCTCTAAAACTAGACTAAGTTGCCCAGCTTGGCATAAGTTTTTCAGTAAACATTTCCAGTCAACTTTGTAGGATTCTAGAGCCTCTTTACATCAGATTCCAAATTCACATTGCACCTCTCTAGTTCTGTTTAATTCTTTCATCATTTACTTGCATTCTCAGGTGTGTTTGCATACATCACTATGTTTTCCAGCACTTTGCACTTCTTAGAATTAACATCAATAAATCATTTCATTTTTAGTTTTTTCCATGTAGAAATCATAGTTAGATATATTTAATTTATTATAACATCAATCTTTGAATTTAACACTGCATTTTAGCCTCCAATCTTTCTCCTTTTAGGTGAAAAACCCTGGAAGGAGCTTAAAGCATTCGAGTGCCAATATCTTTGGTTACAGGATGTAGCATCACCTCTTCTTCAAACTCTTGTAAGGTGACCAAAGGTGCATTAGTGTTTGCAAGAGGCAAAAAATTGGGAACTTTATATGTGCTAGATAGTCTTGCTAAAGTGAGAGATACAATGGCAATTGTGCAAAGTAAGGGAGAGTTATGGCATAGAAGGCTCAAGTACATGATCAAGAATGAACTCAAAATATTTCTCAAAAGTGATAATCTTTTGGGGTTAAAATTTGTTAATTTGGAACTATGTGAGAATTTCCTGTATGAAAAATAGAGGAAAAATAGTTTTTCGAAAACCCGACATGACCAAAAAATAAGGTCTTTGGACCTTGTGCACTCAAACGTGTTCAGTCCTACAAAAATAGCCTCTTATGGAGGAGAAAATTATTTTATCAATTTTTTTAATGATTGTACTTGACAGACATGGGTCTATATGCTCAATAGGAAGTCTAATTTTTTTTCCAAATTCAAAAAAACTAAAGATATTATGGAGAACCAAATAGGGAACAAGATCAAATATTTAAAAACAAATAATGGGGGAAAATTTTACTCTTTGTATTTTGATATTTATTATGTACATAATGCAATTCAATGCATTAATGTTGTACCATTCACACCCCAAGAGATGGTACAGCTAAGAGGTTGAATCAAACAATTCTAGAGAGGGCTCAGAGTATGTTCTATAATGCAGGTTTGGGAATGGAATTTTGGGAAGAAGCAATTAACATAATAGTGTATTTGATCAACCAAATTCCTTCATCTCTATCAGATTTTGATACTGCATCTAGGAGAGATGGGTCAGAAGATGAATTTCCTACAATCATCTATAGATTCTTAGATGTGAAGCTTTCATTCACATTCCCAAGTAGAAGCAAAAGAAATCAAATTTCTAATCTAAGCAGTGTATCTTTGTTCCAGGTATAGAGAAGAACAATATGGCTTTGGATTATGGAATTTGATTATAAAAAAAAATAGTTCACAACATAGATGTTGTCTTTAATGAAAAGGTGTTCCTAGGTTTGCAAAAATAGGGGCTATCAATAAATAAATATGTGTTTATTAATGATATCAGGAGTTGCAATGATTCATAGTTTGAACCCATCCAAATAAATATCCAAATAGGAATTAATATCCTCAGAATTCTATGTAGTCTTCATCAAATTTATCGATGTCTCTTCTTGGAAGGGAAGTTTCTTTCAAACCCTTCTTGTTATGAGGGAGTTAGTTCATATCATGGGAACTTTTGTAGCTAAAAGCATTTGGTGGGCCTAGGAGGCTATCAAGCTTTGGCTCTATTGGTCTAGGTCTAGATTTTGGGATGGGCTCTCGCTCGATCAACAAAATGTTTAGTGGTCACCTCTTTTCTCCAATGCAAGTTAGCCATTTCCAAAGCTTACTTGGATTAAGACCCTCAAGTTTCACAAGAAGGGTGTCCAAATCCTTCAAAACTTAATTCATAGACCCATCATACGTATTTTCTATTGGAAGCATTCCGTGCTCAATATGGTTTCCAAAACCATGATCGTGAAACCTACAATAGCTTAGTGAGTGCCATTCTAGTTGATATGCTTCATAAGGTGGGAATCCATGCCACTAAGCCTTGGTGGAAAGCTTGGAAGTGGTATTGAGACACCCCTTTCAGAAATTACAAGTCTCAACTTTGTTATCAGTGGCTTTCGCCTTATTTTCCAATGATTAACAATTTTAACTAGAGATGGATAGCTCATTTTGAAGGCTACCATCATCTAGTTGGGTCTATGAAGTCTCCTCCATTTTCATCCTCAACCTGAGCTTTGAAGGGAAAAAATTTGTAGAAATTTTGTGCAAGAGGGGGAGAAGGGGAAAAAGACTATTTTGAATAAACCCAGGTTCAAATGAACCCACCTTGGAGGTTTGCTAGAACCAGGGTTCGAATGAACCCAAGTTCGAATGAACCCCCCTTGGAGGTTTACTAGAACCAGGGTTCGAATTGTTGGAATTGACTAATTCAATCCACAACTCCCATGAAACACTTGCAAGTAGTTACCTGTCACAATAGAAAATATCAAAATCAAGATTGTACTCAATAACTCAAGAATTGTATTGATGAAAATAACCTAGATAAGTATTACAAATGAGTGTGCATGCTTATACAAGAAAAGCATGAGAAAACCCTACGTGCGGATTAACAAGATAGAGACAAGTGTGATAATCACATGCAATGAGACAACTTGTCCTAAATTTAGTCTAATCTAATAATAAGAATTAAACTAAAGATTAAAATGCAACTCCTAAGTTTAGCTTAAGTGAAGTAAAGTAAAAAGCCTCTAATAATTAATTGATGATTAATTAATTATCAAATAATGGCTTGTTTACTCCAACACCCCCCCTTAAGATTAACTTAGGGAGAGAATAAACTACTAATAAAGGAAGCTAAATTAACACAGAATGGGTCCTGACTACAAGGATTGATGAGGTAACCATGTACATAAATGAAACTAGGTACATGTGCAGCATCATGATGGGCCAAAAAGTCGTGATATGATGGGTATGTGTAGGGTATGTGGCTGACGACTTTTTTTTACCCAAAATTGATGAAACAAAAAAGGGTTTTTAAAGGAGATTCATAGCTTTCCACCAATATAAATTATTCTTTACTTTGAATTTAATAAATAATTAAATTATTCATTTTCTATTTGAATTACGACTAAAGTCTTGATTGATAGGTTGATTGAAAAACATTTATAGCTTTCAAATGATATCACATTTTTTGAATCTAAAACATGTGTCACATTCTATGCTTTGCATACTATAGGATTAAAAAATAAAAAATTTAATTTCATGAAGTTTTGACCAAGTTAAGATGGTCATACATACGAGCTTTTATATTTTTTTAAAGTTGTAATAAAAAATTCATAATTAATTATCTTCTTCGAAAAAAATTACAAAAAATATGCATCACATCGAGACATGAGTCCTCTAGTTATATCTAAAATCTTATATAAAAATATTATTATTTTGTTGTTGTTAGGGTGGTCAAACAGACACCTACTTCTTATTTTTTCCCCGAAATTTAAGTGCTACTACATTGAAATTTTAAATTTTCACCAAATAGAATTTTTTTTAAATAAATCTAGTATTTTAGAAACTACATTCAATTTTCTACAGATTCTATTCTTACATATTTTTGAAATAATATTGATAACTTATTCAAATGTTTACCTCAAGTTGCCTAACTCTGATTTTTCTAAATTTTTTGCCACTTAAGGGCTTTTTTTTTCCATGATGATCCTACACATAACCAACTCTCATAAGTGGAGAAAAGCATAAAACTAAATGGGAAAAACTTCTCTCCAAAATAGAGAAAAAGAAATGATTGTACTAGAGAAAGAAGGATAGAAGGAGGACTCAATGTGACCCCCCAAGGACTGCTTCTATCATGCAAGTACAATAGATGTCCTCCTGATAGGAGAGAGAAAAAGTGGATATGAATCCCCCCATAATGAAATAGCTCTCGTGCCAAGGATGAACATCTGAAGACATAATATGATCCATTTCCTACAAACAACATTTCTCTCCTTAGGAAGAAACATATCCACTGGTGATTGGAGAAGCTGATCCAAAAGAATGGGTGATTTTGGAATCCAAATCCAGATGATGTGTGCCTCTGAAAACTACTCACATACCCACATGTTCGAAAGAAATGATGTCGATCGAAGATCCTGTGAAGACTGATATAGAACAAGCTACAAAGGCGATGAAGATGGTGGGCCAACAATGGTGATGAGACTATAAACAAAGAGGAAAGGTATGTCCTCAAAGTAATCCTCTAGGTCATAAATCTAAGACTCTACAAACAAGAATGATATTTATGCAAGATACAAATCCCAAGTAGCTATGTCTAAAAGATGTATGATGTCTTGTTGCACTTAATCAATAGGGTTCATAGATGTGGTGATGCCAAGCTAATCAGGAACAACATAGGATGATGATGTAGTCTCAATCTGTACAGTGGGAACATAAAGAAAAGTCTCTGAACCATCAAAACATGCAAGACCTGTGATATACTCAAGCTCCTCTAAAGTATCGTCATCAAAGAGTATGAAATATGCATCTGCAAGAGGGATGAGACAAACAATCCTAGGATCCTTTGGGTATAGAGAGATATGACTTGGGTTTCCATGGATCTCCCAAAGTCATGTCCAAAGTATATGGGGACATTCAATGTCTGATACATCATACATAGTGTCAAGATCAACACTAAAACATATAACCCCTACAATATGATCTTTGATGATGCTCCATGCTAATAAACTCTGTGGTGTGTTTGGTATAGGTATGAGTCCATACAAATGAGGAAAAATATCAAGCCACCTAAGATGTGTTAGGATGTCATTTCACCAAGACTCGTAGTTATCCTTATCCAAGTTGATCACAGAAGGATGAACAAAAAAAACCATGATACTCAAATGAAAAAATAAAAGATTAAAACCCTGAGTACTGATAAAGCAGATCAAATGATGTTATCTTATGCAAAAATATCCTTTCCAAATCCCAAGACGTCCAAGTAATTAAGAAAATTCTGAAAACACAAAATACTAAATAAAATGTACCTCAGGTATATTCTAGAAAAATTGCATGAATATATCTGAACAACTTTGAAATACCTTTCCAACGCTGCTTGAATCATGAAAATCAGAGATATAGGAAAAAAAATATGAGCTCAGAAGCACAAAATGAAGATCTAAATTTCACTAAGAATAATAGGAACCACTAGCAAAACCTAATGATGAGACCTCTAACACTAGAAATTTTGTGGAACCAGCTTTCCAACGATATCTCGTTTTCTCAATTTTGACATCGTATGTCCAAGTTATGCCAAAAAGAATAAAAAATACTCCTTTAGGGAAAATCAAGGCTAGGAGGGGGGCAAATGACTTGGTCATATGATGATATCAGCCTAATGTCATGATGATGTCATCAAAATTCCCTATTAAATTTGATGATCGTCGATGGAAAAAATCATCCCTTCCTAAAAAATTTTGTGGCTGTCGAGAAAGGTCTCCTATCGCTATATTCATTGGAATTTGTGAAGATTCCATTGTCAGTTTCTAGGAGGGATATGCCGCCAATATTCTTTGAGCACCCAATTTTTTTATTGTCAAGTTTTTTCTTGTGCCACCAATTTTTTTTGTCTCCAACCTAAATTGAAAAGCCATCGATGATTAAATGCCATGCGAAATTTCCAAGGAGGGGCCCGTGCTATGTACGATGGCAGGACGGTTTACCCTGCACTTCTACAAGGGTATGACCCCCTATAAATATTTTTCTTTTTCTTTTTAAATAAACAAAATTTTGAATTTTTTTATGAATAGGAAACTACTATCTATATTAATAATAAAGATAAAGTTACATATTCACAAAAAAAGGGAAATTAATAAGAAGGAACACCCCAAGAGTCACATGGGAAGAGCCCTGAAAACCAAAAACTAGAGTCACTTGGGCCTAGCCTAGAAGTCCATAAACATTACAAACATATAAAATAAAAATGGCGATCAAGCAACCAGAGTAGTGCCAGCAGAGCCAGGAGTGTCTCTATCATCCATGTGAATTCCTCATACATCAGTGGGGTTTGGAGTGATAGCAGGAGGAGGACCCCATCCATCATCAACATCTTTCTCATATTTCTCTTTATCTTTATCCTCACGTTGAGGTGAGATTCCAAGCACCAAACGCCGAAAGCATTTACCAAAGTTTGGAAAACTAGAGACAATAGTAGCTTGAGTATCATCAAAAGGCCACCTAGAACCACCACTGCTGCTCCCCATTGTTCCTCTAGAGGGCCACCTCTAGCCATCCCATGGAGTAGAAGAACGAGTCTGTCGAGGAGGGTGGAAACCATGTCAAAGAGGAGGCTAAGAGTAGGGGAAAGTAGAGCCACTCGTTGTCAACCCTGAGAGGGAAATTGGCCATGAGAGGAAGTGGGCGAAGCGGGCACCCAAGCAATAGTACATGGGGCCCATTTCCCCAATGATCTAAAAGCACCTAAAGGTGAGCCACCTCAAGAGCAACCTTGTTGGCTTGAACTTGAATCTTGAAGAGAACATTAGAGAAAATAATAGCTTTAGAATACAAAGAAACATTTTTATCCATTTGTGTGTTAGCAAATATGCAAGCATAAATCTATCTTTCTAGATATTGAAGAGGATTTCCACCCTAAAAGTGTGCCAAAGATGGGTATATTTAGTAGGAAATCTAGGCAAGTCTCCTAGCAGAATCATATGCCAAGAGAAGGGCTCTGGTCTAAAAAGCCAAAATAAGTCATGAATCTAATTCCAAAATTGTTGAACTCTGGTGTAAAACTAGAAGAGATGCTTAAAAGTATTAGCTTTCCTAAAAAAAGAGCAACGAGGGTCCTAGACCCCCAAGTGAACAAGCCAAGAACCCACAGGTAAGCCTTGGAAAATAATACACCAAGCAATGTGGGAAAGTTTCGACTTAACACTTGTAGACCAAGTGGTAGAGAATCTTTTTCACCAGACATGAGTAGGGGATTGAAGAAGCCACCTCTGGTTCAGACTTTCAATCATAGGAAAGTGTGGTGAAAATCATCTATAACCAAGCCTAGGCTTGTAATTCCTAAAAGGGGTGTTTGGGTACCACATCTAGTCCTTCCACTAGGGCTTGGACCCACAAATTCCCACCTTATGAAGCATTTCTACAAGAATAGCATTCACTAGACCATCATAAGTATCAGAGTCTTGGTTATAAGTCTTGTAAAGCACATGAAAATATTCCCATGGCATGATGGTTGATGGGTGCCAAATGTGTTCAATTTTCATGTCCTTTTTCCCTTATTTTATTCCCATTTTTCCTTTCTCCAAAGTCCTTGCCATTAATTGTTAGGGAAATAAAAAAATATTTGATATGTTTTCAAAGAGTTAGAAAATTCTTTTGGAATGCTAAAATTGTTGAGGTATGATGTATTTTGGATGGTTTACTACAAGAACTAAGTGTGAAGAAGGAACTAACTTTGTGGACGCCAAATCTTGAATGACATAGGATGGGAAACGTGGGCTGCATGTGATGGAAGTTTACCTACTTTTGTTTCTATATCTTATTTCAAACTAGTTGTTTTATAACTGTTTCAGGTTTGTGGCCTACAGCCAACCCAAAAATTATATTCATCCAGTTTATTGGCCATCGGCCATAACAAACTATGTCTTTTGTCATTTTATTTACTGGTGATTTTTGAACATATATGCCTATATATATGTGTGTTTTGAACTAAATTGAATATATAAAATATAAATAAAAATCTCAATCGATGATATTATTGTGTTGAATATTGAATAAATTGATTGTGTTTTGAGATAGCTTAAATGTTTTTTCGTGCTCACCCTATGGACAAAGGAAGGGCCCCCTCTCGGGAAGCTTAGTGAGATTGTTCTATGGTTTATTAGTTTAGATCTTTTATCTCAAGCAATTTCATTTTTGTTGAGTGTGAATTTGTAAGGTGTGCTATGAATTTAATTTAAGTTCAAGATTAAAAATCCTTGACAATACAGCTTGTGTGATTAATTTGGTATTAAAATAATTGCAAGAAATTCTCTATGGAATGTAATTGTGGTCTGAGGAGCAAGGAGTGTGTTTTAGTTGCAGGTTAATTTCCATGTTTCTCATTTCAGACTATGTTTTGTTTCATTCTGTAAAGCTTCATGTCGCATTCCATTCACTTCTTATCTCTCTACTACTATATTCCATCCTCTTGTCACATTTCATCTTCCTATTGAACTGCAACCTCCTGACGTAGTTGAACTTCCTATCGTCTGCACTCTTTTAATACATATTTGGAAAATGAATTCTTTCTTTTACTATTGTGATGGTTGTTAATATTTGTATACCATAATATATTGAGTTTGTGTTATTCAAGTTTAATAAAAAATAGATAGATTGGTTGAAGTAGGTAGGAAACAATTTATGAAAGAAATTCATTCATTTTCGAAGTGTCTTTTTGAGTTTCAAATTGAAAAGTGTGTTTTCAATTCATAGATGTGTCCATCCCCCCTTAGTTCATTAGTTTCAACCCTTAGGTATATTTCTGCAACACTATTCGCAAACTTATGCCAGGACGGATTGACACTTGAAGGATAAACTAAGGAAACTATTGTGAAATTCTCAAAGATTAGCTCAAAACTGTTTTGTCAATAAAAGATAGAATTCCAAGGATAAATTTAGTCCATAGTTTAATCCAATCATTTTGGAATTGTTGTCAAGGAATAGTGTTAAAGGCTTTTTTGCCTAGTGAGCTATGTTAGGAGCATTGCGCTAAGGAGAAATTCAATGTGACAGTCGACCTCGTTTGGATAACTACACTTAGTTTTCTTTGTTGTAAGTCATTTAGGTGCATGAATCATAGTAGGAATAGTAGAGGGAGATTTGCTAAGAAGGATAAAGGGAGTCATACACAACTTGAAAATATGAAGAAATAATTTAAAATCATTAGTTAAGGGAAGTAGCTCACAACAAGGAAACTTGAAAACTAAATTGCAATCTTTAGAGTGACCTAAACCCGATATCGAGAAGTGTTTCATAAAGTATACTACTGTTGAGACACCTACAAGTACCCATCCAAGCTCTTCTGAAATATTACAAAAATAGGTTGAAAATATCTTTCGAGAAACTTACGGGCCGAAAGTTGGTCCATTCTCAGAAGATACCCAAGAGCCATTTAGAACCTACTTTACCCCTTAGGCATTAGACGTCATGGATCCCAACAAAAACAACAACAACAATAATAGGGAATTGGTCAACAATAATCTGATTACTTTTGAGTTTCCTATCACATATCTCAAACAAGATGCTCGTATGAAGAACACTCCTCATTCAGCTTTACCTATTCTTTGTGGCCTTTCTATTGAGGATCTTGACATATTCTTGTTTGAATTTGATGTGTTGTGCAATAGCTATGAATATTAAAGTGACGTGCAAAAGCTCAAACTATTCCCAGCCACACTAAAAGATGCATCCCTACATTGGTTTATGAACCTCAGGAACATTAGGACATGGGATGTCATGAGGGAGTTATTTTTGAACAAGTACCAGGAATACTATAAAACCAAGGAATTCCAAAACAAACTCTTATGTATGACACAGAAGGAATATGAGTCCATCGAAGACTATCTTGAACTCTTCATGTTTAGTCTTCAATGATCTCATCAATAGGCTCTAAATGAGGATACCTTTAAAATGTTGTTTCTTAGAGGCATAAGAGATGATGTCATGGAAGCATTAAATTTAATAGGTAAAGGGAATATTTCTAAAATGGAATTTGATAATATCTATGATATTTATAAGAACTATTCCTAGTCCCAGCGCTTAGGAAGGAACTATCTATGCAGGTTGTATTCTACAAGAGCTTTAATAGGTATCACCAAGTGTGAAATAGGTAATTTACTTGAAGACCTTAAGATTAATTTGTTAAGTCATATGGGTAAATAGATAAACACTTTATATACATGAAGAAAACAAGAGGAGGCTAAAAAAGCCTTAGCTTTCTTTTACCCTGTTTGTCGAAAGAAGAACAGTGGCAAGAAGTGTCCATATAATAGAACAAAGATATCTTCTTTAGAGGAATCCAGTAGCAATTTAGTACTCTAAAACCTCTTCATGTAGGGATGACTGAGGTAGAATACATAGATGAACCTGTTTACTTCATGACCTAAAGAAGACAGTGGCAACCAAGAGCAATGCCCCCACTTGATTACCAAGTTGCATCCCAAAGTCCTTTTCAACATAATTCCTTCCAAAGCTATTCTGGATGGTATGGAAATGGGCAGTGCCCTTCATACTACCCTCAGTGGTCACAACAATATCCACCTACTACACAATCATGGAAAGCATGGTGAACACCACCACCACCTTATCCACAATATCAATCATTTCCCATGTATCCACCACCTCCAACAATAAACCCATATTAGCAATCCCAACAACTCTTACCACATGTCCCAATATCTAATCAACCTTCCAGTTCAACCCAACCACCAAAAGCCACACCAATTCTCGAACAACTAACACCCAATAAAAAAATTAAGGTGACTCAACTAGCTTATAATAATGAAGTGATAGGGTTCCTAACTTATCATGTCAATGCATTAGATATTGATGATGTAAACCTAAGGTCAGGGAAGAACCTTCAAGGATCGACCATCACAGAAGTTGAAGACCATCCAGTTGAGCTTGAAGAAGATAAACCAAAGCCTCCATTTCTAGATATTTTACAAGAGTAACTAAAGCAACATGAAACATTTCAATCTGATTTTGATTTTATGAATGAGTTACATAATGTTAACATTAAGGTTCCTTTGTTGCAGGCTATTTGAGATATTCTTGTGTACACCAAGGCAGTTAAAGAACTTTGTGGGAAGAAGCAACAAAAGAAGTAGGACCCCAAGTTAGTCCAAGTCATTAGATAACTTGCAAATTTGATGTTGGGAAAGATTTCAGTCCCCAAGTATGTGGATCCCTGTAGTCCAATGATAAAGGTACATATTGGAGACACAACCATTCCAAATAAACTTGTGGATCTAGGAGCAGCTATAAATGTAATGACTAATAAGACTAAGGAGAGGTTGTTCCTTCAAGGACTAAGACCTACTCCAATAGTCTTGCAAATGGTTGATTGTTCCCTCATAAAACCAAAAGGAATCATCAAAGACACCATTATTTCTAATGAGTCTTGGGAGTATCCAACAAATTTTATGATTTTGCAACCGAAGATTGAGCTGGGGGAATGCCCTCTGATTTTAGGAAGACCTTGGTGAGCTACTACTAATGCCTTCATTAATTGTAGGTTTGGAAATATGGTGATATTGAATGAGGATAAAATGAAGTAGTTGGCATTGTACCCTCTAGCACAACCATTACTATAAATGAAGAATCATTTATTGATCGATAGCGACATAGAGGAGTCTCTATCTATTTTGACAATAGATCAAAGTAGGGAATTTGAAGATTTTTCAAAAGACACTGTTATAATCATTTATTGAAAAATCATTATTTATTTGATAGTGATCTTGAGACAATGATTTTTCCTATGGAAATAAGTGATAACTTCCTATTTAGAAATTTTCCATTAGTAGGTAGTTCACTGTCTATTCAACACTTTATTACTTTGCATCAATTATTACTACATGATTGTATATACCGTACATTTTTTTATGTCTAGCGATACTAATTCATCTTCATCTAATTCACAACTACTTCTTGTAGATACCCTTGTATAATCCCAAGCTACTACAATCTTACCTGGTAAAATGCTTAACATCAATCTCATATTAGATGCCTACCAATTGAAAGAACTTATTGATATGTTGTCTGCCCATAAAGAATCCTTTTCCTGGGATTATCAAGATATGAGAGGTATTCATCCTGCTACTTGTAAACACCATATGTATATAGAGGAAGGTAGTAGACCTGTGTGACAACCCTAGAGAAGGTTAAACCCAACCTTACGAGAAATAGTTAAGGAAGAACTTCAAAAGTTGCTCAATGTAGGATTTATTTAGCCTATATCAGATAGCAAATGGGTGTCCCCACTTGTAGTACTACCTAAAAAGAATGGAAAGTCATGAATATGTGTATATTATAGGGCCCTTAACAAGGCCACCAAGAAAGATCATTTTCCACTTCCTTTCATTGACCAAGTCTTTGAAACCTTAGTTGGGAAAAAGTTCTCCTTTCTTGATGGGTTCAATGGGTATAACCAAATCTGAATTTCCCTGGAAGACCAAGACAAAACTACTTTTACTTGCCCCTAGGGAACATTTTCCTACAATGTCTTACCTTTTAGACTGTGTAATGCACCTGCTACTTTCCAACAAGTTGTTCTAAGCATTTTTTCTAATTTAAGGCATGATTGCATAGAAGTGGATATGGATGACTTTATTGTTTATAGTAACACATATGAGGAAGCTAAGGAAAATCTTGAGAAGGTACTTAAATGATGTATTGATACTAATCTTTCCTTGAGTCATGAAAAGTGTCAAATCCTAATGATTGAAGGTATTGTGTTGGGTTATTATATTTCTGAAAAAGGAATTGAGGTAGATCCAAAAAAGATCCAGATTATTCAAGACTTTCCTGTGCCTACTTGTGCAAATGATGTATGCAGAACTTCCTAGGGCATGCTGGTTATTATCATAGGTTTATTCAAAATTTCAGCAATATTGCCTCACCCTTGTTTTTGTTTCTATGAAAGGATGCATATTTCTCATGGACAATAGAATGTCAGCAAGGTTTCAAAGAAATCAAAGGTAAGCTCATCACAACACTTGTGCTACAAGGACCAAATTGGGAACTGTCATTTCATCTACATACCAATGCATCAAATACTTCTATGGGAGTTATCCTTAGAAAAAAGGAAGACACCCTCTATTATGTTATTTATTATATCAGTAAGAATTTTATTGGTGTAGAGGTGTAGCAAATATTTTGGAATCTTAATCCTTTCTAGCAATTCTAGGGTTTTTCACCTAAAAGGAGAAAGAAGGGCCAAAATGGGCAATGTTACATTCAAAGTCAATGCAATATGGATGTAATATGGATATAATATTCCTAGATGTAATGTTTGAATGCAAGACTCATAAAATGGATTGATTATTTATGCAAAACCAATGAAATGTGGATTGTTTGAAAACACATTGTGATATGCAAAAAACACTTAGAAATGAATGTAAACTACATCAAAAATGGATGAATAGAAAGTGTACAACTAAGATATTGATGATGAATGGAAATGACTACTGAAATTCTCCTGATTCTTATTCTTAGGTGTGGTGGGACTCATTCACCATTCTAGGCGAATCAGTCCCAGTTCTGTGAAACTATTCTAAAGCCCATTTCAGACAAATGGGTATCCAAAAATGTACAAAACAAAAATCATGCTAGGAAGTGGGACTCATTTTCCACCCATGGTAAATAAGTCCACTTTTTAATTTCTAAATATTTAAAGGTGGAAATAGGAGCCTTTTGTGTACACTTTTTGCTTCTCCAAATGTCCAATTCTGAAATTGTCAAATTCGGGCCTGAAGGTGACTTTTTGTTGATACTTTGCCTTATCCAATGAAGTTATGACTTGAAAAATTATCAATACAATATTCAATTATTTCTAAGCTTCCAGGATGAATAAATCTACAAACACACAAGAAGAGAAGAAGAAATCTTGAATGTTAGGACATGGGGGTTTGCCTTGGTTAAACCCATTTGTAGGTAATTAAACCAAAATGATGAAATAATGTAATGAAGCATGTAACAATGGAGTCAATACCTTTCCATGAAGATTGATCTTGATTTTTTGCAAAAAACAATGAAGAATCTTCCCTTAAATGTCTTAGGAAGCTATCTTGATGACTTGCAATAATGAAACTATAACTTGCTTGACTTGATAGAAAAGATAGATGATGAATGAATGACAAGAGATGTGTGCATGAGTTATGAGATGTAAATTATGGTTTAAAGACTTTATTTTATAGGAAATCCACCTTATTCACCCGTAAATTGGCTCCCCAAGGCCGACATGAAGAAAAATTAAACTTAAAACCTAATTTTTCCCTCTCAAAAGTCAAAATTGACCCAAATGGGACTCATTTTCCACCTTGGGTGAATCAGTCCCACTTGGTAGAGACTCATTTTCTATAGATGGTGAATTAATCCTAGAGGGGTCCATTTTCCAGTTTAGTTGTTGGGAAAATGCATAAATTAGGTTTATATGATGAATAAATTATCAGTTATTTCATCAAATTATCCCTCGAGATGCATAATATGGGGTCAAAAGGGCCTATTAATGATGATGTTAAGGTCAATTAGGGCTTTGGATAGAATAGAATATGAAAGTGTGATTAAATACACTTTGCAACACTAAAATGAGGTCCACTTAGCCTAGAAAGACACAACATCCAATGTGAATGTGTAAGACACATTACAACACTAGATTAAAGTTAAATTTAGTTCACAAGCCTTCTAAATTGATGTGATAATGAAATTAAATAAATTTTATAATGTTGAATTAAGGTAAAATGGGTTCATTAAGTCTAGGTGTGAATGTTCTTTACAAAACTTTACAATACCCTTACAAGACATCAATAAATGAATGTTATTCAATTTTCAAGGGTCCAAGACCTAGTTTGGATGTGTATACTACCTCACAACACTAAATCAAGGCCTCATTAAGTCGATTTTATCATTACTCCACAAATCAAGCAAGTTTTCTTTTCTCTATGGTACATTTAGCCCCCACTTTAGTGAGAAGATAACCTTGCTTCAAACTAACAATAAAGTAGACATTCAAGGGAGATCCGAGTGTACACATGCAAATGAAAAAGGATGACAAAGATCAAGAAGGAAGTCAAGCCCCTAGGATCCAAGATCCCAAGACAAACCAACAAGATACATAATTATAGAATGGCAAGAAAGGAAAATAGAGTGGAAAAGACACGCTCACTTTGGGGCCACAAAACATAAGGTCGTCAGCGGGGTGAGTTGTCTTAAAGAAGTGGTTTTAGTGAGAAATTCATGTCATTTTGTTGGCTTCCCATTATACAAACCATACCAAAGTTATGCTTCTAATAACATTGATAAGGTACCACAATGTAATGCTCTTGAATAATATGTAAAAAATTTGGTAAAGGGGATTTTTCTTTGTTCATGTAAGTTCTTCTTCTTAGGGAGCATTGTGCCTAATGTCTCAAGAGAAGACAAGTCAGGGTGTTAGATCATTATCCATGGGATGCCTCGCTCACATCAGACCACTTTAGTTGATTGTTATTCCCTTGTCAAATTGTTATCCATGGGATGCTTTGTTTGCATTAGGCCACTTAAGTTGATCATACACTCTGGGAAGGTATCAAATCAAATGACACCACCAAGGAGATGACATGTCACAAGAAAAAGTAAATCACACCATGAAATTAGAAAAAAGATGTTGTTTATCTACACCCCCACTTTAAAGAAATTGTTGCACACTGTTCTATGAGAAATTGCTTTAAAGTAGAAGAGGATATCAGAGCTTATCTAAAGAGCCCTATGCCAAGTTATATATTTTTGATAAGTTGTGTCATGAAGAAAGGGAGTATGTCACATGAAATTAAATCTTAAGACATGTCATTCACATCTCAAGCTTGATCTTATGTGTTCATGAAAGGTTAATGATCATCCAAAAGAGACAATGGAAAGTGACATATGGGGATAAGGCTTTCTAACCCTTTGCCTCCACTGAGTATAGGACAAGGGTGAGACAAGAATGGATGATGGTATGCTGCCCCTTGCAATGGATGCAAAACATGCAATAGTGAGTATGCTATTATCCTACAACTATTGCAAGGCAAGGAGTGGCAACTAATGTTATTTATTTGGATAAGGAAACAAATTTTCTTCTTGATACATGTTAATGAGATATCTATCAATTTAGGATGTACCAAGGGTGGATTTTTCTTGGAAGAATCTTGAGTGATAGTATGGATGTTGATTGAAGGTTTGTTGGATGGGTTGATTTCTATGAAAGGACAATCGCAAAGACCATGATTTGGAAGAATGAGGTTGGGTGTATTGTGAGCTTGTTTCTTGTGTAATGGTGGGTAAAGAATGATAGGATTCTTAGGTGTGTCTAAAATAACTTCAGCACACATAGGGGGTGATTAAGGGTTGGATTATTTTGAGTAAGGTGATATGAGAAGAATGCATGATTTGGTTGTCTACTTTCTCTAAGTTATCATTATTATGTGCCATAATATCAAACCTAGGAGGAGAGCTAATATGCTCATCACATGTCATAATTGGATTTGGCAAGATAGCTTCATCACTCATAGGAGAGGCATCAAGAGAAGGATAATTAGGAGTTTCATGGTTAATAATGATTGGACTATTTTTCTCAAATAGATCTTCCATCAGGATATCTTCTAACACTAAACTATCTTCTTCATGTGTAGAGGAGATATTAGGAGAAGAAAAGGGTTGACTTCCATTATTATTTATACTTACATCCTCATGTCCTAGAATGTCATCTTGAGTAGGAGAGGTAGGAGTGTCATAGCTCTAAATCATATCCTCCACACAAATGTGTTTTATCATGATCATTCACGAGTTTAACCTTATGCACTAAAGAATTTGCACAAATAGGGGAGGTGTTGGGAGATGAATGAGGATTCAATAAGGTAGTGGCAATAATTTCATCTTTGTGTGTCATAATGTCTATGCAAGGGGGGGAGAAGGAAGACAAGAAAGACTTTCATGATCTTCAATGATTGTTTATTCTTTCATCAAGATACCTTCATCACCAATGGGAGACATATCAGGGGAAGAAAAATTATGATTATCATGATTATTGATGCATGCATCCATTTTTGTAAGATCTTTAGTGGATTATCTTAGTGAGAGGAAGTCCTTAAGGGATTCATCTAACATGTCTAAATCATCACTACTAAGGGGCTTGGATGTTATAGTATTTTGAAATTGAATCATTTTTTCAAATTGGATCATTTGATTTTATTTTTTTGTTTTCATTTGCTAATGAATCTGATCTAAATGAACTAGGAACTAATGCTGAAAATCAAATTTGTAAAAGTATAAGTGTCATGAAGGTAAATATTGCTTATTTCTAATAATTTAACTGTAAGAGAAGCTATGAAAACTTAAAATGTAATGTAAATACATAGGATGAGATGCAACTTTTTAGATTTCAAAAAAAGTAATTTACTGATGACACTATGCAATAATCTGAAAGATGAAAGATTGGAAGTGCAAGTGTGAATTTTAACAATGCAGGAAATGAGCTAATGTAAGATAAATCTAATGAAATGAATGATACAAAAATTCATCCCACTGATATAGATAATTGATGGAAATAAACAAAAGTATAAATATAGGGTTTTCAACTCTATAAAAGGGAGTTTTAGGGGTCAAAAGGGTCCGATTCACCTAGGGTGGCGAATGAGTCCCAGTGGGGATGTTTTCAAGATTTTCAATTTTTTTTGAGGTATTTTTATGTATTTTTAGTTCTATGGTGTAGACCTAAGTTAAAAATGCAAAATTTATTTAGATGTTGAAAATGCAACCTAAATGCACTTTTTATAAATGCAAAATTTGAATCCTAACATGCAAATTAACCAATGCAAACCCTAATGAAAAGTCAATGCAAGGCTAGATCTATGATGAAGGACTCCAAAATCAAACAATAAAGTGTTCAAAAAGTAGGTTCACCAAAATGTAGCAAATATTTTCGCATCCCAATCCTTTCTAGTGCTTGTAGGGTTTTTCACCTAAAAGGACAAAGAAGGGCCAAAATGGGAAATGTTACATTCAAGGTCAATGCAATATGGATGGAATATGGATGTAATATGCCTCGATGCAATGTTTGAATGCAAGAGATTGATAAAATGGATTGATTATTTATGCAAAACCAATGAAATGTGGATTGTTTAAAAACACATTGTGATATGCAAAAAACACCTAGAAATCAATCTAAACTACAATAGAAATGGATGAAAATGAAAGTGTGAACCTAAGATCTTGATGAGGACAAGAAATAACTACAGAGATGTTGCTAATCCTAATTTTTAGGCCTGGTGGGACTCATTCGCCATTATGGGTGAATCAGTCCTAGTTCTGTGAAACTATTCTGGAGCCCGTTTCAAACAAATGGGTATCCAAAAATCTAGAAAAAAAAAATTAGGCCTGGAAATGGGACTCATTCACCACCCATGGCGAATGAGTCCACTTTGGAATTTTTGAAGATTCAAAGGTGGAAATAGGAGCCTTCGGTCTGCATTTTCTTCTTCTCCAGGTGTCTAGTTCTAAAACTATCAAATTTGGGCCTAAAAGTGACTTTTTGTTGATTCTTTTCCTTATACAATGAAGAGATGACTTGAAAAGATTTTCAATACAATCTTCAATAATTTCTAAGCTTCCAAGATGAATAAATCTGCAAACGCACAAGAAGAGAAGAAGAAATGTTGAATGTTAGAACATGGGGGTTTACCTTGGTCAAACCCATTTGTGGATGACAAATATTGAAGGACATAGGATGGGAAACATGGGCTGCATGTGATGGAAGTTTACATGCTTTTGTTTAAATATATATTATTTCAAACTAGTTGTTTTGTAACTATTTTGGCTTTGTGGCTTGTGGCCAACCCAAAAACTATATTCATCCAATCTGTTGGCCATTGGCCATAAAAAATGTGTATTTTAACATTTTATTCAGTGGTGATTGATGAACATATACACCTATATATATGTTTGTTTCGAACTAAACTGAATATATAGAATATACATAAAACTCTTAGTTGATGATATTATTCTATTGAATATTGGATGCATTGATCATGTTTGAGATAGCATAAACATTCTTTCATGCTCACCCTATGGACAAGAGAAAGGGCCCCCTCTCAGAAAGCTTGATGAGATTGTTTTATGGTTTATTAGTTTAGATCTTTTATATCTCATGCAATTTCATTTCTATTGACTGTGCATTTGTCAGGGGTGTTGGGAATCAGTTGAATTTTTGTTCAAGATTAAAAATCCTTAACAATATATCATGTGTGATTAATTTGGTATTAAAATAATTGCAATGAATTCTCTGTGGAATGTAATTGTGGTATGAGGAGCAAGGAGTGTGTTTTAGTTGTAGGTTAATTGTCATGTTTCTCATTTCAGACAATGTCGTGTTTCATTCTGTAAATCTTCAGGTATTGTGTTCCATTCACTTCTTATCTCTCTACTGTTGTATTCCATCCTCTTGTCACATTTCATCTTCCTATCACAATCCAACCTCTTATCACAATTGAACTTCTTGTCATCTACACTCTTTCAAAACATCTTTGGAAACTAAATTCTTTCTTTTACTATTCTGATGGATGCTATTAATATTTGTATACCATAATATATTGAGTTTATGTTATTCAATTTTAATAAAAAATAGATAGATTGGTTGAACTAGGTAGGAAACAATTTAAGAAAGAATTTCATTCATTTTTGAAGTGTTCTTTTGAATTTCAAATTGAAAAGTGTGTTTTCAATTCTTGGATGCATCCATCACCCCTTAGTTCATTAGTTTCAGCCCTTAGGTAGATTGCTGCAACACTATTCGCAAGCTTACGCCCCCGGATAGACACTTGAAGGATAAATTAAGGAAACTATTGTGAAATTCTTGAAGATTACCTCAAACCTATTTTTTCAATAAAAAATAAAATTCCAAGGATAAATTCAGCCCACAGTTTAATCCAATCAATGCACATTGTGGGTCTGTGAAACACCTGCTACAAATTTTGAATTCCTTTCTTATGAAATATTAGTGCCTTAAGCCAAGGAGACTTAGCCAGTGGCTGACCATCACTAGCAAAGAGCTCAATGACCACCAAAAATTTTATTGATTGAGTGAAATCCCATCATGGAAACTAGAGCCAACCCAATGGAGCTAGGGCTTAATCGCCTCCTAGGATCTCCAAATGCTCTTGGCCACAAAATTGCCCACAATTTCAACTAGGTCCTTCATGACCAGAAGGGTTTCAAAGCCAATCCCCTTGTAGGTGAGTCTATGAATAGGAAAACCAGACTAAATGAAATGCCTGACAAGAATATTCTAGGTTTCATCTCTAGTAAGAGCATGAATTATCCATTTCACACACAAGGTAGTCCCTTGTCGTTGAGTGGAGAAAAACCCAAGTCCTCTAGAGTCTCTAGGAAGGAAAAAAGGCTCCTAGGAAACATGGTGAAACCCTCTATGGGGCTCTGAAGAGGACCAAAGAAAATCCTAAAATAAATTTTCAAGTTTGGCATAGGCAGCTTTCAAAGGGACCCAACAAGAGGAGTATTAGACATGTGAGGCCGCTAAAATTTTGGAGCACACTTGGAATTTCCCTACCAGAGAAAGAGGCTTGGTAATCTAATAGGCAAGATTTTGCTCCATCCTAGAGAGGAAAACTTGCCACAACTCAACTAAAGAAGCCTGGAAGAAAAAGGGAATGCCCAGAAACTAAAATATTTCCCCTAGCCCAATCCATTTCCAATTGTACTACTGAAGCAAGTGAGGAGTGGGAAATATAGATTGTCTGTAGCACAAAGTTTATGTCACTAAATGGTGAAACTAGATGCTAGGAAAAAAATGTTAAGACATTCAAGAGCCACCTTGATATTATTCTCTTCCTCTAGAAGAGTGAGGAAAGAGTCGTCAATAAAATTTCCATTAACTGGTTGATCCTGGGAGTTAGGCAGAGTAATTCCTTTGACATGCTATTGATAAACTGCATGGGCCAAGAGATAGCCAAATCCTTTGACAACAAGCATGTAAACATAAGGAGCAAGCGGCATCCTTGTCAAATGGAGTGAAAAATCCCAAAGGCAATAGATTGACGACCATTAATGGTGATACAAGTAGAGGCATCTAAGAAGATCATTTGGATAGCCTAAATGAAATTAGCAAAGTCTATTTTGAGAAAAATAACTTTCTGGTCTGAATGCCTCACCCTCTCCATGCCTTCCAACACAACAATGATATTGTCTAGGATAAATATGGACTTGATAAATCCAATTTGCTCTACGTGCACCATCTAAGGAGAAAGATGGTGTAACTTCAAAGCCAAATATTTGGAAATAATTTTATAAGAAACATTGAGGAGCATGATAGGGTGCTAGTTACAAATATCCTCGAGATCTCCAAACTTAGGTATGAATTTAATATTTCCTTTGTTTATTAAATTGCCCAGGTATTTTGAATGAAAAGAATCAAGATAGACTTTATGCAAGTCATGCCCAACAAGTCGAAAAGGGCCTTGTAAAATTCACAAGGGAAACCATCAATCCCCGAGACCTTGTCATCAGTCATGGAATGAATGACTTCCTTTAAGTCTTCAACTATGAGTAATTACTCACTAAAGGATTTATGGGTTGAAGATAGATTATTTGGCACAACAACAAGACAATATTGAAGGGGTTGTTGTCGCTTGAGCGTAAACTCTTGAGCAATGAAAACTTGTTCATAATGTCAAACAAAGGCCTAAAGAATGTCAAGTAGCTCAGAGAGCACCTGAATTCCATATTTAACTTTTTTAATTCCTGTAAATGAGTTTCTAGCATGCAGGGTTAGAAAAAACTCCTTGGAGGCACGGTCGCCAATTTTCAACTAGTGCATTCTGGCTTTGATTTGTGCACCGTTTGCAGTATAATTTTTTGCAACTTTCTTTTTGTGTCTTAATTCTGCCACCCTAACTTGTAATGATGGGGAGAAAGGGCTAGCCACCAAAGCCTTGGTAGTTGAGAGCAGGTCAGCTATGATAGCCTCATAAGACCGTTGGAAAAAAATAGAAAGCTAGCACCCATAAATGCACAAAATATTTCCATACAAGTGATGGCATCATTCCACCAATTAATATAGCCTATGTTGTGAGCTGGCCTACACTCCAAATTCTAGACTTTGTGAATGTCGGCCATCATGGGTTGATGACAAAGTAGAGACGTGTTAAAAAAGAATTGTGTTTTGTAAGCATGAGGTTGTCTTGCCTCCCATTCAATGTAAAAAGAAATGGGGTTTTGCTGGGAGACTCTCCTAGACTCCTCACAAAGCATACTCAGATTTGGCACACTTTCAGCATCGAAATCCTCTTTAGTATTTGGAAAGATAGAAATTCCTGCATATTTTCTCACAACTAGATTGATAAATTTGTTTCTTTATATTTTAATGCAGTTATTTCCTCTAATATTTTTTTTGGATTCAAGTGTAAGCTAACAAAGTTGTACTTGAATTTTCTCACCTTCAAGAGCTTTTAGACCACTGGGGCAATGTCCCTTCTACTATCCAACATGCGTGCCTCCCTCACCCACTTCTTTCTAGGGTCGGTTGCCTTCACAGGTGAGGCAACAAAGTGACTCTAGTAGGGATTTCCACCCCTGCTCTTAAGCTCTTACTCATCATGGATCTCTCCCTTGTCAATAGTCACCCTCTCCTCCTCCATGGACTAACCTAGGGTGGCCTTCTAGAGGGTAAGTGGGGGGTGGCGGTGGTACTTTTGGTGGCCTACTGGTGATATTCCTAGAGGAAATTCTAGTTTGCCTCCTACTAATGCTTCTAAATGGCTATCGCGGTTGGATTTGGCTATCTCACCTCATTGTGAAGAAAAAGATAAAGATTCTAAAATGGATGACAATGATTGGGCTCCCCCTAATGTCACTCTAGACCCCACTAATAGAGTGGAGGAAATTGGATGATAGGTGCCTTCCGCCCTTTATTGGTAATGTCATCACCACTCGATGGCCCTTTATTTTCATGTGCCTATAATATTTTTTTCTTTTTGGGCTCAACCTATGTAACTTTAGTTTTCTTGGTGTAGCCCATGTGACTCTCGAGGTGTTCCTTCTTACCATCCAACTTGTTTTTGTGAATATGTATTTCTATATTTTGTATTAATATAGATACTATGCCTATTCATCCAAAAAAAATGCAGTCATCCATTAAATTGCTCACACTCTCCTATTTCTCAAATGCCAATGGAAATAAATTTGGATCTACCACTTGGTTTATGTGAGCTGCCCAACACATCTTTTTGGTACCCCACGTAGCCTTTGTTCTATTCTTCATACTCAATGTAGCCAACATGTAAATTAAACTTGCAAAAATCCCAACCTCAAGACTCTCACACAGAGGCCCTCGCCCCTACCGCACAATCTGTACTTACATAACTTTCTTGCAATAGCAATATTGGCCGCCCATTACTAGTGCATGAGGTATATTGGCCACCCATTACTTCACAAACTTTGTCACAACCTTCTATGGGAAATTCAAATCCCATATTACAACATGACAATCCCACACAACAACAAGATAATCCCACAAATACTTTTAATGCACTCGCCCTTGCCTCATCGGGTAAGCAACCATTGATTAATTAAAAATTAGTTTTGGAAAAGCTATGGACTTGGGAGATCACTCTCTCTCCATTAATCATTGGCAACCTTCCTTTAACCCTCTTACTAAGTGTAGACACGTGAAATTTACATCATGCATATTTAATTAAATCATATTCACCCATCAATTAAATAAATTTAGTTTATTTGATTAATCTCCTAAAGTCTCTTCATTTAATTAAATCAAATGTACTTAATTAAATGGATAGTGCATCAATTTCCTCCCTTTTGATTTAAATAAATCCAAGCATCTAAGTCAAAATTCAAAATCATCTAACATCATCTTAATTAATCAAATCCATGATTAATGCTAATCATAATCCTCCTTTCTCTAGATTTTCCCACTTGCACAAATTAATCAATTTATTGATTTATTAAAAACTCTATTTTCTCTTAAAAGGCATAAAAAAATAAATATTCTTCCAAATTTGAATCTCCCCCCAAATTGACATGTACGTCAAACAAATCATTTTTAAAGAGCTCTTACATGTCTCTTTCAAAGGTCAAACTTAGCATTTAACTCATCTTGTCATCAAATTCAAATTTCAAATCTCCCCCTCTTTGGAACATTGACCAAAATGTGCTCATTCCTCAACCTCTCACATGATGATGATTGGCACCTTGTCATTGATGGATCTTTAGTCCCACATCCTCCATGTTTGGCATTCTTTTATCCTTCTTGGCTATACATAGAGAGTTTCTCTATTGTATCAATCCTCCACAATCTTAGTATCTCTCTCCACAACTTATCCAAGTTAGCATTTCATCTTATCCACCATCTCAAGCATCTTATCCACAATCTCATGCAAAGTTACTCTCTTCAAATTGAGAGCTAATTTTTTCCATTGCATCTTCATCATTGGCTTGTCAAGGGCTGGGAAATGGTCACTTTTCACAACAAAATGACACCAATCCACTATGGAATAGGTTGCATTATGTTTCTTTCATGCTTCCAATTAGTTTGTATTGTTATCTTGTTTGAGAGGCATTATGCATTATTTCATATGAGTATTTATGCATTTACATGAACTAACCCCATTGCTAACTAGTGTTGGAGTTTAAGCTTTGTGCAGATTTGTAGGTACTCACACTAAGAAAGTAAATGTGTTTCTAGTGTAGGTTAGACTTTTGAACCCCCCTTCAATTTGAGAGGTTTCATGTTATGAGGTCATAGAAAATTCTATTGGTAACTTCTTGAAGGTTGATGATTTCTACTTCCTATATGGGGAACTCCACTTTTGCGTGCATTCTAGTGAACATTGACATATCCAAGCCTCTTTTCAAGGATGTTGTTTTGATGGTTGAGGAATGGCATTGATCTAAACTCTTGATTATGAGATTCTCCCCTTTAGATGTTGATTCTCCATCATTCACCTAGCTATTGATTACCCTCTCTCTCATAGTAAGGTCACCACTACTTACCACAAAGAATGTTAATAAAGAGAACTTGACCATTCATTCTCTTAATTCTCCATTGTATGACTCCTCATACTATTATGAGGAGACCCTTTCTTATAGTGTGGCTCTAACATGTGCTTCAGACCCTAATGGGAAACCTCCTTCCCTAACCTCATAGATCGTTTCACCCATCACATAGGATCAATCCCTAGCTACTCTTGTGGTGAAAGGTCACCTTTTGTCTCATCATTATATGGCTCTCTCTTCACAAGCTGACACTATCTATATGAGGTAATCCTCCATAGTTCCCCTTTTTCTAAGAATTTGGAAGATAATGACTCTTGGGCTAATGAAAGAAGAAGGAAACGAGGACTTCCTATTGCACTCTCCCAAAGTCGAGATCACATGTTGGGAAAAATGCAAACCATTCTAGGCCTAGCATTGTCAAAACCTTGGGGGTCCCCAATTGTTCATTCATTTGTTGTTGTTTTCAACAACTTGACAATAATTGGACCTCTTTATTTTGGTTGTATTATTTCTTTGTTGCTTCTATTCAACTTGGGCTTACTTTTCATTTTATTTTCACATTATTTGTAAGGGATCAAGACCCTTGTTTCCTACATATTTAATAAAAAATAAATCATGAATGGCTTCTAAAACCATGTGCTAGAAACTACATGCTAATTCAAGAATTATTATCAATAGATAAATCACAACATCAAAGTCAAGAGGAGTTAAACTTAGAAACTTCCTCTTTCAACTAAAGCTTTCCACTTGTGATGTTATCCACCTTTCTGGTCACCTTCCTTGACCTTATCCAACTCCATACTTTACACCCTCTTACCATGCTCTTTCTATTTCAATGAGTCATACATACTTTTTACGCTATCATAGTTACATTTAGCTACTCTCTTAAAAGCTAAAAGATGATTAAAAATTACAAGAATTACAAACTAGAAATAATAACTAATATCACTTCAAATGGTTGTAACCAATTAACAAATAATAAAATTAACTAAATATTGGAAATTCCAAGGTGTATAACACACATAATTTGAATAACAAAGAAACAAATTTGTATAACACACATAATTTAAATAACAAAGAAACAAATTTTACTCAATTATTACAAAGTTGAAATAAGAGAAAGTGATACCTCCAAACACGTAAGTAATATAAAAATATTTAACAATTATGTACAAAATGAAGCTTACAAAAAAGCAATTGAAATTAACAAAATTCTGTTATATATCTTCTCAAAAACAATATGTAACACTCCACAATCACAAACTACCAAAAATAAAAACCTAAAATATAAATTTCATTTCTAAACCTTCATGAACTTTTACAGAGTTACTCTTGCTACGACCAAGAAGAAAATCAAATATCCCAGACTCCTCCCTTTTTCCATCTACCATGCCCTCCATATATCTCCCCATATGCAATCTAGCTCCATATCTATAGAAATCTGGACCATATGCATATAAATAAAGATGCCTCTCTTTCTCCCGGCATATCTCATTTTCTATTAATAAAAGCATCCTCTTTACAATATGTTTTATTGTCTCTGTCTCTAGACAGGCGCCTATCTTTATATTTCACCTATCTTCTTTTAACTATACAAAATCACTGTATCAAACAATGCTCGAATTTAACTATATCCATTTCCAGAGAGGCGTCAATATCTCATACTGGTAATTTTTTAATTCTAAAACTACTCATGTCGGCACTCTTTTTTCTATTTTCATTATTTCTATCATCCCTCTTTATTAAATGAAACTCTAATCATTTCTCCATACTCCTGTTTCTCCATTAAACTTTGCATCAATCCTGTCTATACCCATCTCTTAAAAACTAAAATTGTGTTGTGATAATCATATTTGAAAACATGTTTGGGCCCATCTGTCCATCTTATATACCTTTCTCAACCCATCCGCTTGGTCCATTCTTGTTCAATGAAATTGTGTCTTTTTCAATGTTTCCCTTTCAGAAAAAGGCACGCTAAAGAAATTGGTGCCATGTGCTGGATTTTTGAAGAGCCAATCAAAATGAAATAAATATTAGGTAAAAATGAATATTTTAATATTCTGTCCTTTTAAATTGGACAAACACCGCATGAGGCACTTGCGACTTAATTAATTCTTCAACTGCTTGATTGTAAAGAGTCTGGATGACTGGCTACCAAAAATATTCTCTGTTTAATCTCCTGCATAAAAGACATAGTAAAGGAGATTATAATTATCTTCTAAAAAACCAATAAAAATTTCTAAGTTTAATAAATGAGACCCTTATAAAGCATACTCTCGCTCTTTCTCCTTGCAAAATATGTAGATTCAAAATGCCTTTCTTAGAAAATTACTTAAAAATAAAGAAAATAACATATTAAACAATACATTCTATTTAAGTAGAAATAAAAGGAAAAAAATATTGTATATATACTTAAAATTTTAGTTAAGATAAAATAGAGAATTATTGTTTTGGTATAAATTAGTAGAATTAAAATGACATGAGTTATTGAATAATAAGATCACAAAGAAAGTATGGTTAGAGAAATCAAAGAAAATAAACAAAACCAAACAATGAAAGCATATAATTATACAAAAGGGCAAAGAGATTGAGATGGATAATATCCAACACATTGACATGAATGCCAAAAAGTATAATTATTAAAAATGAAAAGAAAAGACAAGAAAATATGAAATGGAGGGTCACATGATTACAAAATAAATTAGAGGAATGTTGCTAGAGTTGCAAGAAATGGATATTTGATATTTTTTTATATATGATAATCTAGGGGATCAAGAAATGCATGTCACTATTTTGTAAAGATTGGAGGTTGTTTTTCATCAATTTGAGGAACTGTAAAATAGAGGCCTTTCTATAGGAGGATTTGTCTGTTGGGTTTTGATGCCCAACACTTAGCCTCTATTTCCCTCCAATTGGACAAGTCCTTTCACATTCCCATTTGAAGACTTATCCAAAATGGATAATGTATTTGCTAATTCATTATTGTTGATGTTAGGTTGTTGTAGCATGTATTCAAAAATAGAGATTAATAAAATAATTCCCCTGCTTCAAAGTGGATGTGGCCAGTTTTGGTGAACCACTATAAATCTTGTCTTCATGTTCTTTGTATTTGTATTTTTATTTCATCATTCAGAGTTTAAATTTAGGCAATTAGAGATCTCTCACTCACGCTAGAAGGAAACATGAAGAATTCAACTACAATGACTGATGAGGAGTGGGAGAGATTAAACAACAAAGTAAGAGCAATGATTATTCTATCACTATCCAACAACTTCCTCTTCAACATCACAACAAAAAACACCTTGAAAGTGTTGGTGTATTTAATTATTTAATTAAACTTACATAAGTTTACTTAGGCATTTAATTATGTTCCTAGGTATCATTTACTAGGTGACAGGTTATAATGTGGCCTTGACCCTTATTCACATGTTTGCTTAGGATATAAGATTCCTTCTAGAAGTCTTATCTAGACTTCACATTATCGTAGGTAGTTAGTTATTTGTCACATGTAATAGGATTAAGAAACATGTCACAATCATGTCCAATCCTACATCTCAACCTTTTCTATATAAGGAAAGTCATTGTACTCATTTGTATCATGCTTCATACCTTATCATTTAATAGATCTTAATATCAAGCAAGCTCATATTCTTGCATACTCTCTTGTAGAAGGTTTTCACTATTTTTGCAGGTGGTCTTGGGTATCGAGCTAATTAGTATCAAACAAATTTGAGGCTCTTACATCATATTAGAGCCAAACCTTGCAAAACCATTCTCAGATCCTGAGGGTTGAGCTATTGCTAGTGAGATCTTGGTGATATTTTGAGGTAGTCTCCATATGAGGGTTTTCATGGAAGGTCATTTTTAGCTTGTGTTGGAGGAGATTTGAGCTCAAATTTGAGATCATGGTAGGTGAGAAAGTCAAGATCAACTTTTGTTTTACCTAAATCTGACATTATTTGCCATAGTTATGAGGGTTAGAAGACTTGCAAGATTTAGAGATTGCAGAACTTCTGATGCATTTTCACCTCGATCAGACCTCACCATCATCTTTACAGAGCTCGAGAGATGAAGATCGACATAAAATACACCTATATTCGGCGTCGGTTGTTTGTGAGGCAATTTTTTTTACCTGGACAGTCGTATAGCCCACCTAGATATAGGGTACGATATTTGATTTTGCAGAATAAAAAATATTTTTTATTTTATATGTTCTACAAATTTATTCATTGGCTTTATTTGTGAATCGAGCTTTTTTATAAAATATTTGGGCATATAAATATTGTTTGGTGGCATTATATTTTTCTTGCGGAAATTTTTCACAGGGGTCGTACCCCTTGTCAACTTCATCTAGCCGACTATACTTTCATCAATGATCTGCAAGCCGACCATCACCCTATCACATCAACCCACTAGCATTTCATTTATTCGAAGGGTTTATTTATTTTCCACCAGCTTGCAAGGTTTTTCTATCGACTACAATTTGTATCGCTGGCCTATTCCTTTCCTCTCTATCGGCTTGTATCTCCCATTAACTCTTTGTCAACCCACATTCTTCATTGACTGTCACCGGTTATTTCTCCTGGCCAACCACAACCTTCACTATTGAGCACCCAAGCCCTTAGTCCTTGGTTTTATCGCTATCCCCGGGGGGCCTTTATTAGTTGGGAGGTGCCATAGGTGGCACCAACCTCCCACCACCCACCCTCAGCTCTGCCACTACACCTTGTCGACTTCATGTCGCCGACTGTACTTTTGTCAATTATCTGCAGGTCGACCACCGCCCTATCACATGAACCCACTAGCATTTCATTTATTTGAAGGGTTTATTTATTTTCCACCGGCTTGCAAAGTTTTTTTTTTACTATAATTCGTATCACCAACCTATGCCTTTCCTCTCTACTGGCTTGTATCTCACATTAACACTTTGTTGGCATGTATTCTTCATTGACTATCACTAGTTATTTGTCTCGGCCAACCACAACCTTCACCGTCGAGAACCCAAGCCCTTAGCCCTTGGTTTTATCGCTAGCCTCGAGGGGCCTTTATCAGTTGGGAGGCGCCATAGGCGGCAATGAACTCCCACCACCCACCCTCAACTCTGTCGCCTCCCTCTGGGCGGCACTTTTTTTTTGCATTGTCAAAGAGGTTGGTCATATGGTGGACCAAGAGCTAGCCGTAGGGGGCTTAAATTTTGCACCTATTTATTCTTCATTTTTGCACCAACTAAGCCTTCCTAGTACTTGAAGTGCCTACTACAACTATTTTTTTCATTTTTCCATAGCTTTTCACCACAATATCTAAATTCTACAAACAAAATAGCGTTAGAATGTTGGTTTTACGTACTTTGTAGTGGTATAGGACATTTTTCCATATTTTGTTGTAGGTAAAAACTATAGCCATGTGTATTATGGGGAGGACATGCCCTGGTTGCCTCTCCTTACTGACTTTCGCACCATAGACCTTGAGAGAAATTTCTCACTATCTTGATCTATGGCCTCCTTCTTATTGAGGGAGTATGGCATGGAGCAAACTCCTAGGCTTGATTGGAAAAATCACTTTGAATTTCTAGTGTATAGATGTGGCAATGAGGAGTGAGGTCTATGTCGTGGCAAGCCTGTGTGTGTTGTGTGTCAACCCCCCATACCACCCTGATGAAGAAAACATGAAGAAACACCTTTTTGACTGCTTAGCATCAGATGGAGGCTTCAAATTTACTTCTTTTTGCATGTCACCTCCCCTTTTTTTCTTTTTGTAGTGTAACTATTTTTTGGGTTTACACGAGAAGGCTTCAAGCTTATCTTAGAGCTTTGGGATCCTATTATAGTGTAAATATTCTAATAAATATAATATAATACTTCTCTACTTATTCCTATTCTATTCTTGTGGCTTATTCACAAAAATATCATATTTTACAAATTGTTTACATATGGTACATAACTATGAAATTTTTTTAAAGAACTTTTGCATTTAACGGAACAATTTTAGATAAATACCATTCATCGATATATCTAGAATGTTTCCATCCATGTCTTCTAGCTCATATGCATTCCTTTAATTGCACGTGTGAATGTGGAAGGGACCCTTCCATAGTGCTTCAAATTTTACATATTGTCTTGGCTTTGTAGCGCACTCGTCGTACTTTAGCACCAACCTTCCTTCCTGGAAATTTGGGTTGGAGGAATTTTCATCAAACCATTGTTTGATTACTTGTTGGTTCCTAATCATGGCATCATATGCTTTTTCCCTATTTTCTTCGAGATTTAGGAGTTCCACCAATCTAACTTCCATTCCACTGCTTTCTTCGATTTCCAAGGCCTTTAACAGTTGCAATCTTGGAATTTCTATGGAGATGAATATAACTACCTCCTTATCGTACACTAATTCATAAGCAGAGGCCTTCGAGATTTATTTGGGTGTAATTATGTTGGCCCATAGAGTGGCTTGCAAGTGCTTGTGCCACTCTTTTTGGTTTTCTGACCCAATGCACTTGATTAACCTAATCAGGTTCTTGTTGGTCAATTCTGCTAACCCATTTCCTTGCAGGTAATAATTTGATGAAGTCTTGAGGTAGACCCCATGCTTGAGAGTGAATTTTGAAATCCAAGAACCCATGAAAGCTTGTGCGTTATTGGATATGACATTTTTTGGTGAACCAAACCTTCCTACTAGCTCCTCGAGAAAATTGACGATGTCAATTTCTATAGCATTTTTTAGGGCAACTGCCTTTGTCCATCTTGTGAAATAATCAGTTATCGTAAGTATCCACTTATGTCCAGTGCTAGAGATAGGATTTATCATCCCAACAAAATCCAATCCCCATTGAGCAAAGGGTTCTTCAATTACAATCGGGCTCAATGGCATGGTGGAGTTCTTGTGCTTACAAACGAAACATTGGCATTGAGTACTTTTTCGTACCAGGTGGTGCACCTCGGAAAACATGGAAGGCCAATAATATCTTGCCTGTATTATCTTCATAGTAGTATTTTTGGCAAAGAAATGTCCACCCTCAAGACTGCTATGAAATTAATTTAAAACTCTTTCTGCCTCTAGCTTATCTAAGCAACGGAGCAGGATGCCATCATAATTCCTTTTAAACAAAATCTCATCAGTAACTACATACCTGGTGCCTTGTAGTTAGTAGTAGCACCTTTTGTGAGGTGGAATGTTTTTCAAGTACTACCCCTTTTGAATTATCGTATCTGATCCATCACCCATGACTTGTTAGACTTGAACTAATTTTTATAGGCCTAGTCGGCCTCTTCCTCTGCCATGGAGCTTAATTCTTGCACAAGGTATTCGCAAAGACCTCTTCCCCAAACCAACTTGGTTGGTTGAATTTCTGCATCGTATTCTATGATCTTAGTAATCTAGTTGGCCCTCTTTTAGGTTATTTAACCTTCGGCACTGATATACTCCCAAATACTGGGATGGGTGACATGGTGATTTTGTTTTCTGATAGAAGGTGTCAAAATTATTTGAGGCTATTAACAATAGAAAAAGCATGTTTCTCAACAAAATTGTACCTGGCCTCATCTCTTTTTAGAGTCCTAGAGTGGAATGTGAGGGGATGCTCACCGCTATTGTCTTTATCTTTCTGAGTGAGCACTGAAGCTATGATGTGTTGCTCGTTGTAGACGTAGAGCAAGAAATATTTAGAGAAGTTCAGGTTAGCTAACACTAGGGTCATGAAGATGGCTTCCTTTATTCACTCGAAAGTAGTCTTTCCTTCAGGAGTCCATTTGAATACTAGATTCTTCTTTAACATTAGCATGATAGATCTTGTGATGTCTACGAAGTCTGAAATGAACTAGTTGACAAAATTAATCTTCCCCAAAAAGGACTATAGCCCCTTCTGATTGACTGGAAACAATAGCTCCATTATATCTTTTACCCTTTTTGGATCTATAGCTATTCCTTTCTTTGATATCACAAAACTGAGTAGCTTGCCTTGGGACACTCCAAAAACACATTTCTTGGGATCTAAGGAAATCCCAAACTATTGGCACTTCTAGAAGACCTTTTCTAAATGATCAAAGTGATCATCCTTTGATTTTGAAAAAATCATTAGGTCATCTAGATATATTAAAATAATTTGATTAATCAACCCCTTGAAAGTGATATACATTGCTCACTGAAAGGTCGCACTAGCATTAGAGAGCTTGAAGGGTATTTTTGAGTATGTGAACATTCCCTAGTTTGTAGTGAACATTGTTTTATCTTGGTCTTCTTCCTTTACATAGACTTGGTTATAACCTGAAAAACCATCGAGCAATGAGAACATCTCCAATCCGGCCATGGTCTGCAGAATCTACTCCATTGAGGGCAAAGGGTAGTGATCTTTTAGCAAATCTTTATTCAAATCCATGAAATCCATGCAGAGATGAATATCACCATTCTTTTTTTGCACTAGTACAATATTAGACACCCAGGTGGAATGTTTGATTGGTTATATGATCCTTGATTCGATTAATTTAGTGAGCTCTTGTGCCATCAAATCTTCAACTTTTAGATTGACCGGACTTTGTTTTTTTCAGATAGGTTTTGAGCCTTCAGTTAAGTGAATAGTATGCTTGATTATGCTTGAATCATATCCTCTTAGATCATCATAGGTCCAAGCTACAACCCTGTCGTATCTAGAACATAGCCCCTTTAGTCTCTCTTTAGACTTTTGTGGGACATCTCTTCTAACTTTTAACTTTTTGCCATTTCTAGCATCGAGATCTTCATAGTCTTTCTCATCAGCAATAAACCTTCATTTGTTATTTCTGGTGTCCTCACATTCGAAAATATTTCCAAGAGAAATCATACCTCCAAGGAGCTTATTGCCTTTTAATTGGATCACTTTCCCTTTTGTAGCTCTTCTAGCTTAGAATTGCGAATGGTCAAAAAAATTCTAATTTTTGTAAAAAAGAAACAATCTAAATGTCATCCTCAAAAACCTACCAGTTCTGATCATTGTCGGGAGTTAACAGTTGGATGATGATCTGCACTGCATTCTACTTTGTCGCTAGTTTGGAAATTAGCTCAAATTATGAACCAATCAAAGCCATCTGATCAACAACATTATTTTGGGACTAAGGGATAACCTATATATTAAAAGCTTCAAAGCTCTCAATTAAATCCCATACTTTGTGTCTATAAGACTTCATTCTTATATTTTTGGCAGCTGCCTACCCACAGACTTGGCTCACAACCAACTCTAAATCTTTGAATGCTTATACCCTCTTCATAGCCATCCATTCTACAAGAAACAAACCATGGACCAATGCCTCATACTCAGCATCATTATTTGAGCATGGGAACTAGAAATGAAAAGCTTTGAGGGTCTTTGATCCATTCGGGGATACCAATCGACTCTTTCAACACTATGCCTCAGGTAGCTCTCTGCCTGAGAATGAAAGTGTGGTTCCAAGATGGCAATCGTCGCACTGGCGTCTCTTAGGTGTGCTAGTGTTCGTATGACTAGAGGACTAAAAAGACAAGGTTGAACACTGGAAAATGGACTAACAACCTAGCTAATGGTTTCTAGGAGAGAAAAACAACACTATGAAATAAGAAATGTATAAACAAGTATGATTAAAACAAGTAGATTAAAGCTAGGGTGACAAGAATAATCTCACAGAAAAGCATGTTTGCCAGCTAGCTCCAAGAAGCATGTCCACCTACACACAATGAAGAGGAAAATTTTTGGGTGACTATATAGGGGCCTACCTTAGTTAGAACCCCGTTTTGGTGTTCCCACCTCCATGGACAACCAAGAAAGTGATAATGAAGAAATACGTGATATATAAGGAAATGAAGTCAAGAACACAAAAGCACTACAAAACGATGTTATGCTACCCAACCAAATAGTAGAGGAGAGGAGTAGAAAGATTACCACCTCCACCGAGAGCTCACTAGCTAATGGAGGATAAAATGAGAGGACTGAAGCCCCTGTTACAATGGTGTTTGTTGCACACTTGCTCTACAGAGTTGATGGAGTGTTGATGTTGCTGCTATGATGATCAAGGAGGATCTAGAAGACCTCAAAAATCACAGTCTCAAAATCTAGCAAAACCATCACCATGTCGAAGTGCTCAAAAAAATGGACCCAACACAACTTGAATGGGTGAAAAAGGATCTTGTATGCCAAAGTTATGGTCAATCAAAGTTGGAGTCAAACCAAGTACAAAGGCCAATCAGAAAGGTGAAATTTTTTATTTTTCCAAAAATGGTAAAAGGTGGCATCACGTCGAAGAGCTTATCACCATGGTTCCACGTCAGCCATTTCATCCAAAACAGAGCTCGCATTATGAAGAAGATATGTGTAATACCCTCCTCCTCTTACTGGTAGCGACATTTTTTTTCAATGCGGTTGTTTGCTACTTGTGATGATGATGATATTGTTTGATTTGGTTAGTTAGACGTTAGATGATGCTATTGTTTCATTATGGACATGATTATTTCGTATGACAGTAGGATTGGTTATATTAGTTGATTTTCTAAATTATGATATGATGCAGTGATTTAATTAGATATGTTTTGAGATGATTGTTAGTAGAAATGTTGATTTATTGGTTATATTATAATTGTTAAAATAGGTGTGATGAAGGACAATATGGCATCACTCTTCGCAGTTCCCTGCTATGTTGTGATTCCTTCTCACAATGCAGTTTTTGATGTAATGCTTCGATTTATATATATATATATATATATATATATATATATATATATATATATATATATATGTGTGTGTGTGTGTGTGTGTGTGTGTATGCACATGTACACAACCGTTCGTAGGGATTGAGGTATAGCTCGATTCCACCAGCCGGCAGGGGGCGAGCACCAATAACCCAACGGTTAAATGTTGAAACAGAGGTGATGATGAAGTCCTCTCGTCCCATGATGTCAGGTAGTCTCGATGATTTGGTATTGTTCATTTTTGTAATTGTCGTCATTTGTGGTTTGTGTTTCGTATTTTGTCGTATTTTGATTAATGTGGTATTTTATAAGTTATGATTATTTAATTGATGTTGATATTTTATAAGTGTGAATTAGTTAATTAAATATGGATAATAATTGTCTATTTTAATGTTGGTTTATTTGTATGAAAATATTTAAATGTTTTATTTAAATTTTATATGGTCATGTGTTGTAATTAAATGATAATTAAATAGTAAATGGGCTTTAATTATTTTAATCAATTATCTGGTGGAGGATAATTATTAGAATAATTTATTTAAATTAAATAAGTAGTGTGATGTGCAAGAAAAGTTGCAAAACAGGAATTAAAGCAATAAAACAAATAAAAGAAAAAAAAAAAAGGATTGTGTGAGCCAATAGGAATAGAGAGTTGGGAAAAAGCTAGTTTTTAAAGAATTGATTTTCTTTTAATTGGGATTTTTGAGAAATTTTGAAGGATGGACATTATATTTTTATTTAATTATGAATTTTTGGAAGTTCTCACACACCCAGAAGATCAGAAAGTTGAAGTTGCTCAAGTCATTGTTGAGGTATTTTTGAATCTGAAGAGATTAGTGTTGACCTCTTTTGCTATTATCTGAGGAGAGCTTTAGGAAGGAAATTTGTCTTCAATCTGTTGCTGGTGTTGTTTTGGGGAGTTTGTTCTAGACTAAGAATCGGAATCGAGTTTAGGGGCATCTGAGTCAAGCATGCATCTTCAGATTTGCATTGGACTCCAGGTTCCTCTCGTAGTCTTCTCCTTGTACCCTTTCTTTTATCTGTTTGCTTCAGAAAAGAAAAATATATTTTATTAAAAATGATTTTTGTGAATATAGAAAACTTCTGTTGAAAACTGAAAACTAGGGCAAATTATTAGACTAGAAAACAAAGAAAATCATAGTTATTATACTATTTCCAATCTGTCAAATCCAAAACCTTTGTCTTCTGAAATACTCAGTTTATCAATATGAAGATTTTGAAAAGATAATTTTTGTAGAGAATAATAAATTTTGAAGTTTTATTATTATATTTATATGTATAATGGTCTATGTTATTTCTTTGTATTTTCCTCTATTTTTTCTCAACATTTATGAAAATTTGTTTCTCTGTATTCTGTCTTTGTGTTATTTATATATGAAAATAATAAATATATATATATATATATATATATATATGCAGATCCTATTATTTTATATTGAACCTGCATCGGCCGTACGCCATATTTTTTTTATGGAAGTGAAAAAAAATTTTAAATTCATTTCGAAATCCGTTATTTTTGGTTAAATTGCGTATGAGATTGAAATTGAGGATTTCACATTTCTTTTTGAGAAAAATTAGAATTGTTATATTATTGATGAAGGGCCGAGGGGAGGGGCTGGCATTGGCCGTAACCTCTCCGTACCTCCCCTTTAAATGGCTGTCTGTGGCTGCCACTGCTTGATCCTGACATTTCTTTGTCTGCGTCCCGATTAGCCCTGACTCTGACTCTTATGGTAGAAAGGCCTCATTTTGTTTAGAGTCTTTTAGTTTTTTGGGAATTTATTTTTATTTATTATTATTGTTTATTTGTTTGTATTATATGAATTCTAATTTGTTTGTTTATTTATTAAAATATAATAATTGCTTAATTCTTTGTATTGAAAATGGAAACTATGATTATTTTTAATTAATGGCCCTCTTTTAGTTATAATGGAAATTTTTTTATATAGTATTATTTTTCAAAAGGTCAATTTGCATTATTATAAAAATAAAGGGTATTATTTTGTTGGTTGAGCAAATATTATAATCGGGAATTTATTTATTTTATTATTTGTTGTTCTGGAATTATATCAAGAAAATGACATTTCGTTTTACTTGGTGATTGGAACCGGACACTCTTTTGTGATTGACTTAAGTTTATTTTATGTTATATGTTTTCCGTAATGGTTATCGGTTAGTGTTGAACCCAATTAGGGTTAGGGTGAACCTTAGTTCCAGAGGCATGTGTTAGTCTTTGAATGTTATTCTTGTGTTGGTTTAACTCTCAAAGTTGATATTTGTTGCCTTATGTTTAGAAGGGTTGTATTTGATTGTAGTGTTTTGATTATGGATTATCGCAAGATGAGGAATGCCTCACATGGTTGGTCTTGAGATTTCTCCTTTATATGTGTTGGTTCAACCCTTGCCTACTTGAGATATGTTAGGGGTCATAGGGAGAGTGGCTCTTCATGGGCGCCGACGCCTCGGGTAAGAGGAAGTGCCAGGGGAACCCACGTAAGAGTAGTTAAACAAGTGATAACCTAAAAATAGAATTTAGGGGGATGGGTAGTAAAACATTAACAAGATAATGATGAAGCCTCATCCACCTGTTAGTGCTAGCATAGACTAAAGGGGACCGAGAAGGCCGTGGTTGGCAAGGTCGTTGCCTTGTCATCACGAAAGGTTAACGACTCCGCATGAGTAACCCTATGGAGCGGCGCCTTGAGATAGGCTGTTAAGAGAACCATAGATGGAAGCGACACCTTAACTTGGTTGTCTGGAGAATCCATGTAGAGATGGAGGTGGCACCTTGTGATAGGTTGTCTGGAGAATCCATGTGAAACCATGCGATGACACTCTCCACTAGACATCCTTGTTGTTCTTGTTTCTTGTTGCCTCTGGATATTGTTATTTTTATGTTGTTCTGATTATAGGGCTAGGGAATCCATAGGTGGGTGTCGGCGCCTCAGTTGGAGGAAGAGCCAGGGGATCCCATGAGAGTTATGTGATGACCCTCCCTACTTGACACCCGTCTGACTTGTTCTTGTTGCCTATTAGAATGGTGTATTGAATGGTTGATTCAGAGTTATTATGGAATCGTGTTCTTTATATTGGTTCTGATTTATTTGGAAAAGTATTTTGGGTGTTGGTTCGGTTCCTCTGGATGTTATCTCTTTATGATGTTTCTTTGAATTTTTTTGTGAATTTGATTCATGATTGTTAATTGATAGTACTTCATGTTATTGTGATGAGTTTCTTGGTTTTAACTTGTCATGTGGTCTGCGAACGTTGTTGGTTGTTCATCGTATGCTTTGAGTTGTATTAGATTTGTATCATAATGTGTTGAGTCAGTTTGACATTCATGGTCGAGTTCACTTCCTCATCACCTCTGAGCACGGGGGGTGAGTTACTTGTAATTCACATGGTTGGGTGGAACGTGCTCCGCACTCGTTGGGTTCCCCATTAGCTTCTTGTCGTCTTAGCATTCTGCAGTGGAGTTGTACCAGTGATCACTTGTATTTCATATTTCATTATTCTTGTATCAATCCCCATGTTGGGAATTTCAATGTATTTCAATTATCAGAGATTGTAATGTAAGATTAAAACAATGGTGTAATAGTTAGGATCATTTGTAACTCTATTAAGAGATTTATCATGAATGTAATTATGCGATGTTTATTATGCTCGCATCATGGTTATGGGATGTATCTTTGTTTATGGTTATTGTAAAAGTATATGGTTATGTTGTAATTGTTATCTTTATTTATGTTTAGTTGTTGCAATGTAACCCCTCATGCCCCAGAGAACTGTGTGTTAATGTTATGCAATGTGCAATGTTATTATGGTTAAGTGTTATGGCATGTTTAATTTAATTGTTTTTAAAAAAAAAATTATTTGCATTGTGTGTGTTCTCTGGGGTTTGCACGACGGGCGTTACAACTTGGTATCAGAGCATAGGTTCATACACTGGGCACTATGTGTGCTCACTATGTAACCTTGCATTTAGTCCCTTGAGTCTAGAGTTTCATGTTTTTGTTGTATTTGTTGCGAACCTAAGTTTCTTCCGTTAGTCGGTCTCAGGGCAATGGTGCAGGAAACTGATGGAAAGGATAGGACCCTCGGTGTAGTGCGCAATGCACCGATATCCTTCCTATCAGGGATGCACTATGAACCCTTGTGTCATTGTGTGATGTGGTTTCCAGTTATGTGAGTTATGTGTGTGGGTTTTGGCGTGATCTCTGCATGTTTGTTGTGTGCTTACTCTTATCTATTTAATGGCTTCCTGGAGTAAGCCATATCCTTGGGGGGGAGGATGTAATACCCCATATTACTAATACTTGTATTATTATTTCTTACTCTTATGTGTGAGCTTGATTCTATTCTCTATTGGTGATTAGTTCACCGTCTTGGTGAGGGTGAATGCCTCCCGTATTAGGGAATGTTATTTCCTTCTGGTTACTGGCTTCCAGGAGTAAGCCGATTTTATGAGGGGGAGGATGTAATACCCCTCCTCTTACTGGTAGGATTTAGTATTTTTCAATGCGGTTGTTTGCTACGTGTGACGATGATGATATTGGTTGAGGATTTGGATTTAGTTAGATGTTAGATGATGCTGAAATTGTTTCAGTATGGACATGATTATTTACCATTGTGATGGGATTGGATTTATATTAGTTGATTTTCTAAATTATGATACTTGATGCGGTGATTTCAATTAGATATATGTTTTGAGATGATGGTTAGTTAGAAGTGTTGATTTATTGGTTATATTATAATTGTTGAATAGGTGTGATGAAGGACAATATGGCATCCTTTCGTTAGCAAGTACTTACTGCTATGTTAGATTCCTTCTCACGTACATTATACGATGTAATGCTTTGATTTTATATATATATATATGTATGCACATGTACACAACCGTTTTGTGGCGGGATTGCAAATTATAACTCTCGATTCCACCTTGAGAACCAGAGTGACACCAAAATAGCCAATGTGGATAAATGTTGAAACAGAGGTGACGATGAAGTCCTCCTGTTCCATGATGTCAGGTCGTCTCATTGATTTGGTATTGTTCATTTTTGTAATTGTCGTCATTTGTGGTTTGTGTTTTGTATTTTGTCATCTTTTGATTAATGTGGTATTTTATAAGTTATGATTATTTAATTGATGTTGATATTTTATAAGTGTGAATTAGTTAATTAAATATGGATAATAATTGTCTATTTTAATGTTGGTTTATTTGTATGAAAATATTGAAATGTTTTATTTAAATTTTATATGGTCATGTGTTGTAATTAAATGATAATTAAATAGTAAATGGGCTTTAATTATTTTAATCAATTAGCTGGTGGAGGATAATTATTAGAATAATTTATTTAAATTAAATAAGTAGTGTGATGTGCAAGAAAAGTTGCAAAACAGGAATTAAAGCAATAAAACAAATAAAAGAAAAAAAAAAAAGGATTGTGTGAGCCAATAGGAATAGAGAGTTGGGAAAAAGCTAGTTTTTAAAGAATTGATTTTCTTTTAATTGGGATTTTTGAGAAATTTTGAAGGATGGACATTATATTTTTATTTAATTATGAATTTTTGGAAGTTCTCACACACCCAGAAGATCAAAAAGTTGAAGTTGCTCAAGTCATTGTTGAGGTATTTTTGAATCTGAAGAGATTAGTGTTGACCTCTTTTGCTATTATCTGAGGAGAGCTTTAGGAAGGAAATTTGTCTTCAATCTGTTGCTGGTGTTGTTTTGGGGAGTTTGTTCTAGACTAAGAATCAGAATCGAGTTCGAGGGAATTTGAGTCAAGCAGGCATCTTCAGATTTCCATTGGACTCCAGGTTCCTCTCGTAGTCTTCTCCTCGTACCCTTTCTTTTATCTGTCTGCTTCATAAAAGAAAAATATATTTTATTAAAAATGATTTTTGTGAATATAGAAAACTTCTGTTGAAAACTGAAAACTAGGGCAAATTATTAGACTAGAAAACAAAGAAAATCATAGTTATTATACTGTTTCCAATCTGTCAAATCCAAAACCTTTGTCTTCTGAAATACTCAGTTTATCAATATGAAGATTTTGAAAAGATAATTTTTGTAGAGAATAATAAATTTTGAAGTTTTATTATTATATTGATATGTATAATGGTCTATGTTATTTCTCTGTATTTTCCTCTATTTTTTCTCAACATTTATGAAAATCTGTTTCTCTGTATTCTGTCTCTGTGTTATTTATATATGAAAATAATAAATATATATATATATGCAGATCCTATTATTTTATATTGAACCTTCATCGGCCGTACGCCATATTTTTTTATGGAAGTGAAAACAAATTTTAAATTCATTTCAAAATCCGTTATTTTTGGTTCGTGCGTATGAAATTGGTTGGATTTCCCTATTTCTTTTTGAGAAAAGAATTGAAATTTATTTATATTATTGTTGAAGGATAGGGAGGGACGGCATTGGCCGTAACCCTCTCCCCGTACCTCCCCTTCCGTCGCTGTCCGTGGCTGCCACAACAGTCCCTACGACTGCTGTGCGCAACAGTCTTGACGACTGCTGTGCGCAGTCAGTAGCCTATGGCTACTCTTTGTGGCCGAAAGGCCTCTGTTTGTTTAGAGTCTTTTTAATTTTTTTAAATTTTATTTTATTTTATTATTATTGTTTGTTATTTATATTATATTATATATATATATATATTATATAATTCTAATTTGTTTTATTTATTTATTAAATATAATAATTATAATTCTTTGTATTCAAAATGAAACTATGATTATTTTAATTAATATTTTCTTTTAGTTATAATGGAAATTTTTTTATATAGTATTATTTTTCAAAAGGTCAATTTGCATTATTATAAAAATAAAGGGTATTATTTTGTTGGTTGAGCAAATATTATAATCGGGAATTTATTTATTTTATTATTTGTTGTTCTGGAATTATATCAAGAAAATGACATTTCGTTTTACTTGGTGATTGGAACCGGACACTCTTTTGTGATTGACTTAAGTTTATTTTATGTTATATGTTTTCCGTAATGGTTATCGGTTAGTGTTGAACCCAATTAGGGTTAGGGTGAACCTTAGTTCCAGAGGCATGTGTTAGTCTTTGAATGTTATTCTTGTGTTGGTTTAACTCTCGAAGTTAATATTTGTTGCCTTATGTTTGGAAGGGTTGTATGGGATTGTAGTGTTTTGATTATGGATTATCGCGAGATGAGGAATGCCTCGCATGGTTGGTCTTGAGATTTCTGCTTTATATGTGTTGGTTCAACCCTTGCCTACTTGAGATATGTTAGGGGTCATAGGGAGAGTGGCTCTTTGTGGGCGCCGGCGCCTCGGGTAAGAGGAAGTGCCAGGGGAACCCACGTAAGAGTAGTTAAACAAGTGATAACCTAAAAATAGAATTTAGGGGGATGGGTAGTAAAACATTAACAAGATAATGATGAAGCCTCATCCACCTGTTAGTGCTAGCATAGACTAAAGGGGACCGAGAAGGCCGTGGTTGGCAAGGTCGTTGCCTTGTCATCACGAAAGGTTAACGACTCTGCATGAGTAACCCTATGGAGCGGCGCCTTGAGATAGGCTGTCAGGAGAACCATAGATGGAAGCGGCACCTTAACTTGGTTGTCTGGAGAATCCATGTAGAGATGGAGGCGGCACCTTGTGATAGGTTGTCTGGAGAATCCATGTGAAACCATGCGATGACACTCTCCACTAGACATCCTTGTTGTTCTTGTTTCTTGTTGCCTCTGGATATTGTTATTTTTATGTTGTTTTGATTTTAGGGCTAGGGAATCCATAGGTGGGTGCCGGCGCCTCAGTTGGAGGAAGAGCCAAGGGATCCCATGAGAGTTATGTGATGACCCTCCCTACTTGACACCCGTCTGACTTGTTCTTGTTGCCTATTGGAATGGTGTATTGAATGGTTGATTCAGAGTTATTATGGAATCGTATTCTTTATATTGGTTCTGATTTATTTGGAAAAGTATTTTGGGTGTTGGTTCGGTTCCTCTGGATGTTATCTCTTTATGATGTTTCTTTGAATTTTTTTGTGAATTTGATTCATGATTGTTAATTGATAGTACTTCATGTTATTGTGATGAATTTCTTGGTTTTAACTTGTCATGTGGTCTGCGAACGTTGTTGGTTGTTCATCGTATGCTTTGAGTTGTATTAGATTTGTATCATAATGTGTTGAGTCGGTTTGACATTCATGGTCGGGTTCACTTCCTCGTCACCTCTGAGCACGGGGGGTGAGTTACTTGTAATTCACATGGTTGGGTGGAACGTGCTCCGCACCCGTTGGGTTCCCCATCAGCATCTTGTCTTCTCAGCTTTCCGCAGTGCAGATGTTCCAGTGATCAGTTGTACTTCATGTTCATCATTCTTGTATCAATCCCCATGTTGGGAAATTCAATGTAATTCATGTATCAAAGAAGATTGTAATGTATTATTATAACAATGATGTAATAGTTAGGATTATTTGTAACTCTATTAAGAGATGTATCATGGATGTAATTATGCGATGTTTATTATTCTCGCATCATGATTATTGGATGTATCCTTATCCTTGGTTATCATTATAAATGATATTGTTGTAATCTTCATTTTTAATTATGGTTAGTGTTGCGAAGTAACCTCTCGTGCCCCAGTGAACCAAGTGTGTTATTGCTATGCAATATGTTATGTGGTTATGGTTAATGTTATTGCATGTTCACTCTTGTTATTTTTAAAAAAGTATTTGCATTTTGTGTGTGTTCTCTACGGGGTTTTGCCGCAGCCGGGCATTACATTTAGATTACTCAATTGGCTCATAGCTCTTCATACCACCCTCAATCGGATGGGAAATTTGAGGCTATTAATAAGTGTTTGGAAGGATATCTATGTAGTTTCACTTCAAAGAAATAGTCTCAATGGGTAGGTTGGCTACCACTTGCAAAATGGTGGTATAACACTTCTTTTCATAGCTCATAAAAAATGTCTCCATTTTTTGGCACTTTATGGATATCATCCTCCTTCCATCACATCATCAATTAAGGTGTCCCCAAGAGTTCAGGTAGTAGAAGACCACTTGCTTCATCAACAACAAGTACTTTCAGGACTCAAGGAGAATTTAGCCATGGCACAAAATCGAATGAAACAATAGGCAGACCAACATCGTAGTGAAAGAAGTTTTGAAGTTGGGGATTGGGTCTTCTTGCGATTGTAGCCTTATAAGAAAATCTCACTAAAGCAGCAAAGAAAGAATAATAAGTTGTCTCCAAAGTATTATGGTCCATACCAAATCAAGATTGGTAGTGTTTCCTACAAGCTTGAGTTTCCACCAACAACGAAGATACATCCAATTTTTCATGTTTCCTGTTTGAAGAAGGTAATTGGGCATAATATTCCCACTCAAACAACACTTCCTGAGCTGGATGAAGAAGGAAGAATCATTTTGGAACCAGAGTGCATTCGTCAAACACGCACAAAGAAGCTAAGGAATAGAACTATCACTAAGTATCTCATCCAATGGAAGAAGTTACCAGTTGAAGATGCCACATGGGAGGCGAGGAGTTCATTCAAAAGTTTCCAAACTTGATTAGCATTGGGGACAATGCTTCTTTGAAGAAGGGGGGCATGCTACGCCCTTAATATTATTGTACATCGGGTTATGAATAGTCAGCTTGTGGCTATCTTAACTCTCTATTAAGTCATATTATCATTAGTACATTGTTATTTGTTGTTTAGTTGGCCTAAGTCTTATATAGGTGTGTCTAAGTCGGCCTAGGTGATATTCTTGGCATAAATAGGTATATATAGGAGGTTGTGAGTCTTATTTCATCATCAAGTGTGAAGTGTGTTCTCATTAGAGATATTTGGAGGTTTTCCCCCTCGAAGTGGCTTGTTATTCTCAGTTATTATCAAGTATTTTCAGCATATTCCATATCATATTCTTCTATTGTACAAGTTATTTCATAACAGGATTCATGCTTGGAAACATGGAGGATGCATTGGAGAGGCTTAATGCTTCAAAGGTATTCATTGTACAACCCTTGTAATGTTTTATTACTGAATAATAGATGGAGTATGGATGCTTTTGGAGGCTACGTTTTTTCCCTCTTAAAGGTTTTCCTAGGGTATATCTTATGTTATCTTGTGGCTTGTCTATTTGATTGTTGCAATATGGTTACTTGTATGCATTTTTATCTCTCATGGGTTATGTAGGAAATGGATTAAGATTGTGGGTATGATGCATTATTTCCTAACACCAACAAATCTTGGTCTCAATTTAGAAGAGTGGAGGATACCTCCATCAAACTAGGTTTACAAGAATTTTCAACTTGTAAACTTATTGTGAATACTCTAACACTATACATAAATTACAATCACCTTATGAAAAATAACCCAATTTTAAGAGTGGCTAGGTTGAAAAGAAGGCCTAAGATTTAGGTCAATCTCCAAACAAAGTCATTTGTATGCTAGTGAAAATGGGTAATACTTGAACTTGCAATCTATTAGTTATATTTAGTTCTAGTCATGAATAAAATAGATGATTATATCAATGTATTTATGAAATTAAATATGATTATATTTTATTACCTAATTAATCTCCTTAATCATTATGGTTTATTATGATTGTAGATGAAAAGGAGAGAAAATGCCAGAGAATAACAAAAAGTAATGTGAATCATGTCTCAAGAAAGATGATCTTTACATTCTTGTTCAAATATAAAAGGAAATAGAAAATCCCATCCTAATAAATAAATTCTTAAAAATCATGTGGATTATTATTATTAGATAATGAGTCTTTATTAATCTAAAATTAATTGATTATTCAAATAAAGACTCTAATTATAATTATATCTACTAGTGGGAGTTGAATAATAATGGACACATGGAATGAATTTTGATTGCTCATAAAATATAAGTTGAATGTATGAATAAATGCTTGCCTATTACTTCTACCTATTTGATGGATACTAGCAAATCGAATTCTTATCTCTAATATTTCAATAATTCTCTAGTGGTGTATTATTGCATTCCTAGTATTGATCTCAGTTTATGAATTGCTAAGTGGATAATGTTACTTTGTTTTGAGGACTTGATTTAAAGAAAATGGAATGTTTCCCCTAGATTGAAAGTTGAGCTAAGACCTTAATTTCTAAGGTGGAAAAAACCTTGAGATTTGTAACCTTGTTGTTAGGGACCAAATCTTAAATCATGTTTATGCTTAAATGTCTTGTTCAAGTGTCATGCCTAGGAGTTAATTTGATTACCCAATGAATTATACTTTGGAATTGGGTTTCCTATCATAACTTGATATTTTCTATTGTTAATCATGGAACAAAGGATTTAAATTCTTGAAAACGTTAGCTTTGCATTTGATAGGACTTTACATTTTACAATTTTTGTGTTCACACGTTTATGATTCACAAGGCTTGATATTGGTGGGGAGAGTTGTTTCTATTGGTCTTGATTTTATGTAATTCTCCATGCACTTGCAAAACTTGATAATGTATTCTTGATTAGTTCCATAGTGCAATAGCCATTCAATCTCCACTTAACTCAATAATTTTCTTAGAATTTATGTTTATTTTTAGTAAGTCTATTATGGTAGAAAATATCATTATTATATTCAAAATTGGTCTATTTTCTAGTAAGCCCATTATAAGTGTTATGAAATCATAGCCTAATTTGTGTATATCAAAATACTTATCCCTTAACAATTCAAGAATGTGCATTATATTTACAATTAAGTTAATAATATATTTATCGTTCGAAGTGTTCTATTAATATTTATTATTGAGATATTATCTACAATCTATATTATGGTTACAATTGGGAAAATGGTTAATGTACAATCTAGAGCATTAATGATTTCTAATGTATTAATACTCAGCTCTTCTATAATAATGATTTATATTATATATCATAAAAATAACATATTTTTTACTTGCAACATTATTCATATGTACAATTATCCATTTTCATTAATCCAACTTCTAATAAAAAACATAGTTTTAATATTGCGAATGTATTTTTATTTATCTAAACAGTTTATGCCACATAAATATTATATCCTTTTGCAAGATGGATAAAATTTATCAATGTAGATGAGAAAAGTGCATACCCTTACATTTAAATTTGGTACTCATTTTATGCCACTTTGCATGGACCTAGAATTTAATTGATTAATTTTGGCACACAAACTAACCATAAGTTCTAATCTAGTGCTCAATATTTTACATTATATCACTATGTTTAGAGCTTTCTTAACCTAGTTTCTAGAGAATTACGAGCATCCTATATGATATTGTGCATGTGGTTAAGTCCTATGAATTGATTATCAATGCATCCTTATCCCTCTAATTTTAAATAAAATTATATATCTTGTGTTAATACAATCATTGCTTATCAATCTGCATTTCAAATATTTCAAATTATGTGTATGTGGATTGTATTTAAAGGAACCACTCAAGTTTGTTATAATCATCATATGCAGATCTAATTGGAAGATCATAACAAGAAATCAGCAATTAAGAAAACACATCCAAATTATATTGGTCATTTGTGTGTCAATTATAAATTCAACTATCATATTGTATATTATCTAATATAGTATGATCCAACAACTCTATTTATATAATTGTTAAATCAATCAAGGGTATTTAATAATATAAAGTATTTTGAATGATATTATCTCTATTATAATAAGTTTGAATGGTCCTTAGCACCACCCAATGTTTCCTTACACAAATATCATGTAAGTGATAATTCTATAGCTATGAAAGGTCTATTTCAACTTAGGATGAAATGACACCATCAAGCTACATTTATGTCATCTAGACTAAATTGAGGGTGTGATCCTATCCCAAGCCCTCAAATTCTTAGGTCTCATTCATCATAAGCTTTTAATCACCTATGCAGGTCCATATTTGAATAATTTTTAATGTAGTTGCAATATTTGTTTTCTTATATTTTGGTGAATCTTGGTCTTCAAATCTCTCTTTTGTGTTACCCTAGGGTTTGGAAATTTTTCATATTTTATTTTTTAATGATTTCTTATGATTATTTATGCTCTAATTGAAGTTTTCCTATGATGAACATTCCTTGTATGATACACGAATTTGAATGATTATAGGGTGTGAATCAATGTCCAAATGAATGTATTTAAATACCGATGCATAATGAATTATTTTACAAACATGTATCAAGTCAACTCCCAAAAACTAATAAAAAGGGAAAGTTATGTTTGATTGTTCAAATTGGTCTATATAATTACTAATTTTGGAGATATTAACTTTATTTTTTGGATACATCTCTGTGTCCTTTTTACCACCAATAATAAGTGTATTATAATTCTCATAAATGGTTAGATAGGAAAAATATTATGATTGACTAGGAAGAGATGGATCATCTTCCCCAAAGTATGAACAAACATCAAATACTTTGGAGAAGCCTCTATCATGATGATATCTAGGTCAATACTCATAGACACCCAAACATCCAACTTAAGCTTCATCATACATAAATATGTCTAAACAAGGATAAGTATCCATAAAATCATCCTAGATGAGATCTAAATAAGCCAAGGCTAAATCAATGTTGTTCATGAAAACACATGAGTACCTAAATTCCCTTAGCATCATTATTTTCAAGGACTTTAATATGTTTGAATACCTTCTTGATTCAAAAATAATAATTTTCCATTATAACCAATTTTTTATAAAGTATTATTAAACATTTAACATAACTCATAGCCAAGTTAGATTATGATAAATGTTTCTCTTAATAGTGGTTGGATGTGGATCTATAAGAGGCATCACCTTCACTAGTTTGAGTATCTATATGAGAATCCAAAGGTGTTGCAATATGTAAATCAAGATCAATGGAAAACTTGGAGAAATCATGGTTGTCATTACTTTGGTCTTAATTTTTAGGACTTGATTTTATAAATCTAGAATGAGCCAAAGTAATCCTTAGGAACAACATGAGAAATAGGAGGATTAGGGATAATAAGTGGAGACACTATAGCCCTAATTAATTTTTTTGGGAGAGATCAATGTTTTGTACTTATCAACTTGACTTATAAAATTTTATATGGATTATCATTATTATCACCACATCTTTCTCATTTTTATAAATGAACTTGATTTTATGATGAACCATAAATGTGACAACACCCCGTATATGAATCTATGGATACCTCATAAGGATCATATTATACACTAAAACTCTAGGAATTATGTGGGAATTAGTCTCAAGAGCACCGAACCTTTAACATGATGGGTAAAGTGACATATCCAAAGGAACTCCATATAACATTGTTAAACCCTTTCATGATCGCCTCAAATATTGGTAGAGGAGAGTGACTAACTTGATCACATTTAGAAATTATTCAATAAATAGGTTTAATTTGAATCCAATATATCTACTAATATACATTTTACTCTAATGTGTTTATACTTGGCCATAACATATAAGATCTATATATTTGAAAGTTTAAATTTGTGTCCCACTTTAGGATAGATTTTTTGTAGGGAAAATTTGAGCATTTCCAACTAAAAGTTATATCTGATTGAATATGAGTTTTGGCCAAATTATTTCTTGCTAAATAAATTCAAGCCGTAATTGTTCTAGTTAGAAATGCCCACTCTATGCATATGTAGAATCATTTAAGTGCCAATATACAAAATTATTGAGATTATTTGAACAAATTAAATTTCTTGCCAATTTATCAACAAAAAAATAAAAAAAGTAATGCATCCATTAAAGTTTCAAGTTATCAATTGATATGAAAAAAATATTTAAAGAAAATAGTGAAATTTATTTTTTAAAGAAGTGAAGGATCCATTAACCTAACTTTTGAGAATTTTATTAACAATTAAATTATAGTGTTAAATTTATAAAATATTATATCAAATAATTTTTAACTTAAAAATATAAATATAAACTATATTAAAAAAAATCTGCATTTTATTAGTTTACACCATATCAAAATTTAAAACATGTGTCACTTTTAGGGTATTCAAGATATAAAAAATTGGATTAGTGTCATCCATTTCCTATATAAAAGTTTGACATAGTATTGAACTTTATCCCATATTCATAAATCAAATATGGAGGTGGTAACTCGTGGATTGAATACAAATAGAAAAATAAGTGTATCATACATGAAATGTGCATGCATAAGTGTACAATATGGAATAACTAAGGAATGAAAAATAGGAATGGGAGTAGGCTTAGTATAAGATGAAAAAATGAGTAATCATAAGAACTATGGCATGTACCCTCAATTTAAGATGTATCATTCATAACAATAGAAGGTACAAGTAGATCGCTTGTCTCTGTCACAGTATATGTAAGAATTAGGTACACAATGTGAAGGATAAGTGATCTAAGGTAAAGTACAGTTAGGATAAAACATATTACTATCACTTCCCAATTATCATAGAAGCAGTCTAATTTCATGCCACACCACCTTTGTAGATTCCAACTCATCTTGGATGAATGAGTAGCTTAACAATATGGACTACACCTCTTCCACAACTCTACACAACACACCAAAGTAATGCAATACAATACAAATAAAAATTCTATATATAGTAATGTGTAAATAAACACTCCTCTATGCAAAGTAAGGTAAAACCATAACTTGATAATTTAATGGACAAGTCAACTTCTTATTTTTTGTAGCCAATATCAAACCAAAGGTACAATATAACATAACAAATAACCCACTTAGTAGCTCAAGTCTTGCTCGAATGATATTGTGTAAGTCTACTAATACAATGCAATTTTGTTCCATGAGGAATGTAGCTCTACATGCACTAGACTTAGTTCCAATTTCTTCATGCTCAAATAACCCCTCTCGAGTTTATGACAATGCTATCTTGCTCATGCACAACCTCACTTGCATTCAACAATGGAATTGTTGTATTAAGAAACACCTATACAATGAATAACTTATAAAAATATAATGTATCACTATGGCTTAACACTTCATTCATATTTCCTAGTGAGCTCGAGGATCTATTTATAATGCAACTTGTCATAACTACCTCCTTTCTTTGTTAATCACCACCCTTATTTTTTCTATTCAAAATTCTCTAAGGTACCTTGGTTTTATGAAAATTCATTAATAGCCTCATCCTTATTTTCTTTAGCAAGTTGTCTTAAATTTTTGTTAGGCCATTTCTACCAACAATCTAGGTTTTCTTGTTATCACCATATTCTATACTTGGCTTCAATTTTATTCCCCTATTGGTTTACACATGCATTATTGATAGTCATCAATTAAATCTCATGAAACGAGAGGCACCCTTCAACTTAGTTTGGTCCTTCCATATCAACACCACCTACATAGTCAAGCAATTTCTTAATCTATATATTAGGAAGGTTATAAAAAAACTTAAATCTCTTATAGAGGAAATTTCTTAAATGTATTAAATAATAATTAAATATATTTAATCAAATAACAATTCTTACAATATATTGTCTTGATCAAATAAATGATCTAGTTGTTTAAGAAGTCAGTTTAGAGCATCAATTGAAGTGTGCATATGCAAATTCATTTTATTATTCAACAATAATTAAAATGAATGTATTAAGTGCCTTTAAATACAAAGACATATCAACATATTGTGCAAAATTATGTTTGATCAACTCTAAACAAAAAGAACAAAGGCAAGAAAGTAGTAATATTTGAATTTAAAATTTAAATTCAGATAACATATTCCATTGTCACATATTTGAATATCTACACATGTATTCCCATGTTACAAGAAGTAGTGTTCACTTGCACAAAAATTCAAAGGAAACTAAATTCTAGTGTTCAATAAATAAAAAGCTACACAACAATTAAGTTATCTTGTAAAATAAATTAAAAATTACCCAACTAAATATTTTTACATAACAACTAAATCCTCTTACACAAAAAAAAAAACTAATCAATTTCATTTGAATTTGCAAATCATCTACTTTAATCTAAACTAATATATGTATATGTATGTATGTATGTGTGTGTATATATATATGTATATATAGATGAACAACAAGCATGGAATGCCAGTTAAGTCAAATGCAGCAGTAGTTAACTGGATGATGGACACCTTCTATGTCAATTTAGGATAGACGGTACCCTCTTCCATTTGGATCATAATACCTAATTAGCATACAAGAAAACATAACTGATTTAATATGGTCAAGAATATGACATGAATAGCACTAAAATGAAATTGTTCTCCAAGCATATAAATGGAGTCGAATGAGAACACTTTATTTTCTTGTCCTTTAACATATATGCAATCCCCATGAACAACTGATAACATACTTCCTTTATGACAGTCCTAGCCAACACATATCTTGGTAACATGTGGTGACCCTCTAATTCTCCCTTGACTACAACCATAGAGTGCCTTGGAAACATCCACCAAGTAGTGAAAGATTGAATAATATCATTGATTACACTATGGGGAACTCAAGCATTGGATCTCCATGAACCTGTTTATAAGAAATCACCCTAATGGTTTCATCGTACATGTTATCATGCAAAGGTTGAAATACCATATGAACTAGTTCCTTCAAAGGAAACCTCAATTTCATGAGTGGAGGATTGAACCTTGTCAAAGCATAGATAGCATCAATGATGTAAGAAGTCATATAGAAATTTTCTCCCTGTGATGAAATTGAATCTCCCCAATGAAGTAGGGCAATTTAGGAAGCATCTATATTATTGAAAATCTCTATTACCAAGTAATTTTCACAACAAAATCATTGTGTCATGACCAACATCAAGAAATTTTCTTACCATATACTTTGATATGTCATTCCTCCTAAATCCTAACAGATAAAAGGTTGGAAACCATGGTTCAATAAATATAACATCACCCTTGAAATCCATGGGTCCCTATTTTAACACAATCTTTAAATCCTTGAGAAATTTGAATTCAGTGATGAAGAAACTCCTAGCACAAAGGTAGATGTAGATTTCATGCTCTAATTTTTCCACTCTTTCATGATCCATGATGTAGATTATACAACTTAAACCATACTTTTTGATGTTTTTAATATGTGCAAACATTCTTATAAGTACTCTTCTATTATACAACCTCCTCAATCATGTAGACCTCATGAGAGTGAGAAAAAGGGTAGAAATAAGTAGGAGTGAAGAGGGAAGACTCTCCTAGCTTAGGGTGTCAAAGAATATGAAACCACCTAGATAACACAGGCCCTTTGATCCTAATTCAAAATGATTAAATTCATATTGAATAAGATTCTTGAAAGGTTGGAAAGGCACACCTTCAAATAAATTAAAAATTATTTCAAAATCCCTTTCAAATACATGTTATGCCTAGCCAAATTAATCCCCAACATTCAAAAATCTTGTAAAGAGATTAAAAGTGTCTCCTTATAGTTGTGAGCAAGGATCTGGGAGGGATAAAACCCTCATGAGTCTAAAGAGGTAAGTGCATCCATTTGTGGGTAGAAAGAAATAAGGGTTAGACAAAATGTAAGTGATGGAAGCAAAGTAAGTGAGAGGTGTCATTCTAAAATGTGTATATGGGTCATAGAATTTATTTATTTTAGTTAGAATATATGCATCATGCAAAGACTTCTTTAATGGTCCATGTTCACACAAGGGACTAGGGACATGTTAAATCTAGTTCTTTTTCACTAATTTATTTCCTCTTCTATGTTTCTTCTTGTTCTTTCCCTATAGATTCAGGATTATCCAGAGCATGATTATTGGCAACCACTCTTGTAATGTTGACCAAAACCATATCTTGTTTGATTTATGTTTTTTATTTTCCCCTTTTACTTATATTACATGTTTCTTATGCTTCTCCTTCATCATGTCCTCTTATGTCTTTTATTATTTTTGGCCTTTTTACTAAGCATTATTTTTCATGATTTTTATTGTATTTTTATTCTCATTTAACCTTCTATATTATGACTTGTACCTTATTTTATTTCATGTTTCCCTACTTAGAGACATCTCCTCCCTTATTATCCATCATGATGATAAATCAGATATCTTATTGTTTTTACCTATTTACACAATCTTTAAGTTTGCATGTTTATTATATGATTAATATGCTTGAAATATTTTCATTTTATCATTATCACACATGATTACATGCTTACATGTTTACTGTAAGGCCCAACTATTTTGCAACTGTAGTTGCACTTCATATATTTAATTTTGATAATTGTGGAACCTTGCATATAATATTCTAACCTTGGATTCAAGAATTTTACATTAATTTTCATGTAATACCATATTATAGTATATGGTTACTTAACTTGGTAGATAATATAAAATAGTTGTCTTTATAATTATTGGATTAAATGCAAATAAAGAGATTTAAACTCTAACCCAAAAAAATATAGACATGGTGCATGTGGAAAATAATTGTTTTATTATTATCATCTTCAAATCAAATTAATTTGTAGGGGTTAAGGCTTTATAGTTTTCAAGGGATGGAAATGTGGAAAATTTTCTCTATGAAGACATATTCACAAGATATGGAGTTCCAAGAGAAATTATCACAGAACAAGGACCCCAATTTACATTAGAGCTAATCACCAAATTAGTTCAAGAATATGAGATCAGACATAGGAATTTCACACCTTCTCATCCTCAAGAAAATTGGCAATTGGAAGTCACGAACAGGGAAATTGAGAACATCCTAACAAAGACAATGCAAATTCATAGGAAGGATTGGGCAGCTAGATTTCCTAAGGCTATTTGGGCTTATAGAACAACTTGGAAGACCACAACAGGCTTTACACCATATGAAATATGTTGGGATTAAGGTGTTTCAACCTTAGAGTCCTAATATTGATTAATTTAATGTATTATTGTAAGTGTATGTATTATTTAATTGCCTACATTGTCTTTTCATCAATTGGGACGCACTGGCTAGGTGGCATCCCTGTTGGAGGTGACTGGATGACACATCATCATCCCAAGTGGAGGTAGGAATCCCACTTTGGAATCATGGACCAATAAAAACTTATGATAGATTTTATGATGCATCATAAGGTATCTTTTTGCATGGAAAAAGTTGGCACAGAAGTTCGATTATGACAGGTTGTAAGAGAATCAGGTATTCTTGGTCGATTATGATAGATTCTCATACAACTGTAAGTGTTGTCAGTTATGACAGATTCTATGATAGTTGTAAGATGTGTAAGGCATCTTTCATAACCTATTTTTTAGCATATTTTGGGGGCCCAAGCTTGAGGAAGGAATATTTGTATGTTATCACAATTGTAAGGTGTGTAAGGGAATATGTTACATGTGTCCAAATAGATGTTATGGCATGGAAGATTTTTCATGTGGATTTGGACACCCATCCCCTTCTAGATGCTTCTTCTTTCTTGAATCTTTCTATATATTGGATGCCTTGCATTGTAGAATGCATATTTTTGTCGCAGGTAATGAAGTATTGTTGGATTCACTCCAAGATAGGTGTTTGTGACAAAACACTTGTTGAATAAAGCTTTGTACTTGAGGCTGCATTGTAACTCTTATTTGAAGTAATACAATAGTATTGTGCTTTTGGAGGGTGGGGTTTTTTACTTGAAAGGGTTTTCCCCACGTATATTTAGTGTTTGTGTTGGTAGATGGTCAGCACTCCCCTCGGGATTCGTGACATGGACTAACCACCTCCCGTGGATCCGTTAACTTTGGCATTTGTATCAGACATTAACAGGTTGATCTTTTGGTGCAACGGCAACTATGGGCCAACAATTGGTATCAGAGCCAAAGGTTTCGAGTTTGAATCCCCTTAGGTAACGCTGAGGGGGAGTTTGTTGGCAAATGGTAAGCGCTCCCCTTGAGATTCATGACATGGACTCCTTTGGATCCATTAACTCTAGTAGTTGTATCAAACATTAACAAGTTGATCTTTTGGTGCAACGGTAACTGTGGGCCAACAATTTGTTGTATTTGTGTACTTGTTGTTTCATTATATGCTCTATGTTTCTCTAATTATAATTGTATAAGGTGTTAAAAGGGAAAAATTTGTAACTCTCCCCTTCTTAGATTAGTGTAGGAAGTTGTTTCCACTCACTTGCCTTCCTTTTAGTTGGTATCAGAGCCTAGTCAACCTTGATTCCTTTGTTGGGTTAGAAGAGTTTTTTGAGTTGATCTTTGTTTCAGTGGGAGTTTTGTAGAAGTGTATTTTGTGACCTTGTTGTAGGAAAGAGATGGAAAGCACATCTAGGAGGATTGAGATGGAGAAGTTTAACGACGGTAATTTTGAATTTCAAAAGCTCAAAATGGAAGACATTCTCATAGATCATGATCTATGGGTTTCTATTACTAGAACCAAACTAACGAGCATGAAACAAGAAGATTGGGAGCTCATGGATCAGAAATCCAAGGGTCTTATTAGACTTTGTTTGGATGATTCTATCCTCCTAAATTTCCATGAAGAGAAGACTTCTACTTCTCTTTGGAAGAAGCTTGGTGATGTCTATCAAGCTAAATCCTTGGTAAACAAGCTTTTCCTGAGAAAGAAGATGTATTCTCTAAAAAATGGAAGATGGAGGATCCGTGGAAAACCATCTAAATGCATTCAACATGTTGATTGTTCTGTTGGAAAATGGTCAGCGCTCCCCTTGGGATTCGTGACATGGCTTAACTAACTCTTGTGGATCTGTTAACTTTGGTGGTTGTATCGGGCATTAATAGGTCAATCTTTTGGTGCAACAGCAACCTTGGGGCCAACAATTGGTATCAAATCCAAAGGTGTTAGGTTTGAATCCCCTCAGGTAATGTTGAGGGGGAGATTGTTGGTAGATGGTCAGCGCTCCCCTCGGGATTCGTGACATGGCTTAACCGCCCCCTGTGGATCCATTAACTCTAGCGGTTGGATTGGGCATTAACAGGTCAATATTTTGGTGCAATGGCAACTGTGGGCCCAACATGTTCAACTGGGTTCCATTGGAGACAAGATTGATAAACAAGACCACTGTATGCTCCTTTTGTGTTCGTTGTTGGACTCTTAGGATCACCTAATGATGGCTATTGGAAGCACTACTTCCACCTTCAAGATGGATGAGGTGGTTGCCTCGTTATCTAAAGAGATGCAAAAGAAGTCTTCTGAGATGGCCAAGGAGGCCCTTTTTGTTCATGGTAGACCAAAGGAGAGAGGCAAAAAGAAAGACAACAAATCTAAGTCAAAGTCTTCGGGAAGATCTAAGTCTCCTGGTAAGAAGTCCAAGGAAAAATGTTGGAACTGTGGTGAAATTGGTCACTTTCGAAAAGATTGCAAGGAGAAGAAGAAGAAAAACAAGTCTTTCTCTAATTGTGAATCCAAAAATCATCCCAAGATGAAGGAGAAGCATTTATTGTAGCCTTGGCAACCCATGCATCGGATGATGTGCGGTTGATAGATTTGAGTGCATCTTTTCACATGACCTCTCATAGAGATTGGTTCTCGAAGCATGAGGATTACAATGGTGGGAAGGTGTACCTAGGTGATGACTCTCACTTGAAGATCGTTGGCCATGGAAGAGTCAAAATCAGATTTCCTGATGGAAGAGTGAAGGGAATTTATGGTCTCTTGCATATCTTGTGTTTGGCACAAAACCTTCTTTCTATAAGTAAACTGAATGATTCAAGAGTGCAAGTTTTTTTCTCTAGTGGAGGATGCAAGATGACAAGAGGAGCTATGGTGTTGGCTAAGGGTGTTCGTGTTGGCATTCTATACAAGTTGGATGCATGCACAATAGAGTGCAATAGTTCTTCTGATGTACCAAATAAGAGACCTTTGGATTCCTCATCCTCACCATCAGATCGTTCAATGAAGAAGAATTGTTTTACAGCTACATTTGATGATCATGCATTTTGGGTACCTAAGGGTGCTCATTCCATGGACATGAAGCTACCTGTAGAGAAGACAATGTTATGGCACCAATGACTTGGTCATATTGGTGAGAAGGGTCCTAGAGCCCTAAAAAATAAGAGCCTTGTTGAAGGCCTTGATGATTGTAATCTCGAGTTTGAATTTTGTGAACATTGTGTATATGGAAAACAACACTGTGTTTCTTTTTACTCTAGTTCTCACAAGTCTTCTATGGTTTTGGACTGTGTTCATTTAGATTTTTTTGGTCTTGTGAATGTTCCTTCATTATCAAAATCTGTATATTTTGTTTCTTTTATAGATGAATATAGTAGGACATTCTTTTATTTTCTCAAAAGTAAAGTTGAAGTCTTTAGTTGGTTTAAGGAGTTTAAGGCCTTGGTAGAAAATTGGACTAACAAAAAGATTAAATGTTTGAGGACTAATAATGCTAGTCAGTTTTTTTCTACATATTTCTACAAGTTTTGTAAAGTGCACGAGATTGAGAAGCATAAGACAACTCCCTACACTCCACAGCAAAATGGAGTTGCAGAGAGGATGTACAGAACATTGATGGAGAGGGCTAGGAGTATGTTGAGTGGTGCTATCCTTGAACAAATTTTTTGAGCTGAAGTGATAGCCACTACATATTATTTGATCAATAGATCTCCTACATCAATGCTTGTTGGAAAGACACCCATGGAGGCATGGTCTGGAAAAAATCCCTTGATGAGACATCTTAGAGTATTTGGTTGTGAAGCTTATGCTCATGTTCTATTTGAGAAGAGATAAAAGTTGGAGAATAAGGTTGTTAAGTGTATCTTTATCATCTAGTGTCGATGTGAAAGGGTACAAGCTTTGGGATCCAGAAGCTCAGAAGGTTCTCTATAGTAGAAGTGTGATTTTCAGAGAGAGAAACCATCCACTATTGAGCTATAGCCAAAGAAAGAGGTGAAACAGAAGGAGATAATTTAGATTCCACCTACTCTGAAGAAAGATGAACTACGCACTCTTGTTGGACCTGATGATGAGGAGAGCTCAAGAAGCTCTAAAAAATATAAAGAAGAAGAAGAACCTCAACCTTAGCCTATGAGAAGGTCTACACGAGTTAGGCAGCAACCAAAAAGGTTTGGTTATTCACTATTGGATTTCGATTGCATTTTTCCTTTGATTTCTAACACTGATGAGCCTAGGACTGTTAGAGAGGCTATGTGTATGAGTGATGCAGGTTCCTGGATAAAATCCATGGACGAGGAGATGGCTACATTAAATAAAAACAAGACTTGGGATATGGTACCTTTGTCTGTTGGACGTAAACCTGTCAATTGTAAATGTGTTTTCAAGAAAAAGTGTTGTCCTAATGGGAAATGTTGAGAAGTATAAGGCATAGTTGGTTGCTAAGGGGTTCTCACAAGTGGAGGGAATTGATTATGGGGAGATATTCTCTCCTGTAGCGAAGCTGACATCTATATGGCTACTTTTGTCACTTGCAGCAGCATATGACTTAGAAGTGGAACAGATGGATGTGAAGACAACATTTCTTCATGGTGACTTGGAGGAAGAGATTTACATGTCACAGTCAGAGCATTTCATTGAAAAAGGTAAAGAAAATTTGGTTTGAAAACTAAAGAAGTCTCTTTATGGTCTAAAATAGTCTCCTAGGATGTGGTACCAGAAGTTTGATGCCTATGTGTTTTCATTAGGATTTCAAAGATCTAAATCTGACCATTGTGTATATTTTAAATCTAATAATGGTCACATTCTCATTATTGTTTTATACGTAGATGATATGTTGTTTATTGGGAATGGTAAAAGTATGATTTCATATTTGAACTTTCAGTTGTCAGCATAGATTGAGATGAAAGACCTAGGTGCAGATAGGTACATTCAAGGAATGGAGATCGCGAGGGACAGAGCTAAAGAAAGCTTTGGTTAAGCCAAAGAAATTATGTGAACTGGGTGTTGGAGAGATTCAGCATGGTAGATTGCAGACAGTTAGTTGTTCCTATGATACAGGGGGCGAATCTTTTTGTGAATGATTATCCAAAATCTCCTACTGAGATGGAGGACATGACCAAAGTACCATATGCGAGTGCAGTTGGTAGTCTGATGTATGCAATGGTGTGTATGAGACCAGACATTTCCCAAGCAGTGGGAGTCCTTAGCCATTTTATGGATAATCTTAGATGGGTGCATTGGGATGCGGTTAAGAGAGTGTTCAGATATTTACGAGGTACTTTTGAGTATGCTATGTGTTTTCATGGTTATCCTACTAGACCTCAACATTCTGTGAGTATTCATGGATATGTGGATTTAGATTGGACAGGTGAAATTGACATTAGAAGATCCACCGTTGGTTATGTGTTTATGATGTTTGGTGGTGCTATCAGTTGGATGAGTAAGCGATGGGCTATAGTCATGTTGTCCATGATAGAGACAGAGTATATGGAAACCACTCATGCTTGTAAGGAAGCCATTTAAGAGATTATGTTCTAATATTGGTTTAGATGCAGGATAGATTATTGTTTGTTGTGATAGTCAAAGTGCAATTTATCTAGAAAAGAATCCTACCTTCCATGCCAAAACAAAGCACATTGATTTTCAGTATCATTTTTTTCATGATATGGTAGAAGATGGAAAGGTGAACCTGGAAAAGGTTGACAATTTGGTGAATGTTGCAGATACACTGATGAAACTAGTAAGGACAAAGAAGTTCACATGGTGTTCTGATACCATGGGCCTTTGGGCCATGAGCAGATGATTCATATGACTCTTGGTAGGTCTTCGACAAGTTGCTAGTAGAATTTGGCAAATATGGGACTAGGTGACTAAAAATTTTAGTCACAACAACTAAAAATGACTAAATTCTACTCATTTTTGCAACTCAGCTATAAATGAGTAAATAAATGACTAATCTGGTTGCTGACTAAAAAATTATTTAGTCACAAAAATTAAAAATGACTAAATAGTTAGTCATCAAATCCAAATTAGACAAAAAATTTAAAAAACAAGTTGGCCAATTATTGGTGTGATGTATTCATGTGCATGATCTATTGGCGCAATTATTCACATTCATTGAAGATTCATTCATCTCGCTTGACCTCACTTCATTCATTAGCCTAGCATGAGTCATTTTGATCAGTTATAGCAACTACTTGCATGGGCGATAAGGATTCGAAGAGGACCTAGAGAGTTCTGAAAAGGAAGGCAAGGGCAAGGAATTCAGAGTTTGTTGCAACAAATTTGAATTATTTGAGGCCCTCTATAGCGAAATCAGATTTGGGGACACCCTCTATAGTGAATTCAGAGGTAATTCAAAACTCTCATTACATTAAACACAAATTTGAAATGCTCGTTGCAATCTAATGCTCTTAATAATGTTCTACTACTCTTAATAATGTTCTTTTACAATCTTACCGCTATTCTGCTTCATAATGTGTTTGAGTTAAATATAATAAAATTTGGGTGTCAATGCCAAAATAAAATTTCCTCAAAAAAATTTGATACATTTTCACTGCAAGCGAAAACTATCCTTGTGCAAAGTAAACATGTGCTAGATATACCCACACATCAGGCATCCGAACAAAGATGTATCCTGCAACAACTTCTTGTACCTGAGTAAATATTTCCTTTGCATTATCAAATTGACCCCTTTCAACTAGCACAATGGCTGCCCCATTTCCAGCATAAACATTTCTCGGTCTCTGTGTCAACACTTTACAATGGTTGCCCCATTTGTAGCATAAACATTTTCATTGCAAGCGCAAACTGTCCTTGTGCAAAGTAAACATGTGCTAGATTTACCCACACATCGGGAATCTAAACAAAGGTGTTTCCTATAGCAACTTCTTGTACCTATGTAAAAGTTTCCTTTGCAATATCAAATTGACCCCTTTCAGCTAGCACAATGGTTGCCCCATTTGCAGCATAAACATCTCCTGGTCTCTGTTCCAACACTTAAGTGGCCCCTTTTATGACATTAAGATCCTCTTGATTTATTATTATACTCCTATTTTCCAAGAGAAAAATCCCCAAGGCCCATGGGAAATGAACAATGAGCATTTGAGTTTCAACTTGGTTTCATTTCGAAAAGGGGACATTACATTGTACAAGATTTTTTTAACGGCAGACTAATTTAATCCACCTATTTGGGACTATAAAATAAAAATAGATGAATTAATCCATTTTCAATTATAGGTTATTTTAATCTAGAATATGATAGAAAGATAAAGCATAATACATTGAAGGACACATAAAATGTTCTAAAATAAAGACTAAAATAGGTTTCCCATGAAAAACAAGAAAGAGGAAAAATGAAAAGATAACACACAGATGATTCCTTTGAGGTTTTTGATAAGATCTTATTTAACTATGTCAAATGGATTTGGAAGGGAAAAGGAATATTTTATTGACCAAAAATTTGAGGTAGCTTATCCATCGTCACTGTATGCATCATCTTCTCTTGGAATTTCTTTCTACAATGCACCAAGTGTAGAATTGATTGGGGATGCACTTAAGGTGGATAAAAACTCATCAAATACTTTATGTATGCTTGGCAATATGGAACTGAAAATAGATGATTGGATTTTAAAGCAAAAGAAACAATTAAAGTAGCACGCCAACTTGTCTTGGCCGATGAAGCAAAATGAAAAGCTAATAAAGAACGAAGGATTCAGATGGAAAGGAGAAAGCAAGAGGAAGAACTTCGGTGGGTGATGCAACAAGAGGAGCAATTTGAACATGTGAAGGAATTATGGAAGAGTAAGTGTAAGGACAGGGATAATGATGATGATGAGGTTGGTCAGTCTGAGAAGAAACAAAATAAGGAAAAGAAGAAAAAGAAGAAGGATAAGGACCACAAGGCTTATGATTCTTATATGGAGGAACCTAATGTTGCCATGGAAGATAAGGAAAATTATATGAGTGATAAGGCATAAGATGATGCAAAAAATTCCCAAGATCTTCTTGCAACTGCAAGTCTAGAAGACTTTGATGATGGCGAGAAAAATTCTCCAGTTTCAACAAAATCATGAAGGAGACATGCATACTCTGATTTTGAAGATGATGAACCATTGCAGAAATAGAGTTCAAGAGAAGATGTTCCATATGATGATTATGTCTAGGCTTCCTGAGCTTTAACCAAACCTAGCTCCTATTTTCCAAGAGAAAAATTCCCCACTCTCATGGGAAATGAATGATGAGCATTTGAGTTTCAACAGATTCGAAGAGAAGATGATGCATACAATGACAATAGATAGGCTACCTCAAAATTTTAGTCAATCAAATATGCTTTGTCCCTTCCAAATCCATTTGACATAGTTAAATGAGATCTTATCAAAAACCTCAAATGAATCATCTATATGTTATCTTTTCATTCTTCCTCTTTCTTGTTTTTTATGGGCAACCTATTTTAGTCTGTTGAAACTCAAATGATCATCATTCATTTCCCATGGGCCTTAGGGATATTTGTTTTGGAAAATAGGAGCTAGGTTTGGTTAAAGCTCAAGAAACCTAGACATCATCATCATATGGATCTTCTCTTGGACTTTATTTATGCAATGGTTCATCATCTTCAAAATCAGAGTATGCATGTCTCCTTCGTGATTTTGTTGAAACTAGAGAATTTGTCTCGCCATCATTAGAGTCTTCTAGACCTACAGCTGCAAGAAGATCTTGGGAATTTTCTGCATCATCTTATACCTTATCACTCATATAATTTTCCTCATATTCCATGGCAACATCAAGTTCCTCCATATAAGAATCATAAGCCTTGTGGTCCTTATTCTTCTTATTTTTCTTCTTTTCCTTCTTTTGTTTCTTCTCAAACTGACCAGCCTCATCATCATCATCATCATCATCCCTATCCTTATGCTTACTCTTTCATAATTCCTTCACACGTTCAAATTTCTCAGTCTTGTTGCATCACTTGTTGAAGTTCTTCCTCTTTCTTTCTCCTTTCCATCTAAATCCTTCGCTCTTCATCATCTTTTCATTTTGCTTCATTAGCCAAGACAAGTTGGCATGCTACTTTAATTATTTCTTTTTCTTTAAGCCAATCATTTTTTTTCAGTTCCATGTTGCCAAGCACACATAAAGCATTTGATGAGTTTTATGTATGGTTTCAGTGCATCCCCAATTAATTCTAGGCTTAGTTGGATCTCATTCTTAGCCTAATCCATGCCTGCAAGACGTAGATATGCATCCATATAACACTAGTACAAAAATAACAATATATGACTAAATAAACTACTAAAAATTGCATATAAATGACTAATTTTGGTCACGTGACCATTAGTAGTTTATTGCCAGTCATTTATAACACGACCAAATTTATGACTAAACTATTTTAGTCATTTATCTAGTCATTGATTTGGTCATTGATTTAGTCATTAATTTAGTCATTGATTATTGTTAATTGGTCATTTATTTAGTCATGGTTGTGATATATTTAGTCATATATTTAGTCATTAATTTATTCATATATTTAGTCATTAATTTAGTCATTGATTATTATTAACTGGTCATTTATTTAGTCATAGTAGTCATTTTATTTAGTCATGGTAGTCATTTAGTCATTATAGTCATTTATTTAGTCATTGTTGGTCATGTTAATCATTTATTTAGTCATTTATGAACTATGCTTTCAAATGTATGCAAACTCTTATGTTTGGAGAATACTATTACAATAACTAGTCTATGAAATTGCAAACCAAGAGAAAATTCTTTTATGATTGAATAATATAAAACTTTAAAGCTCTCATGTTATTAAAACTTTAACAAATTTGGGATTGAAACAACATTGGAAAATAATTCTCTATATATTCAAACTGTATATAAAATATGTTACAAAGAACTCTATATATAGAGTTTTGAATACAAAATCTTTTGCAGTATGCAAACTGCTGATTTATTATACTTTTAAAATTGAAAAAAAAACTAAAAATAAATGGTGTGAATGTATGTCTTCAGTGATGCCACTATTGCACATGAGATGGGCAGTAAATGCATCTAGTAAGGCACTGGTTTTGCATTTTCTCCTTGCTCTGTACCTATCCACAATCAAAAAATAAACATATTACTAGGTAGCATAAACAACGAATATCTTAAAAGCATATACCCATAAGCATTAGAGTAAGTCTAATAAATAAAAATGCATAGAATTAATGATATTACAAAAGAAATGCATTTGCAAAAGAATTAATATCAGAGTAATATCTTAAATATTACTAGCTTATTGAGCAATATCTCCTTGCTATGTACTGTCCATAAACATATTACTAAATAGTTGTAAACAATGAATATCTTAAATGCAGATACCCATAAGCATTAGACTAATTCTAATAAATAAAAATGCATAGAATTAATGATATTGCAAAAGAATAAATATCAAAGTAATATCTTAAATATATTACTAGATTATCAAAGTAAGTCTAATAAATAAAAAATACATAGAATTAGTGATATTGCAAAAGAAATGTATTTGCAAAAGAAATAATCTCTACTTTTTCTATTTTGGATTCAATTATTGTATTATTTTTTAAATCGAATCACCACAATATCTTGAAAACTTAAATTTCATTCTAAATTTAAATTAAATTCTAATTTCTAATTTAACAATTACTAATTTAGATATAAAAGCAACATTTCTTTTTTAGTTTTTCTTTTTTAATGAAAAAGAAAAACTAAAAAAGAAAATTCCTTCAGAAAAACTAAGCTAGTAATAAAATTATTTAAGAAAAACTAAAAAAATATTAGAATGTCTCTTGATAATTAAAATTATATTGTAATAAAATTATTTAGAGAAAAACTAAAAACTTCAATTTCATTATTTCATTCTAAATTCTAATTAAATTCTAATTTCTAATTTGGCATGCTAATTTAGATATAAAAGCAACCTTGCTCTTTTTAGTTTTTCTTTTCTAATGAAAAAGAAAACTAAAAAAGAAAGAATGCTTCAAAAACTAAGCTAGTAATAAAATTATTTAAGAAAAACTAAAAACTTAAATTTCATTCTAAATTTAAATTAAATTTTAATTTCTAATTTAACAATTACTAATTTAGATATAAAAACAATCTTTCTTTTTTAGTTTTTCTTTTCTAATGAAAAAGAAAAACTAAAAAAGAAAGATTGCTTAAAAAAACAAAGCTATTAATAAAATTATTTAAGAAAAACTAAAAAAATTATTAGAATGTCTCTTGATAACTAAAATTCTATTGTAATAAAATTATTTAAGAAAAACTAAAAACTTCAAAAAAACTTAAATGTATATTATTGACTACAACCATGAATGGAAGATACACTATGAAGCTGTGAATGTGCTCGAAATTATTGAAAGCACTGTGAGAATAAAATGGGTTCAAGAATACAAGCCTAGATTATTTACAAAATCTACTTCAAGAACAAAATCTGAAAATGAATGAAAATAGGCCAGAGATTTTAGGAAATGCCAAAAGTTGTGATATTAAGTGGAAAGAAGCTAAAACAAAGCCCTTTATTAAAATCAAGATTTCCAATAAATATAATAATTCTCTCAGTTATGAAGGTGCTCTCTGGGAATTTAGACACACTTTGGCTACTCCTGTCCAATCTCTCATTCATCCCATTCACAATCAGACACTTTACTTGATGAAGAGCATAAAAGAAAATTAAAAAAAGAATTTCAGGGCATGCCATTTATATAATTTTTGGAGTTTCCTTTGTGGAAACGTCAAGTATACAAAAGTTTGTTTTATTGAGTATTGGGTCTCTACCACATAGCCATGAGGAAGAGAAAATGAACAGAAAGAAAAATACCCAAAATGCTATGAAGGTCATTGCCATTAGAACATAGAAAGCCCTCAAAATAATGAAAATAGTAAGTTGAGAGTGCAAAGTTTTACATTTTCTATAGAAAGAAACCCATCAAGATTTGTGCAAGGAGATACAAGGGTTTTTATCATATTGTCTCTACTGGGCTCAAATCGAGCCTATTCTCATAGAAATTTAAGAGATAAGAATAATGAAACTTACACAAGATTGTTGTAAAGGAGACGCCCTCCAAAGTCTTCAGAAATGAGCCTCAAAGATACTCCAATGGCGATCAAACAAAGATGAGAGATATCAACAAATGGTAAGCAAAGGAAATACAACAGAAAAATACTTAGTCGTGGCCAAGTGAGCTCAATAAAATGCTTCAAAATGGAGAATACTTTTAAGTTTCAAAACCAAAGACTTACCTTTGCAAGATTTTTTTTCAGGAAAATCATCAGAAACAACATAATGAGTCACCATTCCACTCTCAAACCCTACCCAAACATGGCAGTGTCGAGTTTTCTCCAAAAGTACAAGTGAAAAATGGAATGAGTTTCTTCTCCAAAAATACAAGTGAAAAATGAAATGGGATTAGGGCTTGGTTTATTTTTGATTTAGGGTTTTTTCATTACCCTAGGCTGAATGGTTGATTTTTCACATTGTATTAAAGAAAATAAGTACCTTTTTATGATTTATATTAGAAAAGTCAAATACCATCGCCCACTTTCCCGCTTCTGTACTTCATTTCCTTACTTCATTTGATTTTGATTTCAAAATTAAATCTCCCACTTTTAAATATATTATAATATAACAATTATATTATATTATTATATAATATATTATATATATAATAATAATATATTATAATATTATTATATAATATTAGTATTTAATATAATATTATATAATAATATATATTATATAATATCATATTCTATAATAATATATACTATATAATATCATATTATATTATAATTTATTATTATATTATATTATAATACAATACACTCCCTCAATTCAATTTTTTTTAATTAACCACTTTAATATCATATTGTCTAATTTTTATGTGTGACTAATTATTTAGTCATCTTTATTTGTGTTTTGAAATGAAAGATAGCCCTCAAAATGCAATTGGATTGTTTAAATCATATTTTATTAGTGAAATTGACCAAAATTTCTCTTTGATACCTTTGAAATGCTAACACAACAGGAAAATCAAACTGTCTTCAAATCATAGTTAAAAACATTAATGATTCATTAACATAATGAGTAATAAAAGTTAAAGAATGTAAATGTTAATTTTTTTTATAAAATATGTGAAGGCCTTAAGACTGCACCGAGAGCCAATGCCTTCCACACAATAAGTATTTTTGGTCCATCAAGCAACCTAGGCGGCCAAATGGCCTCCTTAGGTAGGGGTCCCATGAGGAGGGCTTAAGCTCTATGGATTATGATCAAATTTGAAAGAAAAAATAATAGAGTGATAGTCATTAATTTAGTCAATTATTTAGTCATTTTTATTTGTTCGATGTTAGTCATTTATTTAGTCATTTAGTTGTGATTTTACCCAATGACCAAATTAGTCACTTATAAATGACCAAATTAGTCATTTATTTTCCAAATTCTACTAGTGTTAGTCATGTGACTAAAAGTCTTAGTCGCGTGACTAAAAGTTTTAGTCACGTAGTCATTTATTTGCCAACTTCTACTAGTGTAATCAAGAAACTTGAACAATTTTAGCCTTTATAAAAGATTTGGTTTTTCACCATCATGTAGTTGTTCAAACAACCTAACAATATTAAATAGTGTTGTGACTTTATCCTATGGTAACTCAAGTGAAACACCACCTTCTTCTAGTCGATGGAATAATTTCATATCCTTAAAGCGCACAGAAAAATCTACATAATTGGCACTGGGGATTTTATTTATGAATTCAACCCAAATTCCATTTCCTAATGCCTCCATAAAAGTTTGTTGAGCCAACTATAGTTCATCACACTCAAAATGAAGAACCCCAATGTTGTTTAACAATTCAATGGGTACTTCTTCTCTACTCTTCTTCAGAAGAGACTTTGTTGTCTTAAGAGAATCTAAGGCTACACTGGGGTATATCGATATTAATAACTCACCCATCTTGATAAATGAATGGGAATCACGTGGATCTATGCGAGTTTCCTTTCTTAAAATTTACAAAGCCTTCTCTACCTGCCCTTGCGAAGCATATATATGGCCTATAGCTTTTAAGCTCTCACACTTCTTAGGGTGGACCTCTAGAACCTGTTATCACCTAAAATTGCACCCTGTTGAACCTGATGTTCAACACATCAGTGTAACATGGGAAGACCTCTAAAGCTGTGGGTCACTTGTAGACAGAGGTCAACCTCCGGAGAAGGCTGGCTTCCTTTGTGCTATCACCTAAAACTACTAATTTTGTAAGGAAAATGGAGAAGGAGAATGCTTTAAAATTAAAACTAAATCATATGGTGATGCACCTAAACGTTACTTGGATTTGAAACCAGACTTTATACACTTTCTTGCAATGACAGAAGATAAATTTGCACAACTCACTTCTGTATATATTTTTGCAAAAGTGTTTCACAAACAGGTCTTGGTGCTAAGATTCCTAGAAGGAAAGTTAATTTCACATCTAAAATTCATTTTACATCTTTTGACACAATTTGTAACCTACAAAAAATATACTTTCTGCATAAAGGTTCTAAAATCTGAGACAAAGCTCGAAGGAAATAAACATTACCTCACTAAAAGCTTGATCAATCAGCTGACTAAACACAAAAATGCAAAGAGAAAGTAGGAAAGAGCTTCAAATCAATAGTAATCAAGGTCTTTACTGAATTGCATCTCCAAAATTGAGTTACAAAAGTTTGCTAATCTGAGAGAGGACTGCAAAAGTCACAGACTTCAGAAAAAGCATAAGAAGAACTCCTTTACAAGAAGGCAAAAATTCCTTATATACAAAAGAGTGTCGGCCGCTAGGGTTTACAAAAATAACTCAGTGCCTGAACCCGTCGACCCTAGAAGCACTTGGAATAAAGTCCATGAGGCATTAAATGTGCCTACCCTATTCATGTTGGTGAAAACTCGCTCCTAAGCATGGCCTTCAGATCTTTAATAGCCGTCGCTTTAATTCCTAGCCCTCATGTCCAACTTCAAACTTCCCCGCTGAACCTGCCTTGAATGCCCTGAGGTATTATCATTAATGCTTATCGACCCTTGCCAGTTGATATTCTAGCTGTTACTGTGACTCACGGCTTCTTCTTCCCTTCTGTCTGATTCCCGCTATAGATCTTTCTGCAAGTTGATCCCTTCTGGAAACGGCATCAGATTTTCCCTATAGTCGGCCTCTATAGAGACAACACTACTGCCTTTGAACCGATTCATCACCCCTGATCACAGAGCAGATCCATACCGTTGCATTCCGTTGATCTTCTTCACAAGGATAGTCACGACAGTCAAACTGCCCGTGATTTTCCCTAGCGCATTTTGATTGGTTGAATTTGTGCCACGTAGATTCCAAGACAGTCAAAGGTCACTTCCTTAGAATCGCATGTCTGTGAGACACTAAATATGTCTCCCCGATGCAATTATTCCCTTCATTAGTTATCGGCATAGCTTAGGACTGTCGGCGAGAGGTCATAGCGAACTACAGGAGTTATAGCAATGTCCCAAAATTGTCGCCAAGACCATCGCTACAGGTCAGAGGTCATAGCAAGTTCCCTCGCTTACATCGAAGACACCATTCTTTCATTGAGACTCCATGTATTCAGCAAGAGGTCACAGCGGGCACTAAGAGTCATACCGATCTATCCTTTTCGATCAGCAAGTCCATCGCTATTGGCAGGACGTTACGGCAAGACCAAACCCCTTACCGAGCTCCCTTCATTTCGGCAAGATCCTATCGGGTCGGCGAGACCTCATAGCGACCCCTTCAATGTTTCTTGAGTTTGAATGCTTCGGCGGAGTCAGAGCTAGGATGAAAACCAAAACGGGAATGGATTCAGAAAGGGGGAAAAACCAAATAGCTCACAGAACCGGAACTGGAACCAAATCCGGACCTGAAACTTTCATCAAGTTTCAAGTTCGGATTTCGTTCTGATCCCACCCCCGGTAACATACAAGGCACAAAGGAAGAAAGAAAAACACAAGGAAGAACAAAGAGGAGGAGACATCCCCCAACCACCGGAAGCGAAAAAGAAAAGAAAAGAAGGGCGGAACCAAGATCAGAACTGGAACTTTTGGAAAAGTTCCAAGTTCAGTTTCAGTTCCGATCCTGAGTCTGGAAAAATGAAGAAAAGTTCCTAAGGAAAAGAAAACCCAAGGCACACACAAACAAAGACCAAAGGATGCCAAAACATAAACGGGATCGGAACGAAAACTGATCCCAGGCGGAACACAGCGGGGCCAGAACCGGAACATAAACTGGAACCAAAACTTTTGGAAAAGTGCCAAGTTCAGTTTCAGTCCCGATCTCGGGTCCACCATAACACAATAAAAATGGGAAAAAAGGAAAGAAGAAAGAAACAAAGGGAAACAACCACCCCACGGTCAAACGCAAGGTCAAAGAAGAAAATGAGATGCACACAAGTGCGGAACTGGAACGAAAACAAAAACTGGAACTTTTGGAAAGTTCCAATGTTTGGTTTCGGTTCGACTCCGCCTCTGACAGAACAAAAAGAAAAAGGGCACAAGGAAAACAAAATGGAAAGGGGGAAAACAAGGCAAAAACATAAGATGAAAACCCACCCAAAACTAAATACTTGCACGCTGGGTTCAACCTTTGTGGGAGCCACATTTAATCCACGTGCCAAATTTTAAAATATAACCCCTCCCCCCGCAGCTACACAAGAAGTAAACAAGTTAGAAAAAGTAACCCGGATGAAAATGTTCCTCCAGTTGACCCTCATGAACACTCGAAAACATAGGTTACCCTACCTAATTGAGCCCGTAGGTGAAAATTGGGTAACAATTCTAGCGACCTCAGCTGGATGTTTTCCTGCTAAACATGTAGACCAGTAGCCTAGACTTGTCCATTGGGAATGGAGTCACTGTTCTGCTCTTCAAATTTCTGAAAACCTTGTAACTCAACTCAAACCACACAAACTGAAAGAAACTACTGCAAATCTATTGAAGACAGAGCCTGAAAAACAATGTGCAGCAACTGCACTTTATTGAAAACATGACAAAACTAAAAAAGAAATGTGCCATGGGGCACTTATTGAAAGCAAAAAATTGAAGCTACAACTACTCTATCCTACACTACCCAGCGGTGGTAGTGATCAGACATAACCGTTTACTGGTTGTGAGAAAAAACTTCCCTTTCTCACCAACGTAGGGCATGCATCTTGCTTGCAAATTGTCCAACAGTGATGAAGGAAAAGTAAATGTTGAGTACATAGATTAAACACCTCTTCAATCATGAAAACTACCTCCCTTTCTGTGTTAGACAAGAGTTGCATACAACTATTTTGAATAGTTTGAGCAACTTGCATTGATGCCTTTTGATGCTCAATCTTATGCTCCCAAGTAGGTAATTCAAATGGCAACCCCTCTTGAGTGCCTGCTAAGTATGCCAGGTTTTTGATAGGACATCCCCTCGTTATGACACCCAACTTGCAACTTTCAGCCTCTGCAATGAAAAAGGAGTCCTACTTCTTTGCATCTTGTATAATAGTTTCTGAAAAGAAACCATTAATGTTTTCGATGGTTGGATCTTCTTGACTAAGGAGCTGATATCCCTGTTGGATAACTGAAAACAAATCTTCAAACTGTTGTTCCTTATGCTCATTGGCCAAGACAAAACATAACTCCTCCTCAACAAATTGGGGCAGCTCATCAAATAAGTTCATAGGCTGCCAGGCATTATCTTCTATAGCTTTTTCAATAGTCTCACTGACTTGAATGGGTTGATCACATGCTTCCCTTTCATATGTTACTAGCTCATCATCTATGTTAGAACAAAAAACTTCTATGATGTCATCTAACTCATAATTTTGCATTAAATCTAGATGAGTGTTATCATTTAGTTGCTCCATACCAGGCATAGATGCTATCATGCATGTTAGATCTTCATCTTCATCAAAAAATTGAGGAAGTTCATCAAACAAGTCAGCAATATTCTCTGGTTTTCCCAAATCAACAGGTAAATTAGGAATTTGCATGCCCTCTTAAGCTTTCTCAACGTAACCAGCTAGTTGGTCAAATAAAGAAATTGAATCCTCCTCCTGTTTGAGCCTTTTTTGTTGTAGTCGGTAACATGCTACAGCTAAATGCATTGGATTTACTTTGCTAATCCTCTCCATGAGGAGTAAGTCATCTGGATCAATGGGCTGCTCTTGAGGGATGATGGATTGATCTTGTTCTAGACAAGCTAGGTGGTAGAACGTGTCTTCATAAAATGTAGACATTTTGGAGCATTCATAGAAGCTAGAAATGCATTAGAATTTCTTGTAAAACAAGAAGACTAGATCTGATTTTCTAGAAATAAGAACATACCAGCACTTAATCTGCTTGAAACCAGTTGCTATTCTCCTGGCATTGCCAGGTATGTAAAGAAAATGCCTCCAAAAGGTTGATACTACTACTGCACACACCAAACAGCAGCAATAAAATGCATAAACATGAACTAAGAAGCAGTTCACGGTCCCACCAAGCGTGCCAAAATTGTTATCACCTGAAATTGCACCCTTGTTGAACTTGATGTTCAACATCTCAGTGTAACATGGGAAGACCTCTAAAGATGTGGGTTTCTTATAAATAGAGGTCAACCTCCGAAGAAGGCCGGCTTCCTTTGTGCTATCACCTAAAACTACTGATTTTGAAAGGAAAAGGGAGAAGGAGAATGCTTTAAAATTAAAACGAATTGTTACCCAATTTTCACCTACGGGCTCAATCAGGTAGGGTAACCTATGTTTTCGAGTGTTCATGAGGGCCAACTGGAGGAACATTTTCATCCGGGTTACTTTTTCTAACTTGTTTGCTTCTTGTGCAGCTACGGGGGGAGGGGTTATGTTTTAAAATTCAGCACGTGGATTAAATGTGGCTCCCACAAGGGTTGAGCCCAGCGTGCAGGTATTCAGTTTTGGGTGGGTTTTCATCTTATATTTTTTCCTTGTTTTCCCCCTTTCCGTTTTCTTTTCCTTGTGCCCTTTTTCTTTTTGTTCTGTTGGAGGCGGAGTCAGACCGAAACCAAACATTGGAACTTTCCAAAAGTTCCAGTTTTCGTTTTCATTCCGGTTCCGGTTCCGGTTCCGGTTCTGCACTTGTGTGCGTCTCGTTTTCTTCTTTGACCTTGCATTTGACCATGGGGTGGTTGTTTCCCTTTGTTTCTTTCTTCTTGCCTTTTTTCTCATTTTTATTGTGTTTTGGCAGACCCGGGATCAGGACTGAAACCGAACTTGGAAAACCAGTTGCTATTCTCCCGGCATCACCAGGTATGTAAAGAAAATGCCTCCAAAAGGCTGAAAATACTACTGCACACACCAAACAGTAGCAATAAAATACATAAACATGAACTAAGAAGCAGTTCACGGTCCCACCGGGCGTGCCAAAATTGTTATCAACTGAAATTGCACCCTTGTTGAACTTGATGTTCAACATCTCAGTGTAACATGGGAAGACCTCTAAAGATGTGGGTTTCTTATAAATAGAGGTCAACCTCTGAAGAAGGTCGGCTTCCTTTGTGCTATCACCTAAAACTACTGATTTTGAAAGGAAAAGGGAGAAGAAGAATGCTTTAAAATTAAAATGAATTGTTACCCAATTTTCACCTACGGGCTCAATCAGGTAGGGTAACCTATGTTTTCGAGTGTTCATGAGGGCCAACTGGAGGAACATTTTCATCCGGGTTACTTTTTCTAACTTGTTTGCTTCTTGTGCAGCTACGGGGGGAGGGGTTATGTTTTAAAATTCGGCACGTGGATTAAATGTGGCTCCCACAAGGGTTGAGCCCAACGTACAGGTATTCAGTTTTGGGTGGGCTTTCATCTTATATTTTTTCCTTGTTTTCCCCCTTTCCATTTTCTTTTCCTTGTGCCCTTTTTCTTTTTGTTCTGTCGGAGGCGGAGTCAGACCGAAACCAAACATTGGAACTTTCCAAAAGTTCCAGTTTCCGTTTTCGTTCCGGTTCCAGTTCCGGTTCTGGTTCCGCACTTGTGTGCGTCTCGTTTTCTTCTTTGACCTTGCATTTGACCGTGGGGTGGTTGTTTCCCTTTGTTTCTTTCTTCTTGCCTTTTTTCTCATTTTTATTGTGTTTTGGCGGACCCGGGATCAGGACTGAAACTGAACTTGGAACTTTCCAAAAGTCTTGGTTCCAGTTTATGTTCCAGTTCTGCCCCCGCTGTGTTTTGCCCGGGATCAATTTTCATTATGATCCCCTTTATGTTTTGGTGTCCTTTGGTCTTTGTTTCTATGTGCCTTGGGTTTTCTTTTCCTTAGGCACTTTTCTTCATTTTTTCAAACTCGGGATCGGAACTGAAACCGAACTTGGAACTTTTCCAAAAGTTCCAGTTCTTGTTTTTGTTCTGGTTTCGATCCCGATTCTGCCCTTCTTTTCTTTGCTTTTTCGCTGCCGGTGGTCGGGGGATGTCTCCTTCTCTTTGTTCTTTCTTGTTTTTTTCTTTCTTCCTTCGTGCCTTATATGTTTCCCGGGGTGGGATCAAAACGAAATCCAAACTTGAAACTTGATGAAAGTTTCAGGTCCAGATTTGGTTCTGGTTCTGGTTCTGCGAGCTGTTTGGTTCTTCCCCCGTTCCGACTCCGCCGAAGCATTCAAACTCGAGAAACATTGAAGGGGTCACTATGAGGTCTCGTCGACCCGATAGGGTCTTGCCAAAATGAAGGGAGCTTGGTAAGGGTTTGGTCTTGCCGTAACATCCTGCCGATAGCGATGGACTTACCGATCGAAAAGGATATCGGTATGACCCTTAGCGCCCGCTGTGACCTTGTGCTGAATACATGGAGTCTCAGTGAAAGAATGGTGTCTTTGATGTAACTGAGGGAACTCGCTATGACCACCGACCAATAGTGATGGTCTTGGCGACAATTTTGGGACATCGCTATAACTCCTGCAGTTCGCTATGACCTCTCGCCGACAGTCCTAACCTATGCCAATAACTGTTGAAGGGCATAATCGCATCGGGGAGACACGGTTAGTGTCTCACCGACATGCGATTCTAAGGAAGCAACCTTTGACTGTCTTGGAATCTACGTGGCACAAATTCAACCAATCAGAAGGCGCTAGGGAAAATCACGAGCAGTTTGACTGTCGTGACTATCCTTGTGAAGAAGATCAACAGAATGCAGCGGTATGGATCTACTCTATGATCAGGGGTGATGAATCAGTTCAAAGGCAGTAGTGTTGTCTCTATGGAGGCCGACTACAGGGAAAATCTGATGCTATTTCCAAAAGGGATCAACTTGCAGAAAGATCTAGAGCGGGAATCAGACAGAAGGGAAGAAGAAGCCATGAGTCACAGTAACAGCTGGGATATCAACTGGAAAGGGTTGATAAGCATTAATGATAGTACCTCATGGCATTCAAGGCAGGTTTGGTGGGGAAGGTCGAAGTTGGACATGAGGGCTGGGAATTAATGCGATGGTTGTAAAAGATCTGAAGGCCATGCCTAGGAGCTAACTTTCACCAACATGAACAGGGTAGGCACATTTAATGCCTCATGGACTTTATTCCAAGCGCTTCTAGGGCCAACGGGTTCAGGAACTGAGTTATTTTTGTAAGCCCTAGGGGCCGACACTCTTTTGTATATAAGGAATTTTTTCCTTCTTGTAAAGGAGTTCTTCTTATGCTTTTTCTGAAGTCTGTGACTTTTGCAGTCCTCTCTCAGATTAGCAAACTTTTGTAACTCAATTTTGGAGATGAAATTCAGTAAAGACCTTGATTACTATTGATTTGAAGCTCTTTCCTACTTTCTCTTTGCATTTTTGTGTTCATTCAGCTGATTGATCAAGCTTTTAGTGAGGTAATGTTTATTTCCTTCGAGCTTTGTCTTAGATTTTAGAACCTTTATGCAGAAAGTATTTTTTTGCAGGTTACAAATTGTGTCAAAAGATGTAAAATGAATTTTAGATGTGAAATTAACTTTCCTTCTAGGAATCTTAGCACCAAGACCTGTTTGTGAAACACTTTTGCAAAAATATATACAGAAGTGAGTTGTGCAAATTTATCTTTAGTCATTGCAAGCAAGTGTATGAAGTCTGGTTTCAAATCCAAGTAACGTTTAGGTGCATCACCATAGGATTTAGTTTTAATTTTAAAGCATTCTCCTTCTCCCTTTTCCTTACAAAATCAGTAGTTTTAGGTGATAGCACAAAGGAAGCTGGCCTTCTTCAGAGGTTGACCTCTGTCTACAAGTGACCCACAGCTTTAGAGGTCTTCCCATGTTACACGGAGGTGTTGAACATCAAGTTCAACAGGGTGCAATTTCAGGTGATAACAAAACCTTTTCAAAATTTGAGAGAGAACTCTTAAGATCTCCCAACTTCAATTGAATCTGTCCACAAAATGCACAAAATTGTTCACTAACTCTGAGATTCCTACAATTAAAAAAATGCACAAAACTGACCACTGATATTTTTCCCCATTTCAAATAGCAAAATTGCCAAAAGAATGCGTTTAAAACCTGCAAATAAAATCATGATGATTTTCGCGCCAAAAAAAAAACCATGAGAGAATAACTTGTTGCTCACTATTATGCTTTGATAGATTTTTTCCAAGCATCCATAGCTTGTCTGAAATCACATGTTTTGGGCTTTTAGCCATAGCAGCAAGGTAGTGATCTGTTTGATAAAATGCTTTGGTAGACATGTATGAAAAATGTGGTAGCATAGACAAGGCAATGAAAAACTTTGTAAAAAATGCCTCAAAGAAATGTTGTCTCATGGTGATGGAATGCCATGATGAATTCCATGACAAGCGAATTGTTATAGATTGTCATGGCATTCCATCACCATGAGACCACATTTCTTTGAGGCATTTTTTCAACCAGTTCACTGCCTTGTCTATGCTATTTCTTACTATTATGCTTTGATATATTTTTTCCAAGAATCCATAGCTTGTTTGAAAGCACTTGTTTTAGGATTTTAGCCATAGCACCAAGGCAGTTAACTGTTTGATAAAATGCTTTGGTAGACAATATGTATATAAAATTTGGTAGCATAGACAAGGTAGTGAACTGTTTGAAAAAATGCCTCAAAGAAATGTGGTCTCATGGAATGCCATGATAAGCAAATGCAATTGGAAGTTGCTCCTAGTTATTAGTTATACAATAAGAAGTAATTGCATAACTGTTTAGGTTGACTTTGTAAAAACTATATTGTAATTGAAATTTTGTCATCTATCAACATCTAGTTATTAGTTATGCAATGTGAAGTAATGCTTTGAGTTTGAAAGATGTGCAATGCAATGTAATCAACAATGCAGATGATTATGAAAAAATAATTGATACCAATTCATAATATACCCCTATATTCCAACCTAAAATACATAAAAAAATCCAATCATACACAATATTATCAATAAATAATTGAGACCAAAATTCGAGCACCAAATTAAATCTTCTTGTCCATTGATTGCTTCAAATAGATATTACAATATAACATAGGTCTACTCATATATGTTTCTATAAATGTCTATGATGATGATATCAAAATTTGGTCTTGGTTTCTCTTTTATAAGAGAAGCAACAAGCTTCAGACCGTTACAAAATATGGCATCTTTTTAAAATTCATGCCTCTTCGTATAAACTAGACTAAACATTAGTTTTTCTTAAAACATAAAACAGAGAAAGTAGATAAATAATGAAGTCCATAGTACTCGTGACACCATAGTCCGTTAATCTCCATAAGGCACCCATGATCACTGAAGATCTATTCAAGGTCCTTTCTCCATATTAGTGTATCTAAATGTGTGGTTCTTCCACTATGATAGCCCCAAGGCCTACTATTTGGGGGGAGGACCCATATACCTCTGCTCCCACTCATACACTGTATAATCATGTGGCCATTTGTATTCTTGAATTTTCAATATATTTGCAAGGTGAATCTTTCATCAGTTGTCTAGTAACGCCTTTCCATCCATGATTTACTTAGAATATCTAGCATCCAACGCTATTACTCCATCCATGATTAAGTCGAACCTTTCAAGACTCAACTCACCATCCTTTTGTATGCGAGTGATGCACTGTGGAACAATCTGGCCAAATTCACTCTTCCATTCATTTAGGTCCTTCAAGTGGTCATCATCTTTCAATATTTTTGGCACAAACCACTGATTCAGAGTATGAAATGAATCTATTCTTTTTATGATCTTTTGGTCCTCTCCTTGCATATATTTGAATTCATCTATAACTATTTTGGCCATCTGCTCTGTAGGTTTTAATGTTGCAAGAGCCTCATTACTCCTTTGTAATATTCTACACAAGGTTACCAATGTGTGGTATATGGGCTACCAGTTCTTAAAAAGGGGATCTAGTATAGGTAGATGTTTTTTCATCTAATCAATTTCCTGTGTCAGTGAGTTGTAGCAATCATACACACTTTCCAACTTATCCACAATTCACTTTATCCTTTGCTCGAGGACCTTCTCTAAAACATTGCAGATTTTCTTATTCACTCCTTCCTTACCCTCATTGTTTTCTTTCTTTAACTCTTCAATCTCCTGTCTAAGAATGCTCACTTGTTCAGTAGAAGCACTTTCTATATCAACTTGTGGAGCAGGAGGACACTGGTATAACATTATTTCCTTGTTCTGTGAGGGGCCTATTCCTTTCAATTGTTCCTTCAACTTCACATTTTCCATGAAAAAATTATTGACTTCATCATTTAAAAACTTGTGTTCCTTTCCATACTCTCCCAATCTAGCTTCCATCTCCTTACTACAGCTCAGGTAAACATAGTTGAATGCATTGTCATGGTTACAGCTTCTAGAGGAGATGTATCCTTTAATTTTTTCACCATAATTATCCCTTTCATTTCTTGCACTACATCTAGTAACCTTGGTTTTTGTGTACTCTTTTGTTTGGCCCAGAATGCCAAGGTTTCAATCTTAGGGTTATACCTTGTACCACTTACCCCTCCATCTGAATCAAACTCAGCAATCAACATTGTGCCCTCATGTGTTCTCACTTGATCAAGTAAAAACATTTTCTTTAATTCCATACCAAGGACAATAAGTATATTACTTTTCAAAATCATCTCTCTAGCCTCTTGTGGGCTGACATCAATATTAGCAATCCTTAATTCATTAAAAGTTTGGGATACTATCTAGTCATGTTGGGATTCCTTAGCTCCCATCTTAGTTATTTCAACCCTCGCTTCAAACTCTCTCATTTTCATCTTAATCCAAAAGTCTTTAAATTCAAGGGTTTTGATAAATTCATCATCTTCCAAGAACTTGCAAGTTGCAACTACCTTGTCATCCTCATGCATTTCTCTTTCTCCTTGTACCTCAATATCGGCTCTAGCTTCAGGGATGTGGACTTCAGTTTCAAGCATAGGTTGGTCCATGTCAACATCATCCTTGAAATTTCTTAACACATTAACTTCTTCTTTTGTATCTCCAACCTCCTCACTTATTTCATAGGAAACAAGTGGCTCTATCTCTTATGTCTTTTTTTTTCTAGAAGGTGGTTATTCATGAGGTGATCTTGGAGAAGCATGACATATTGAAATAGTATCCAGAGTTGGTTCTGTAATTAGAATACCACTTGGCCTTTTGGGGCATAATTTGGCAAGTCTCCCCATATCTGTTGCAATCTTATATAATTCATGAAACCTATTAATTTCCATATCAATCCTCTTGATAGGATCCGCTTCCTCTATGAAATAACCTAAGAAATCATTGTGCTTCATCTTTCTTTCTTCCTCAAACCTTTTCATAAGTTCCCATTTTCTCCTATCAAATACCTATTGAGGAGTGAAACAATTTTTGATTACATCTTCTTCATAGTCAATTTGGTGAGTAACCATAGCCTTGGTAAGGATGGCGTGTCTTACAAAATTCATGTGACCCTCAGGGTCAAATTATCTTTCCTTTCTAGACTATAAAGAGTACCTTGATTTTAGATAATTTTGCAACTCTTCAAGTGTATCAGATCCCACTGATAGTTCCCAACATGTTTTCAAATTGGGTAGAAATGTACCATTCCTTTGTTTACTCATGACATCCTTTTCCATCCATAGAATCTGCCACATGAACTCTAAAAAGTCTAATTGAAGGGGGACAAACTTTGGCAGTATATGTGGGGCCTGTGGGCATCCATAAATCTTGATTATTGTGGTATCTGGTAGAAAAAACCAATCACCGAAGTTATGAGTATGGCCTTGCTCAGGTTTCAAATCCAAAGGTCTTAACAATTGTAGCACAAGTGTGTGTAGTCTTGGTGATTGGTGGCCAAGAACTCCCATAATTATGTACACAAACTCATCATGGAATATCACATAATTTGAATTCTTACATTTGTTGTCCCATATATAACACCATAATTGCACTAGCAGCGAATTTCCCTTCTTGTCAATCTGACCCAAACACATCCTTTTGCTCCATCTATCTTTATTCTGGTATAATATCAAGTGAAACAACAAATAATATTGATTGAATGTTATGGGGGCTCTATTTTCCCTTACTTGCAGAAAAGCTTCATGCAATGCTTTCTCAAGATATGAGGCAAAATCATATTCAATGTTCATCTCAGGGTTTTGAATCCTCATAGCCATCATCATTAAACTAACTGGCATTTTCTCTTCTGCATCTATCACAAGTACTTGATAGAGAGCAAAGTAGGTTTTCTTGAAATAGAATTAGAAATATGAGACTTGAAATGGTTCAATAGCAGAAGGGGATATAGAAATCACCCTGTTGTTCACACCCCTTTTCATGTAAATGGGGACTTCATCACTTCTATGGGTTTTCCTCAATCTAGTATAATATTCTTTACTTATTTGCAAATCAATTTTAGTCGAGGCTTGTTTGTTTAGGTCAAAACATTCAATGATGGCCACTTTAGTCAACACAACTAATGGTGAACCATCTGGAAATCTCACAGACCTAGTAGCAGGATGATAACTCTGAGCTAATACTCTAATGAACTCTACATCTATAAAAAAAATTTGGACAATTAACTTGGACAAATCTAATTCCCATGGATTTGACACCAAAATCTTGCCCTCTTTTGTCATAAAATTACTAGAATAGTTCCCACCCGGAGATAGGGATAAGGGAATCTCTACAACCCTGAGCCACATCACTAAAAAAATTCTTAAATTCTCTCTCAATTGATTCAAGGAGTATGTCCATGATAGACTGGTGTAAGGACCTCTTTTTAACCTTAGATTCTTCATTTTTAGTTTGAATTTCTTTCTTCTTGGGTGGCATGATGTTTAACTATCTTACTTCTCCTATTGTATTTGAAATGCAGAATTCCAAACAATCTTCTACTCGTAAAACTTAATTCATAATTTAACTATCTTACTTCTCCTATACTTTTGAAATACATAATTCTAAATAATCTTGTACTCGTAAAACTTAATTCACAAGATTTTTGTGCACTTACCTGAGTTATGATGGTTGCAGAGCTTAACCTCCTCAAAATCCCAGCTCCTCGCACAATATTTTTTGCAAATGAGTGCAAAGAGAATGTTGAATTCTTGGTTTAATGGCTTCTAAGCTCAGTCATGTCAACATTAATATCAACCTTATGCCAAATAGTTTTCTCGTAGTTTGAGTTTGAACTTGCACCATTGATTTTACAAGACCGAATGGTTGATGTGATCCATGCATTTAATATCGCTTTATCGCCACCACTTTCTATAATTTCCACGGGATAGAGGGGTATAAACCTCTATACTGCATGCTTCTTTGTATTTCATCATGGGGTAGTGGGATACTTACCCCTATACAACAAGCTTGACTTGTTTAACCTATGGTACTACGGTTTACATTAACGGTTCCTTACCTCTATACCACAAGCTTGACTTGTTTAACCTGCGGTACTACAATTTACATTAATGGTTACCACCATACGGCATGCTTCATCACATCCTTCCATGGTATAGCGGTTCATACCGCCCTACCGCATGCCTTTATGATCTTCCTCGTGGGATGGCGGGTTATTCCCCACTATACCGCGCCCTTCATTTTTCCTTCTCACGGTATGGTGGTTTATGATGTATTTAAATTCTCTCATATTTCCCAACCACGTCCTCATCATAATACTCCCACGGTATGGCAGTAAACATATTCATGTTGTCTGTTACACACTACCAGCCCGCTAAGGGTTCAGATTATTGTTGCGAGATCGCGGTAAGAGACTATTAAGGGATTTGGAATGTTTTTAGCTGGACATGTTTTTGTTTAAGTATATATATGATTAATTTTTGGTATGTTTAGTAAAAAATAAAAATGAATATAAGGGTCAAGGCTCGGGTCATGGAGCTCAAGATTAATTCTGATGATGGAACTAGACAAAATTTTAAGGTTCTAACACACCTCAAGATGAACTAGACTATGTTTTTCCTTCATCCAGCTTGTGTTATGTTTTTAGGAGTTCTTCTCTTGTGAATATATCCCTAAGGAAATTTTGTCTAATACCTATAATTGTAAACATCTTCTTGGTTTTTTACTACAACTTCTTTTTAATTTGTAAACTGAATTCTATTTTAAGTTTCCATTTGCAGTTATCAGCTGGTGCAGGAGCACCCTTAGGACCTGATGCCTATAGGAGGCAACATTTGATTTTTTGTCTTTTTTTGTGTTTTTTCATGTTAATAAGGTCATTTATGAACATTTTGGATCATTTTGATCCATTTTGGAATGTTATAGGTCCATTGGTCAAAAGTTGTAAATATTTGCAAAAAAGATGTAAAAGTTGTCATTGTGAAAGTTGACAAAAGTGCATTAAAGTTACAACTTTGTTTAGGAAGTTAGTTGTGGGTGGTTGGTAGTTGGAAAATTATTGGGAAAGCATAAATACATTTTTTAAACATGAATCCCACAACTGGGAAGGTTGGGAGGAGATTGGAATGAAGAAATTTCAATTTTGCACTCTAAAAACTATATATTTCTTACAAATCTAACTGTTCTTTTCATTTGCGCAGGCTGTACTTTGAATTTAATGAATTGAACTTGATTGGAGATAATAGAATATTGAATCAACTTCCAAATTCAATTTTTTGGGTATATTTTCATCCACGTTTGAATAAGCTACAATCATTTTTTTGTAAAAACTGCCTCAAACCCTGCCTAGGGTTTGCAATCACATAGAAAACATCATAACTTTTGTTTTATCCATTGGAAAAGGATGAAAATTAGTAGGAAATTCTATCTTGGTTCCTTCTACCACCCTACAAGATTTGGGCTCATTATTTTCACGTGAGAAAAATATCTCTTCACCAGTCCACTTTCACAATCCCTGAGACATTCCAAACAAAACCCTCTTAGAAGTGACTGACAAATTTTTCATTGCAACTCATGGAAAATGATTTGGATTTGCATTTTTACATGTCTCCAAGGTTTTTTTAATGCAGGTTGATATTGGGGGGCCAATTTCATTCATGGTTTGTTACTTGCATTGTAGGGGCGCGTCATATTGCTATGCTTTTTAAGTAAGGGTTCAACCACGGTTGCATTCATTCATGGAAAAGTGGGTCTAGGTTGTGAGATGTGTTGATAAAAAAAAAATTGAGACCATATGAGATGTGTTTGAATTATTGGAACAGGAGTAGAGATCCCTTGAAGCCAAGAACTCAATTATGTCATGCCTAATTTCCCAAGTGGGCCTAGTAAGAAGGAGGACAGTCAATTTTTTAACCCTTCCATAGAAAGAAACCCTACCTCATTTCTGGATGTGTAAGAATGGCCAAAAGGGAATCCTAAATGGGTCTCCTTTTCTATAGATCAGGTTTGTTCCAAAAGATATGACCAAAAAGGCCTTTTTGAAAGGCTACAAGGAAGAATGGTGATTTGTGAAGGAAATCCCATTGATTGATGACTAAGGGTTCTTGTGAGTGGTTGTCTGAGTTTGTTGGATCATTGCACACCCCTCCTCTACATCATCAGTGGATTAGAAATTCAACAGTTATCAACTTATGAACTCAATAAAGTTTTATTGATTCAAGTTGTTGATTTATACATTATTGTTTATTTGGACTTCAGGAAATGAAGACAAGGACTGTAAGGCGCAAATTAGATGATAGTGACCATAATGTTCAAATTCTAGAGACAGAATATGAGCATGCACATACTTAAAAAGTGGCCAAGAATAATAAATATCTTTTGAGTCTTGGTTTGAAAAGGCAAGTTGTAAATCCACTAAGTAGTATATTATTTGTTTAATAGTGTTTAATCAAATTTTATAGGCGAGAGATTTATGTATATAAGACATAATATGATATATTTTTTTGTTTTATAGGCAACAAAAAGAGTGCAAAGAAAATGTGGAGAAAAAACAAAAGGAAAAAAATATACAGTACCACCATCTCGTAGAAGCCAACGCTTTTGTGATTTCAACAAATGTAGTTGGTGAAAACGATGGTTGTGATGATGTGCAACCTAGTATAGCACATGGTGATGTGCACCCTAATATAGAACATGGTGATGTGTAGCCTGATATAGCACATGGTGGTGTGCAACATTGTGATGATCTATTAGGACTAAGTGTAAGAGAGATTATTGAAAAACATCAGGGCATAGGAACATCAGGTCTGCAGATGCTTTTTTCAACATTAAAGGATGCGTTTAATAATGTGGAATCCACAGAGACCAATATTGATCTACCTACTCATTCCACGCCTAATGTGGCCAAGGAGCATGAAGTTTCGGTTAATGAAAGTCATCAAGAGAGACCACTTGCATCTATTGTGCCTCAAAGAGCACCTGTTCCATCTAGAACTTTTGATGGAACTAGTGGATTGGCCAAAAATACTCGTAGTGGTAATTTAATAGAAGATGTGGATGCTTTTGTCAAAAGAAAAAGATTGAGTCAAGATTTGTATAGATCTACTGAGAGGAATGCAAAAGAAAGAAAATTAGAAGGCAAGAATCCATACTTGCTTAAGGTATCGAGAGATGGTGAGCCCATTGGGCCAAATGTTGCAAAGTGGGCCACCAAGTTGGGTGATGTAGGGCCCATTTGGATATTTGCAAATCAAATTTTGTAGAGTAAGATCCACGAGCTATGGAAAATGTTATACAAAAAATGGAAAATGATTTTGAGACTACTGGTGGAAAAATTTCTAGAAAATATTACAAGCAAAGCATGAGATTTTTTATTAACAATTATAGATACATGTGCAAAAAATCAATCATGTTGGGAAAAGAGAGATTCGACTCAAGTCTATCTCCCAAAGAGTGGGAGGCATTGAGAGAAAGTATGCATTCCGAAGAATATTTGGTAAAGAGTAACAAAGCAAAGAGAGCAAGAGATAATGTGAGGGCCGGATATACATTTGGTCGAGGCGGGTTCATGCCAAAATGGACAAATTTGTAGTAAGTGTATGGATTTTTGGTTCAATTTACATTGTGTTATTTTTTTATTTTTTTTATTGAACTAACTATAGGTTAAAATTGACATTGTATTTTAGGTAGAAAACAGTATTAGAGAAGCAGGTGTAGAAGATATTGTCAATTATATGGTAGCACTAGATGCTAGTAAATCTAAGAGTAGGATGAAGTTGAAATCTAGTTCATCAATAGAGATTTCACATCCATCTGTTCAATGCCCAGCAGGAGCCTCTGTAGATCATGTCAACTCATATGAACAAGGGTACCAAAAGGTAATGAATTGCATATTAGGTCTTAGACACCAAGTTTCGTAGTTGTTTGAAACCATTAACCCTATGGTTTCTGCATGTAATGAGCATAAATACATGTATTCAAATGAGGTAAGAGGCTCTATTGATCTCATTTATTCTTGTTTGGCAGTTCTATACAAATGTCTCTTAATATGTAGATTATCGAAATCTAAGTGTAGGAGAATCCAACCCAGCTCCTTTATTGTTAGAGTGATCCAAAAAATGTTCTTTTGGACAAATTTATAGCTTGCATTCTTTACTTGACTATTGAATGCTTTGTATATTTTTTTGCACGATGGTTAGACCACATGCAAAGAAATTTTTTCAAAGAAAAAGGAAGAAAAAAATGCCTTTAGGGTGTCAACAGAGCTATCAATATTGATAGTGATGAAGTGGACAAGAATGTGTAGCACAGTCATCTTAGTTGTCCTAAAGTTGAGGTAATTAATATAATAGTTGTCAGTTATCTATCCCAATGTTTTGTCATTCTTCATGCTTAAAATGATCTTTTGGACAAAAATTTATATCTTTTGCATTCTTTACTTGAATTATATTAATTTTTGCATGATGATTAAACCACATTATGTAGAGAAATTATATGAAAGAAGGACAAAAAGAAAAAGGCCCTATCAATAGAACTCTCTGCAAAGTTGTGCAACTTAATGTATGCAATGACATTGATAGTGGTTATGATGATGAACTCGATGAGCATGCACATGATATTCATAGTGGTAGTTATGCTGAACTCGAGGTGAGTGCTATGAAACCACATGCAAGTAAGTACTATTTAAGTAAGTAATGGTTATTTTATTATGTAAATAAGGGTAATCATTACCTATTTGATAGAAGTTGGACATTAGAATAGTAGTGAAGTGTAATTAGCTAGTATACATAGATTATGGAATTAAGGGAGAACATATAACTTACATGTGGAAGCTTAGAGCTTAGTCGTAATAGAGTGTTTTATAAAAGCACATACAAAAACTGATTTGTTCCAAGACATAAGACATTACATATAGCTATCAAAAATAATATAATGTGTGTTTTATATCTCAATATAATGTATATTTTTTTTGTTTTTGCATACATTTATTGATAAACTCCAAGAAGGGGATAAAGTTGAGGTGTTCGATCCGCATAATGGTGTTGTTGCAAGCATTGGGCGGATTCACTCACTATCTATTGTACATGGAGTCAAATTGAAAGTAACAAGAGATGCAAATGTATGTATTTCACATGTCTCAAGTAACATACCCCTTCCTCATCCAAACAAAATAGATGGAGTTGTCCATATGAAAGAGAAAGTAGGGACCTTCATACGGTGGCCACTAAAATATTTGAAAAAAAATCACAAAGAGTTAGTCATAAGTGCAGAAGAGAAAAAGAAGGGTTACCAGCAACAGAGTGTGGAGAGTGAAGTTGCAGATAGATAATGTACTAAGTCTGAATAATTTGAACCCAAACAAAAACAAGAAAATCCAATTTGGGTGTACATTTTGTGAGTAAAATAGAGAATGTTCTATCTTACTGCACCTGTAATGTAAAACCCCTTGATTATATTTTTCTCTTTTTGTTTGGGTTTTTCTCATTCAAACTGGTGCATTATAGAAGAGGGGATATGTTGTTGTGTAAGTAGTAGACATAGAGAACAAGGGTGCAGAAAAAGAAGTAAATATAGAGCAAATAAAGAGGTGTAGAGAAGAGGAAAAGTTGTAGAGAGTGCAGCATACATGTATCTACAGTTGCAAATAAGTTGCAACATAGAATTGTCATCAAAATTGCAATATCTTGCATAACCAAAAAAAAGGCATTGTAACTCAGTTTTCTCAGTCATAGCATTGATAAACATTCTTTGTAACAGTACATTTTTCAAAGCAAAGACACATTTTTGTCTCGTGTTTGTTGTAAGAACACATTTTCTCAATAAAATTTTAGTATTTTATCTTCTTAATAGTCGTTTCATTATATGCAAATGAATGATTGATTATGTTTTTCTATGGTTTTATATGTTTAAACCTCAATTAAAGCATTGTCTCATTTCCAGCACTTATAGGTAGAAATCAGTGAACAAAATAATTAAAAAAACTACCAACTGACAGAAATCAATGTTAATAAATGTGACTAAATATAATGATTATGCAATTAATAAACAATGTATCAATATACCTATCAGTTGACAAAAATCAGTGAGCAAAAACAATTAAATAAACTACCAAATTGACCAAAATGATGATTAAAATTCATGACTAAATACACTACCAATGGAAAGTGACCAGTTAACATCAATCAATGACTAAATTAACAACAAAATATACCAGTGAATAAAAAAATGACTGAATAAGTGACCAGTTTAAAACATTCAACGACTAAATTAATGACTAAATTACACACTGCCAAATCAATCAAATTAACGACTACATCAACAACCAAATTAACGAGCAAGTCAATCACTCAGACTACTAAACTAACGACCAAATTGATCAATCAGGCAACTAAATTAATGACAAAAATCGATCATTCGAATGACTAAAAATGGTTTAGTCATCAATTTGATCGTGTTACAAATGATTGGCAATAAACTACTATTGGTCACGCGACCATGTTCAGTCATTTCTAAGCAGTTTTTAGTAGTTTTTTCAATAGTTTATTGATCTTTCTATACTAGTGAGTGGGAGAATGTTGGGATGAAGGTGTCTCAACCCTAGACTCCTAATATTGATTAATTTAATGTATTATTGTATTTATATGTATTATTTTATTTCCTACATTGTCTTCTCATCAATTGGGACCCACTGGCTAGGTGGCATCCCTATTGGAGGTGACTGGATGACACATCATCATCCCAAGTGGAGGTAGGCGTCCCACTTTGGAATATTGGACCTATGAGAAGTTATAATAGATTATGACAGATTTTATGACACATCATAAGGTATCTTTTTGCATGGAGAAAGTTGGGGCCCAAGTTGGGATATGACAAGTTGTAAGAGAATCAGGTATTCTTTGTCTGTTATGACAAATTCTCTTACAGTTGTAAGTGTTGTCAGTTATGATAGATTCTATGACAGTTGTAAGATGTGTAAGGCATCTATCATAACCTATTTTTTAGCATATTTTGGGAGCCCAAGCTTGAGGAAATATTTGCATGTTATGACAACCGTAAGGGGTGTAAGGGAATATCTTACATTTCCAAATGCATGTTATGGCATGGAAGATTGTGTTATGTGGATTTGGATTCCCATCCCCTTCTAGATGCTTATTCTTGCTTGCATCTTTCTATATATTGGATGCCTTGCATTGTCGAATGCATAGTTTTGTTGCAGGTAATGAAGTGTTGTCGGATTCACTCCAAGATAGGTGTTTGTGACGAAACACTTTTTAAAGAAAGCTTTGTACTTGGGGCTACATTGTAACTCTTATTTGAAGTAATACAATAGTATTGTGCTTTTGAAGGGTGGGGTTTTTTACCTAAAAGGGTTTTCCCCACATATATCTAGTGTAATTTGTATTTGTGTACTTGTTGTTTCATTATCTTCTCTATGTGTTTCTCTTATTATAACTATATAAGGTGTTAAAAGGAAAAAATTTGTATCTCTCCCCTACTTAGATTAGTGTAGGAAGTTGTTTCTACTCACCCGACTTCCTTTCAAAATAGTGTATGGTAAGAAAGTAGTACTTCCTATAGAATTTGAGTATCAAACATTGAGGACAACAGTCAAATTGGGCGTGGATTTGTCAACAACATAGTAGGATAGATTGAATATATTGAATTCCCTAGATGAAATCAAAATGGAAGCCATACACCACTTTGAAGTTATCCAAAATCAAAGAATTTGTTGGCATGATCAATTTATTAAGACAGGAATTCAGTACAGGTGATTGGGCTCTACTTTATGACTCCAAATACAAAGATTAAAAAGGGAAATTGAAAACTAGATGGATTAGGCCATATGAGATAAAGAAAGTATTTCCTAATGGAGCAATGCAGCTGCAAACAATTGATGAAGGTTCTCATTGCTAGTTAATGGACACAAATTGAAGCTTTATAAGAAACCATTACAGAAGGATGACTGATGACTTCCTTCTTACATTACAACAACAATTTGAACATGTAATTGAAAATTCAACAACAAGGACAACCAGTTCTAAAAATGAATCAGTAGACGAGCTACACGACTCACCCATTGATGTTCCACAAGTATAATTTTCTCACATATTTCGCGTGCACATACTACACAGGTGGCAGTCGGCAACATTCATTTTTTGAGGTAGTTGCAAAAATAGCAAAGACTTGTAGCATCACACCTTTAGGTGAAAAACTTATAGAAGGGACATGTTACTGCATGAGCCCAAAGCACTTTTTTCTCAGTCACATCATATTGTACCATCCACATTAATTGCATATTTATCACTTCATAACCTATCCTTTCATACATGCAACCATACATATTCCATTTTTATTAGATACAATGTATTACATCATTCGTGCATAGCAATCCTACCACCTTTATCGAGTATAATGTACCATGAAATTAATCTCACATCACCTATTCTGTATACTCTGTAGCCTTTGCATTCCATCATTTTCTATGTGTCACGTATATGCTATCATTTATTTCAAATTACCACTATGTAAAAATCATTACAATCAAGGAAAATCACTTCAAATCACATTGCAAGTGACCATCAGTTACTTCATACGAATTGAATTTCATTTCAACCAATTCATATAGGTACACTCCACATTAACTTATCATAATTAATATTGTTGATTTTATTTTATTTTATTTTTATAGTTCATCCGTGCATGCTACATATCTTAATTAATTTTCCACTACTTTTCATCTAACCCTCCACCAAAACCATACCCACTAAGTGAGGACACTTAGTATTTTTAGTTGGGGGGAGGGGTATTCCTTAGTTTTCTTGGTTTTCAAAAACTCTCTGCAAAACCTTTCCGTTGTTTTCCTCAATTTTCAAAAGACATAAAGTTTAGAGGAGAGGAAAGAGCTCTCAACACCTAAATTGAAAAGTGCATTTGAATAAGAACAACATTATAGCATAGTAGAAGTGGTTAATTGAGGCGGTGGAACAAGAACATAGTAGAATTGAGGAGTTCAATTATTGAATCATACCATGGGAGGTGATATAATACACAGAGAACTAGCGACACATGACCAGTTGTTGGAAGAAATACTAGTTTTTCCCATTTTCTAGCAAGTTGGATGGTTACATTATTTTTTGAATCTCACAAAAATTAATGAGGTTATGACCCAACAGTTTGCAGCCACATTGCAGAATGATGAAGTAGTTATTAGGGGCTTAAGGGTAGATGCTTCAAAATATTCCATTGCTGAAGTATTTGGATTGTCAAGGATAGGAGAAGAGTTTCCAGTTAGGGAAAATTTTATTGTTGCAAGGAACGAATTCAGACAACTAGGAGAAAACTTGGATTCCTCTTCTCAAGGTACTAAATGATTATCTTTCCCCTAGATTTGGGCTTCAGTTGCTTCCAATGTAGTTAAGTATTTGACATGTGATGGTAGACTATCTTTGTTATACATAGTCCATTTTAAACTATTGAGTCATCTTCTTCACAATAGGCATGTCAATGTTCCTAATTTTTTGTATAACCTATTAAAGAGAATTGTGTCTGAGTACAAGAGGAAAAAAAACAATACAACCTTGTCTCATTTCTGTTTGGTTACACTATTGATAAAGAGGAGTCTTAGGACTCAATTTCCAAATGTTTCTTGGGAAAATTTTCTTAATTGTAGCAATATCAACAGTATCCTTGAAGAACCTATTGTTCCATAAATAATGGAAAAACTTGTTCCAAAAAGGGAAATTCCCTCTGGCTCCCCTGTTTTTTCACCTACCTATAGCACGGGAGAGCTCAAGGAGCAGGGCTTACAGGAAACACAGCCTACAACCTCCACTGAGCAACCCGCGGCAGAGGATAAACAAGAAACCCATATTTCTAGAAATAATGGAAGAACTTATTGTTCCAAAAAGGGAAATACCCTCTAGTTCCCCTATTGTATCACCTACCCATAGCACAGGAGGGCCAGAGGAGTAGGGATTTTAGGAAACACAACCTACAACCTCTATTGAGCAACTTGCAATAGAGGACACACAAGAAACCCCTATTTCTATAAAATCATAAAAAGGAAAGAAAAGGAAAAGTGGAGCCTCTTCTTTTGTACTTGCAAAAGGGCAAAAGAGACCCACAAAACCCAAGAGGCAATCACATCACCTAAAGAGAAAAGGGACCATAGGAGGATCAATTAAAAAGTAGGAAGATGATGTTGTAATGGTAGAAGCAAATAAAGATTCAGAGGAGAATGCCTCTAGTGATAAGGTAAAGGCACCTATTGTACAACCTTGGTATTTTACTAGTACCTTTGAATTCAATTTAGAGGATGTTTTTGTGGAAAATAAAATGAGCAGGATATCCCCAGGAACCCCTATTTCAGAGGGTTTTGAATATACAAGTTCAACAAGGGATGAACAATTTTTGGAAAAGGATGAAAAAAAATTTATTGAACAAATAAATATTAGCAAAGAATTGTAGGAAGCAATGGAAAGAATAAAACAATAGGAAGAATTGTTAAAAACTTATCAGTAAAAGGATAGTGAGTGAGATTCTAGATCAAGGAATAGGAGGAGAAGCTCTATAAGTTTGAGCATAAGTCTAATTTGGAGGTACTTGCACAACTTGATATGGTTGAAGTAGGAAACAAAGAACTAGTATCTCAAGGCCCAATTCCTTAGGTAAAATCCCCACTAGGTCAACTGTGGTGTCCTTGGGTGTTGAATTATGGATTGGGAGAAAGAAAAAGATGAATTAATATCCAATCACACCAAGTCATTTGAATAGCAAGAGACAAAAGTGAAAAAGTTGAAAGTAAAAATTGAGATGATGGTAGATAAAACAAGATAGTTAATTGTTGAAATGCAGGTCACCTAAAAGGGTTTATGCATTTTTTTTGTAGGAAAAGTATTTTTTTTCAATTCATCCAGTTGATTAGTGATCTGTCTATTTCTATGAACAAAAAAATTGTGTCTTTAGATACTTTCTTCAATTCTACACTAGACATGTAGAACTGGTTATGTGAGTTCTACTTACATAATTATGTTCTCACATATGATACTTAATGGAATCAATTTATGTTTGTGGGAGATGTTCAAATAAGAGCTTGGTCCTCCTACATTAGAAATGAGCACCATAGGGGAACAATCCTATAGGGGTATCAAGAAACAAAAAAACCCATTGCCCTATTGTTACCTGATTTTTAGCTTTCAGTTGAAATTAGGTAACTTAGTATTATTCTTTTTTGTTTTCATTCAAACATTAAAAGATACATCATATTCTGCTAAGTTCATTAATGTGCATAAAAGAGAATGTCAAAATAGATTGCATTTATTCCAGTTTTGCAATTACATACAAATAAGAGAGAACCAACATGTATTGCAAATGTAATCTTTATTGATAATTATGAGTGTATAATGTCCCTCACGAGCCAAGGGACTAGCTATTCTAATGCTTATAAAGAAAATACTATACGCCTATAGATAACAAAAAAGAAATTTCATATAAAATGAAAAGGGACCCGTCATTGCCTGGTGGAATGACAAATCTCGTTGGCTTGGTCTTATATCATCTCGATCCTTCCAGCTGCCCTGCTTTCATTTGGCGTCCTCCTCGCTGCTCTTGGGTTTCCTGCATCTGAAAAAATAGTGTTGTTAGAGCAATGAAAGGTCCATGATCAAAATATATGCAAAACATCCATAAATGTGTAACATGATGTCCATAAACATTAAAATAGTAGCATGCCATAAGTGTCCATGAAAACAAGAAAGGAGTAATCAAACACACCTATGATATGCTTTGTTTATCTAACTGGTTTGTTCCTTGTGCATATTTAGGACAAGTCTTGTTATTGTTATGATTCAGATAATTACAACATGTGGTGTAAATGTGGCTCCCACGAGGGTTGAACCCAGCATGTTGTCCTTTGATGTTTTAAGAGGGATAGGAAATTGAGCAACTTGATCAAATCAATGACAAACATATTCTTGATGCATTGAATCAATATGGAATCACACTAGTTGATCAACTTTCATTATCAAATTCAAAAGATGCAACACATAATGTGAGTTGTCAAGAAATTCACACTTCATCTTTTCACAATGAATCAATCAATATGTTGCCATCATGTCAAAAGGGAGGGGTACTTTGCTGGATATGTCTTTCAATCTTCTTAAGTGGATCCAAGATCCATTTTATTAAAAGAAGTAAATGGCTTAAGTGATGCATCAAGTTCAATTATAGATGCATCAAGTTCAATTATGCATCTATTAAAATAATGAAGGAGATATCAAGCCATGCTTGAAACCATCATGAGACATATGGGGAAGCAAGAAGGAACAAAGATAATCATGCATTATTGCATGCGATATACTACCCAATTCATCTCACTTCAACCCTATTGTACAGCCACACATCACCTAGGATGGTGAGCTTTCAAGTCACCAACATAAGTGACATATGTCTGCCCACTAAGATTAAAGTGAGGATATGATGTTTGTTTGTTGCACAAGATCAAAAAGGACTTAGATGTTGTGAAGATCAAGTAACAAACTTATGGGGCAGCAAGCAGTTGTTAGGGAAACCATGAATATTGGGTCAGTCCTAAAGGAAGAATGCGTGCTACCTCTCATGCTACAGGGCATCAACAATGAATGTATGATATGGGGCAGCAAAGTTTCTAAGGTCAGAATAATGCAATACCCCTACAGTGCATTCCTTGTGTCAAAGCAATCAATGAACAAAATGGAAGCAAATTACTTCACAATATCAATGCAATGTTGAGACTACAATGAACAAAGTGAAGTAGCGATCTATATTAACTACAATGATGATGATATCAAGCACAATGAATGAAATGCACCTCAAACAACAATTTCTTCCAATGGAGCAGCCCCTAAGCATGATCAAAAAAGGGCTATGTAAAGGAAATGTGTTTCATAAGTGATGCCAAAATTTGAACATTTGAAAGCCTTGCTAACAATCAAAGTGATGCAAGGTGGTGCACCAATGGAGCTAAAAAAATTCCATCAAAATGATCAGCCATTCACATTCAATGGAGACTGCACAAAAGGGTCAAGTAGTGGGAGATAAGGTACAACATGCATTCTATTTTACATCTGAAATGAATGCCATTCTTTCAATATTGTTTCTTTTCAAATGGTCAAATAGGTTGTTGCCTATCAATAAGTCTAAATGTTTCATTTAAAGACCAAGCCAGCATGATTAAGAAAGAATCAACAAAAGAATTCAGCCATTTGATACCAACAAAGGATGCATTGAGTGTAACACAGTAATGCAATCTATCATGTATTGCATTATTCTTTCAATGTTTAATGCTAAAGAATGCTACAGGACTACCATGATTGGTAGTAAGATCCCTACTCAATTTATTGCCAACTTGGAGTTCCAATGAAAAATAAGGGTCATCTTTACATCTATGGTGTTGACATTTCATGATACTATTCACAAGTGAAGCAAACATGCATAACAACCTTGCTAATCTCACAAAAGCATAAACATATGAAGCTAATATGGATTACAAGTGGGATTAGTATTCCAACGTTGCATTTGGAAAATACAAACACTTTGTCATGATAGCACTCAGGCATGATGATCATCTAAAGTGAAAACAAGAAATAGAAATTAAAGGAACACGAACATGTTGATGTTGTCAAGTTTGTCCCAGATAATACAATAAAGACCTCAATCCATTTTGGAGAGTGTAGTTGAGTGTAACAATAGAGTTTCATTTTTAGAATAAACAAATTTAAAGTAAAAGCAATGAGGGCAGCCAATTGTGTTTCAGCCATGCCATGCATCTTAAATACACAAAGGCAATGATAGAAAAGGTCTTAACAGTGCAGCTACAAGGGAAGAATAAATGCACTAAATCCAATGAAAGAGCAACCTTCTTTCACAAGGAAAATCTTGTAGTATCAATGGGCTTGAAGGTTATCTTTTAAGAGGGAAATGCAAGATTACATACCCCAGATGCATCATGGGGTTTCTATTGGGAAAAATGCTAAATACGGTGAAATGTAACAATTTGGGTTGTTATTCATGGCCACAATAAACCTTCAAAATAAGAATGCACTGCTTATATAGTTCCAACAATGATCTATGCTTTAGAATTGTGCTTTCTTTGAAATGGAAAATAGAAAATGCAATATGTAAAATACCCAAATTGCATGATGGAATTCTTTTGCAAAATGAACTGAAAATGTTAAAACCATTTCACTTCTTTCAGTTGTGGCCTAAAATGGAGGTTGTCATCTCAAAATCAAAGAACCCACTTGGGGTTTCAAATTGAATGCAGAGTACAAATTCAAGTTTTCCTTCTCAATGAGAAAAAACCCATTTGGGTTTGTGTAGAAACTGAAAAATTCAGAGATATTGAAATATTTCATGGAGAGCATTTTACAGAAAATGCCATTTTAAAAACTAAGTTTTATTTTCATGGTCGCGGCCAGAAAATATTTCTCCTTCACAGAAAGTCCAAAAACCCATCTGGGTTTGTGTGAAAAGTGCAATTACATAGAATTTTGAAAGGAATAGATTGAAGTTTGTCTTTCAGAAAGGAGTAGAAGGAATGTCAAAGCAAACCAGTACCTCCTTCATGGTCATGGCCTGAAGGTATTTCTCTTCGTTAAAATGCAGTTCTTTTGTCGAAAGCCAAAAAACCACTTGCGGTTTGTGTGAAATTTGCAAAATACAAAGGAATTGAACAAGATATTTCATGGAGAACATTCTACAAAAGTGAGAAAAGTATGCGAAAACCATTTTTCCATTCCTCATGTCCGCGGCCAAAAAGCATTTTTTCTTTAGAAAAGTAACAAAACCCATCTGGGTTTATTCATGAATTGCAAATAAAGATGGAAAACATCATTTTCTCTTTTTATCACTAGCTAGGCTTGAGTATGAGCTCTATTTGCTAAAGAACCAGAAGATGGAGAATGACTAAAAGCTTACCTAAGTTTTTTTACTCATTTTCCTTTGTTTATGCAATCTTTTTTCACTTAAAAAGCCTTCATTCGAGCTTCAAAGAATTTCACCAATGGGGGTTGTGAGCAAATGAAAAAACCCACAAAGAAGAAATGAAACAACAAAATGATCAGAGAATGTTCTTGGTCACGGCTATTTGGCTCATAAATGGCCTTCAAAAGGATGAAAAATACAGTTTTTTATTCAAAAAATGCATTACTTGTTGTTTTATGTGGATTTCATCAAGAAATATGTCAAGAAACCAATCCAAAACACCATTTTTTGTGCACTCAAAGAAACCCCATGGCAGAAAAATGTCAACCTCCAAAACCTTTGAAGCACAAATGATGAGTTCTTTTGCTTTTTCCACATTTTGTTTAGGGTTAGAAACCCTATGGTGGAGGTCGATGGGTATTTTTACCTTGTTTTTTAAAAAAATGCAAAACACATTTTAATGTGTTATGTGGTCTTCAAAGTAAGGTTTATGACTTAGGAATTTTTGTCTTATACTTCATTTGAGAACCATATGCCTTGTTTCTAAAATATGCTAAGTCCTCCAAAGTTTGAAACATGATATGCCTTCAGAACATGCCTTCCAAGGATGTTGGAATCCTTTTATGCTCACATAGGCTGAATTATGGGCCTCTTGTTTATCTTTGAAAGGAGGGTTGTTGACTAAGTCATAGTCATGTCATTTTGGCCTTGAAATGTAGAAGTGGAGGAGAGTCAAAATTAGTTGAATGCCTTGGAGGAACTAATTTTGCTTGAATGCTTTTACAAGCATTTCAATATATATTTTGTTTTGCATCTTTTATCAATGGTAAGACATGATTTAAGTGATTTGTAAATCACTTTTATTTTATGTCATTTATAATGCAATGTAAATGTAATTCAAAGAGGTGGTGGGGCTCTTTTGCATTTTGTTTTAAAATGTAAAATAGTTTGATTAAGTGATGTATTATGAATCACTTAATCAAGTTATTATTTTGAATACAAATTAGAGTCTTTTGTTTTCAAAAAGAAACAAAGGTGTGGGTCAAATGGGTTGAACACATGTGTGTGAGACCAATGATGACTGACAAACATGAGGGATGTGTGAGAGGTTGTTTTGACTAATTTTGGAGGAAAAGGGGCTATTTGGAGGCATTTTTGTCACATTTTTAGTGTGACTATTGACTTGGCTTGACTTTGCTTCATGTGGAGGGCAATTGGAGTGTTTCTAGAAGGTTCTTTTTGGCCTTTTTTGCTACATCCAACTAGAACCTTCTAGATGGACTTGTGTGAGGGAGTTAGTTGATTTTTGCTTAAGTAACTTCAACCTTTGTTATTGAAGTTATTTCTTTCTTTCCAGCAAAGTGATAGCTTGGTTTTGGAGTTATCTTTTTCAGTAGGAGCAGTATTGTAACTTAGATAGACTTGTATACCAGTTGAGTACTTTGAATCAATGAAATTGAACATTTACTTTCTCATTTCATGTTTTATTGTGTGTTGTTAGTGATTGATCATATTATTTGTGAAATTTATCTCTTTCCTTATAGTCTTGTCTCATTGTTAGGCACCTATTTAGCAGAAAATGCATTGTTACAAATTATAAGCTATGTTAGTGAATGCAAGTGTTGTTATTTATGAAATTTTATTTTCCTTCTAAGAGTTCTGCTAAGAAACCTCCTTATAAATTACTTATGTGAAATGTGAAAATGAGTTGTCTGAACAAGGTTTTTTGTCATTGTTTTTAATGTGAATAGGTTGTTCTGCAGGTCTTAGTTAGTTTTGGTGTATCACCCTCTGAATTTTTTTAAGTTAAGTTTGTTTTCATGCATCTTTTACCCTTTTCCTCAAAAGATCATTAGTTTAGGTGACATCAAAAGGGGAGCCAACCCATAATCTGGAGGTCTTCTTTCAAAATAGGATACCCACAACCTAAAAGCAGTCCCATGTTAGTCCAAATTTGTTGAGTGCTTTCACAACTTGGCAAAGGGGTGCAAATTTGGCCAACTAACACTTACATCTCAAAAAAGAATCAGTGAATCCAAATTCAGTCATTGACCAATGGTTGAACCTCCTAGATTATAATGTAGTTGAGAAAATAATAATGAATTACAGGAAATGAGACTATACAAGAGTAAAGAAACTAGCATCAGGAAACCTTCATGAAGCCTTCTAGTTTGTACAAAGGAAATGGGAAGAGATTTCACCTGAATTAAGAAGAAAAGGAGCCACATTCTCTCTATAATTATGTAGCCATGACTCGTAGATCTCACAAGTACATGGACCTTGCATGGAAAAATGGAGTGGCCTAGTTTCCACTTGTATTTCATCCTCCCATCCTTCTATTTCTTGTACCACATTGGACAAGGAGGAAGAGAGGGGAAGAAGAAGCAGAAGAAAAGAGAAAGAATGCAAAGATTTCGGATCAAAAGGGCTACTATCTGAAGTAGACGAAGGGTGTTGACATTGTGGCATATCGTAGAGAAATAAACCTACAGTATAGCCTCCTGCCTTGAAATTTTTTTGAGGACAAGCAAAAGGCTTAGTTGGGTGGAATGATCTTAGATAATAACTAGTTTTCTTTCATTAAGTTCATGACTTTTAGCATTTCAACCTACCAAGTTCACAAACAATCCTAAAGACTTATACATCTTTTATATCTTTCATGCATCTTAAACTAGACTTTAGTATGTGAAAATATAATTATGATATGATGGTATTTGTATGTGTGGATATATGAATGTTCATGAAATTTAGTATGATTCTATGCTCGATTTATGATTTTTAATGATGTATGTGCTTTAGGTTGAAAATAACCTTTTGCAGCTAAGAGGAACTGTAGCTTGCAAAAATTGGATTTACAACCCATAGCATAAGACCGAAGCCAGTTGTAGGGGAGAAGCAAAGATGCTTGAAACATGAAAACTCCAAGAAGGAATGAAGACGACCATTGAATGGTCAACTATGAGTCATCACCAACACCAAATAAGATGACAGGAAGGAGGAGTCTACTCTGAGTAGGAAAGCTTAATGACGTGATAGTTTGCATAGAGTGTGTCCCTGTCATACTATTAAGGTAGAGTTATAGTTTGAATTTTCTTCTTCTTTCTTTTTTAATTATGGTTATCAGTTACACAGGCTAGTCCTCTCCCTATTCTCGAGGAGAGTGGATGTATGCTTTTATGTTCCATTTTTAGTCCTTGTGTGAATAAAACTCCTCCCGCACCTATATATTAGGATCGATGGTTGAGGAGAAAATCTAGTTTTTAGTTCTAGTTTTTGGATTGTTTTACCAAAAAATACTTCATTTTTGTTAGTTTTTTGTTATTTAGTTGTAATGGATATGTATTTTTGAATGGGAAATATTCTAAAAAAAATTGTCAAGTTGTAATAAGTTTAGTTCTTATGCAATAAAGGATTTTAGTTACTATCATGATTTGTTGATCAATAGTGTGTATTTGATATCTCCTATGGGTGCAACAACTCAAGCAAGGGCCACTCGAGGTACTGCCAACCCATCCTAATTTTTGCATTAGATCATATGTTACATTGTTGTATCCATTTATCGGAATTCTCACTTATATGTTTGTGAACTTCATGAATGATATACTATAACATGAATTACATTTTGTAACATTATATTGAGTTAGTCTCTGGAGAAGCTAGGAGTCAGAATTCAATAGTGTGTGTTAGTTGCAAGTTTAGATTTAGTAGTTAGAAATTATATCGTTAAGCAGAAGGTACCCATAGTAGTTGCAAGTTTAGATTAAGGAGTTTACCTTTGAAATTTTCCAGTTCTTCATAATGTTCTTCTTTGATTTGCAAGCCAGCTTTACCCTTTTTCAGTTGATCGTCAGTACTGAAAATCAACTCTAAGGTAACGAGACCTTTGGGTAACTTATTTGTCCTCAACTGTATGACTTGATCATCATACTATTGCTTAAGTTTTGCTTGATTCACCATGGAGAACTGATCTTCTTCGAGCAAAAAAGAAAGAATCTATTTATCGCTATCAAAAACTTGCCAGTGAATGTTGTTATCAGGAATTGATGGCCTGACTACAAATTTCACATACTATTGTACTTTCTCTTTTCTAATGTCACCTAGAATATCAAATTGTGCTCCAATGGTTGCAAGCCTATCAGCATGCTTGTTTTGGTTCCTTGGAATAGATACTAAGTTAAAGGCATCAAATTCCTCAATCATATTCCACACTTTGTTTCTATAAGACTTTAGTGTCTCATTTTTAGCAACATTCAAGCCTCTTATCTGATTAACAATTAACTCATTGTCCCCATAAACCTTCAAGCAGGTTATTCCTCTCTTCCTTGCCCACTCAAGACCTTGAACAAGGCCCTCATACTCAACAGTGTTATTAGAGCACGCAAAAGCAAAATGGAATGCAGAATAATACTTATCACTCTGCGGAGATACAAGCATTGCACCTCCTCCAGCTCCATTTTTCCTCCTAGAACCATCAAAATGCATCTCCCATAATTCATTCTGCTGCTCAAACTAACTTTCTATACTTCTTTCAAGATTCGGCATTTATGTCCCAGCTTCATGCAATACATAATTGCCCAGACCAACATCCTGAATAAGCTCATTTGGATTATCAATCACGTTCTTAGCTGCCCATTCATTCAGGAGTACCTCAGGTACACTCACAGCTTGTAACTCTTGTGTTGAAGCAAGTTCAGTATCCTCTAAAACAACAGAATTAACATTTATAGCAGATGGCACATAAGGTTCAATGTGATCCTTGGCAAGGGACTCAGAAGTTATAGTTACCTTAGTACCATATGTGGTCCTAAAAAGCATATGGGACCAATCTGAAGATAAATATCCACCAATTTTAGCTGTAAAGTCTCTAGACAGGCATAAAGCAAAAAATGGAGGAAAATCTATGACAAACACATCTTGTGGGATTGAAAAATTAGGACAGGCATGTAGCGTGAGATTCAGATTTTTAATAACACCTATAGTGTTTATTGTTGTCCCATCCAATTGAAGTACTCCCTTTTCTAATGGTTGGTATTGTAAACCTAACTGGTCTGCAATCTTTTTTGGCATTACCAAACTGCTAGCCCTGCTATCAACCATGCAATTGTGCACCAATTTATTCCCCACTATTAAGGAAACATAGAAAGGAGGGGGCTTGACACCATTACTTTGTTGTGTGGTACTATCCAAAAGCACATTGGTTAAAACTGACCTTATTTGGCCTATAGAGACTTCATTTGGAAAATTCGAAATAACTGGATTTGATAAGGTTGACTATAACAAATTTATTTGACCAGGGATTGCTAAAGAATCCCACATTGAAATTGAAACATTCATTTTTTTCATACTTTCAACAATGTTGAAAGGTGCAGATATATTTACCTTTGGTTGTGTCTTTACAACAGCATGGTCAGGTTGCACTTGACCTACGGATGAAGCATGTAAAGGTTGCTCCTTACTAGTGTCATGACCTCGCTGCAAGATGTGTGGTACTTGCTGATTTGATGGACCAGCAACTTCCTTATCTTTATTTGTTGCTTCTCCTATCTCAAAAGCCCTCTTCTTGGCTCTAGTATTAGCAGCAATAGATGTGTCATCCTAGTTCACTCCACAAAATTCCTCTCTGCCAATTCAGGAGAGTTGAGTCATTTGCAGGTTGATCCTGCTGTTGTCAATACCCTTCCTTAGGAAAATCTTGCGCACCTACAACATTTTGCACCATAAGAGCTTGGTTGATCATGCCATTAGAGCACGTAGCTTCATTTTGTGGCTGATTACACAGATAACACCATTCATAATCCATAGCCAAATTGTTTTGAACAGGAACAAGCTCTTTGACAGCACTAATTGGAGCTGGATTATAGGCCTAAAAAGGTCTTGTAGCAATATTTTGTCTTGGGCCTTGGTAATTACCTTGATACTGGTGTCTATTCCCCTGGAATTTCTATTGTTAACCTTGAAAAGGCTGACTTGAGGCCTGATTTTGTTGTTGATAAGGCCTAGTATAGGACTGTTGTTTTTCCAAGTTCACCAACTTGTTACCAAAAGTCTGTAAAAGACTTTTGATCTCTTGTAACTCCTGTGACGAGCCTGAAACAACACTTTCTTGTTTATCAATGGCTGGAACAGTAGCTGGCAGCGTTGGTACAGCTGGTAGAGGTGTAAAAGGAGGTATCTGCAAAGGTGTATTGGACTGTATATCTAGAAAAAAAAGGCATTGGTGGCGTCGAGGCAATTTTTCCTACCTGAATCAAATAGTTTTCTGCCCTGATTTCCACTTCAAATGCATCTGGTAGAGACACACCCCCCATTGATTGTATCATAACTGAAATATCGCTATTTATAGCTCTAAGATAATACAGGAAGGCATACTCAGGTGAAGGCCTCACCATTGCAGGGATCCTATCCCAAGCTCTTTGAAATCAAAAATTAAAACCTCTCATTTTCTCTTGAGGAGCTCTCTTTATAGTTGTCAACTACTCCACCAGAGACAAGTGATCAGATTTATCTTGAAACTGCTTGTGCAGTTTGTCACCAAAGTCATCCAATGTTGCAATAGAGTTCACTGGTAAACCCCGATACCATTGTAAATCCTTTCCCCTAAGGGATGCAGCAAGCAGTCTTACAGCTACATCTTCATGAGTTATGTGATGCACTCCACATAACGAGGCTACATCCCTTATGTGCTCAATAGGGGTAGTCTAATCCTCCCTAGTAAAAATTGATAATTTTTTTAAGGAAACCACTGGTATATCGTTATGTTGCGCCAAGTTTAAAGGACTGCCTCCATTAAAAGCAACAAATGGTTGATTTCTTGCCATCTTTATAGCAAGAGGTAGATTCACTTGCACCCTAGGTAGAAAAACAAAGGGATCAGCAATATGAGATCTTTCAGGTGGAGGAGTAGACTTGGCTCTTCTAGAATATACGAATGTTGTCCCTGGCCTTTTTTTTTGCTCTGGCTTGTCTTCTTGGTGGTGATAGCTGCAAATATTTGAAAGGGGACGAGTTGCTCCTTGTCTGAACTCTTCTCATAAACTGTAACAACACTAATTCTGAAGTTCTTCCTCCCCAGTGGAGTAGCCAAGTATGCAAAATGACTTTTGTAAAGTCTGAAACTTGTTGGTTGCATACCAAACCAACAATATCATGTGGAAATAGTCCCACCGGGCGTGCCAAAACTGTTATCACCTAGAAATGCACCCTATGCAAAGTGATGGAAACTAAGCTTTCTAGAGAAACATGGGATCATTTCAAGGCTATAGGTCACCTAAAGTTGAAATGAACCTCTAGAGAAGTCCAGCTTCCTTTGTGCTATCACCTAAACTACTAATCTTTGTGAGGTAAAGGGAGAAAGAATACATAAATTAGAAACTACTCCTATTGTGATACACCAAATTTGTTTGGGAGACATATAACACAGCTTAGACACACAATTTCAGTCAATGACAAAATTATTGTCTTACACAAATCAATCACATATGTTTTCTACATAAACATTTCATGAAAAGGTTAATATGGCTACACCCCTAGAAGGAAGAAACAACTTCACAACTAGAGATAACTACACTATAGCACATCTCACAACCTGCCAAAATACATATTGCTCTACAGAAAGGTGCTAAAATAAGACATAAACACAAGGAATCATACAGTTTCACAAGTAGTTTCATCAATTATATGAATGCACACAATTTAATAGAGAGATTGAAAAGGTAAAGTACTTATACTCATTGATTTCAATGGTGAACACTGATATACATGTCTTTCATGAGCTACAAAACATAGCCTCTCTTTTGCAAAGAACTCTACAAGCTACAAAAGAAAAAAAAGTACCAAGTTCGAACTATCTACAAAAAGGCAAAAAATGCCCTATATACAAAAGAGTGTCGGCCCCTTAGGGCTTACAAAAATATCTCCCTTCGGGATAGATCTCCCTCAGATATTTTTGATGAAATTAATGTTGCATCCCCGTGGCCATGTCGGTGTGGAGTCGCTCCAGGAATGGCCTCCCTGATATTTTGCAACTACCGCATTCACTTCTGGTCTTCGTGTCCCTCGTCTTCGAATCTCCTTTAGTCAAGCTACTTTGAATGCCTCCGAGCCCAGTGCAAAGCCACGTCATGTTCCCCCTATTGATCCTCTTGGCACCGATCAAGCTGCCAACAGTCCGCCTGTAGCTTCCCTAGATTGGTCGAACAAATGCCACACAAGCTGCTTCGGGCGGTCAAAGCTCTTCATCAAAATTGCATCTCGGTGAGACACTAGAAGTGTCTCACCAATGCAATTACGCCCCTCTGCAGCTATCGGCATAGAAAACAACTGTCGCTGAGAGTTCTCATCGAGCCACAAAAGTTATATCGAAATCGTCTTTGTCATCGCTCAGAACATCGGCAAGACATATCGCTTTCGGCAAGATGCTACAATGAGCCCTTCAGGAGTCATACCGACATCGCCACTTCATTGGAAAATCCATTGCTGTCAGCCAGAGATTACGTGTTTGGGAAGACCTTATATCTAACCCCTCCTCTCTCAGCGAGCACATCCATGTCAGCAAGACCCTACCGAGTCGGCAGGACCTCATAGCGATGCTGGATCTTTCTCCCCGGGCTCATTCTGTATCGGCCAGACCCTACTGGGTCGGTGAGACCTCATGGCAAGCTCATTTCACTTACCCTGAGCTCACTTTTGTTTCAGTGGGACCCTATCTTGGTCGGCGAGACCTTTCGCCGAATTCAAATTTTCCACTGAGACTCCTCGGTGGGGACCACCATTCCATGTCGGTGAGACAGCTCCCTTTCGCTGAGACATCATACCAAAGGGGAAACCCTTCGGCGAAACCTCCACACTTCGGCCAGACCTCCTGGCGAATACAAGTATTTCTCCCCGAGCTGATTCCACCTCGGCAAGACCCCTCCTCCTCGTCGAGACCTTATGGCGAAAGTAGACCACTCACCTCGAGCTTGTTCTATTTCAGCCAGACCTCGTTGTGACCCCCTTTCTATCAGTGGGACTTCTTCTCGAACCCATTATCTTTTGGCGATCTCATTTCATTTTGGGGAGATAAGCTTCCTTCGCCGAGACTTTTCGCCGAATGCAAAAACTCTCCGGGCTCATACCTTATTTCGGTAAGACTTCGCCTTGTCGGAAAAATGTGTTGGCAAGCCCTAAATCATTCGGTGAGCTCAAGCCACCATGTCACAATGAGGGCTCATTTTAGTCGGGGAAACCTTGCTCGGTCGGTGAGACCTTTCATCGATTTTCATTCCTTTCGCCGCAACCTCCTCTTGACAGTAGGACATCTCCCCGAGACCACCGTCTTATGCCGAAGGCATCCAGTCTCGATGAGACATTACTACGGTCGCCAAGACATCTTAGTGAGCTCCACCTGTTCTCCCCGACGCAGTCTTTTTTTTCGCCAAGACCTCCTGTCGAAGGAAATATTTTTCCTCCCCCGTCGACAGCCTTGTGAACAACTTTCGGCGAGACTTTCGTTAGTCGCCAGGACCTCATGCCGAGCTCAAAATCTTTGGGTGAGCTCATCTCATATCAGGGAGACCTCCTTTGGTCGAGGAGACCTTCTGCTGAAGGAAAAATCCTTCGCCGAGGGTTCCATCTTTCGGTGAGATTCTGCCTCCATCGCCGAGACATCTCCTCGAGCTCCTATTTCTTCAGCGAACTCTTTTTCATTTTAGGGCAATCACCAATGGTCGGTGAGACCTCCTACCGAAAGCAAATCATCTCCCCTAGCGCCAACTTGGTGAATGACTGTCGGTGTGACTCCCACCGATCGGGAAGACCTCACTGCGGGTGACAAGACCCTATGGTGAAAGCATTTCGCTTCAGCGAAACCCTTCAGTAGTCGGCCAGACCCTTTGGCGAAGACATAACCTTATGCCAAGAGCTCCCCGATGAACAACTGTCGACATGAGCCTTTTCAAGCGGAGAGATACATGAAGACTCTTGGCGACTGGTCTATTCAACCACATAGGACGCACTGCTAGTCAGCAAGACAACAGGAAGGTCTTGCCAACTTCCTTCTCTGGTGATTTTTGTGCCAAAATGATTGAGGCAGACTCTTCGAATGAGCTCCTTGTGAAATTTCATCAGACGCATGACCTAACCCTTGATACAAAAATTATCAATCAGCCCTTATGAACATCTAAAACACAATTAATCCTGTCCGATTGAGCCCATAGGTGAAAATTGAGCAACATTTCTGGCGACCTTTGCTAGATGTTTGCCTGCTAAACATAAAAACCAGTAGCCTAGGCCTATCCATTGGGCACGGGGTCATTGGGACAACTCAGAAACATATCAAGAGCAGCTTTGTACATGGCTGCAACTCACTTGAGGCTCGCAGAACACAATAAGTTGCCAAAACGATAAAAAGGAGAAACTAAAAAGAAGCATATACCATGTTGAAACAGCACTTAGGGAAAACATAAAACCTAACCTAATATGTACAAAGGAGGAACTCGTCAGACTTGAAAACAGGGTTTGAGGTGTATCCCATTGACTGGGATAGGAAACACTTCACCTTCGGTTGTGGCCAGTTGATAAGCATTGTGTTCTTTGCAGTCTCTGATGATAAATGGACCCGTCCACATGTCAAACTTTGTGTGATGGCCCGGCCTGCTTTTTAGAACATCCCATTTGAGAACAATATCACCTTCTTTAAATATTTTGGTTGTAGCTTTCTTGTCAAATGTTCTCTTTGTTTAGCGTTGATGATACTCCAGAGCTTTCATTGTTTTGTCTCTTGATTCTTCGAGCTCCATGAGCTCTGCATATCTCACGGACATTGGGTCTTGTTCCTCAAACATCTCCAACTGGTGAACAATGTCTAGAGCTAGAAGCTCCACAGACAAAGGCAATCTTGCCTCTTTGCCATAAACTAACATGTATGGTGAATTACCAATAGACCTCTTAGGAGTCACTCTATCTTCCCAAAGCGCATACTTTAGATTTACGTGCCAAGTCCTTTGATTATCCTCCATGGTTCTTTTAATAATCCTAATGAGATTTATGTTTGTGCTTTCAGCTAAACCATTACCCTGAGGGTAGTAATTTGAGGATGTATTCAAATGAATGCCATGTTTAACAGCCCAATCAGTTACTCTTAAACCGGTGAATGCAAGAGCATTATTAGATATAATAAAGTCAAGAACCCCAAATCTAGTTACTATGTCATCATAGAAATTCAATACAGAAGATTCATTTGCCTCTTTTAATGCAACCACCTATGTCCACCGTGTAAAATAGTCAGTGAATGTAAGTACCCACTTGTGACCAACACTGGAAGGTGGATTTATTGGCCCAATGAAGTCAATGCCCCATCTCATGAAGGGTTGTTGTACCTGAATTGGATGTAGAGGCATAGCAGGTAGCTTTTCTTTTCCTACAAAAAGAGCACACTTCACACATTTCTTTGACCATGCATATGTATCCTTAAATAAGTTGGGCCAGTAACCAGCTCTCATTATCTTCCATGCAGTAGTTCTTGGAGCAAAGTGACCTCCTACAGCTCCATCATGAAACTCATGAAGTACCTTCTCAATCTGATCATTGTGAATACATCTTAATAGAACACCATTCAGATCTTTTCTGAAAAGAACATTGTTCACCAGCACATATGGTATGGACTGCAGTCTGAAGTATCTTCGTTTAGGTCTATCTAAACCTAGTGGACACTCACCAGTTTGTAAAAAATGGGTCATGTCTTGAACCCAATTAGTTGTTATCATAGGCACATCATCTTGAGCATTCTGAGACTCATTTATATTAGCAAAAATAATATCCTTTTCTAACTCATTTTCACTGCTTGACCCTATAGCAAGCTGTTCACAGAGACCTTTACCTCTGACCAATTTGGTAATCTTGATATCCACATCATATTCCATAACCTTAGTGATCCACCCTGCTCTTCTTTCATTCATATCTTTGCTCAACAGAAATTCCTTGACACTTGGGTGTGCAACCATGACATGAATTTCATTATTAGAGATTAAAGCCTTGAATTTTTTAAGGTTTCTTATGACAGCGAGAACATGCTTCTCTACAAAGAAATATTTATGTTCATAATCAGCCAAACCTTGACTGAAAAAGGCTATTGGTTGCTCTAAATTTCCTTCATTTTTTTGCACCAACATTGTAGAAATGTTACTTGTGCTACCATAAGCATACAGAATAAAATCTTTAGAAAAATTGGGATTTACTAGCGTAGGAGCTGCTGCTAAGGCCTCCTTAATTGTCTCAAAATTGTTCTTGGCATCTTTTGTCCAACTAAAAACTGCATTTTTCTTTAACATAGTTGTTAAAGGTTGTAGCAGGTTTGCGACATCAAGGATGAACCTTCTGAGAAAGTTGATTCGGCCCAAAAAGCTCTACAGACCCTTCTTGTGATTGGGTAATGGCAACTCAAGTATGGCTTTGACTCTTTCAAGGTCAATAGTAATTCCATCTTTTGACACTATGTGACCTAACAGCTTACCTTCATGCACTACAAAAATACTCTTCATCGGATTGAGAGATATTCCATACTCTACATTTTTCAAAAACTTGCTTGAGATGTGACAAATGTTCATTTGCATTTTTTGAATATACAGTTATGTCATCTAGATAAACTAGCAAACATTTCTAAATTAAATTCTGAAATGCCATATCCATGGCATGCTGAAAGGTGGCACCAACATTTGATAAACCAAAAGGCATTCTTTTGTAGGCCATGGTGCCCCACTTAGTTGTAAAAGTAGTTTTGAACTGATCCTCCTCTTAACCAGCACCTGATTGTAACCAGAATATCCATCTAGAAGAGAAAACCTTTCTGATCCAGCAACAGCTTGAAGAATTTGTTCCATAGATGGCAAGGGATAATGATCTTTTAGAGATGCTCTGTTAAGGTCTCTAAAGTCTACATAAAGTCTTATTTCACCATTTTTCTTCCTAACCGGCACAAGGTTAGAAACCCATGAAGTGTGTTTAATAGGAAAGATGATACCCCCCTCAACTAGTTTGGTCAGCTCTTTAATCATTAAGGGCTCAAGCATAGGATTCAAGGGCCTTTGTTTCTACCTTACTGGCTTAGCATTAGGTTCTAACTCAATTGTGTGCTGAGCAATATGGGGATCAAACCCTTTCAAATTTGAGTATTCCCAAGCAAACACATCATAAAATTCTTGGCATAAGGTAACAAAAGATTATTTATCTTCATGTGAACAAATTTTGCCTATCTTAAGGAGTTTACCTTTGAAAATCTTCAGTTCTTCATAATGTTCTTCTTTGATTTACAAGCTAGCTTTACCCTTTTTAAGCTGATCATCAGTACTAAAAATCAACTCTAACATAACAATACCTTTGGGTAACTTATTTGTCCTCAGCTGTATGACTTGATCATCATACTGTTGCTTAAGTTTTGCTTGATTCACCTTGGAGAACTGATCTTCTTTGAGCAAAAAAGAAAGAATTTGTTCATCACTGTCAAAAACTCTGCCAAAGGAATGTTGTTATTGGGGAATTGATGGTCTGACTACAACTTCTCTACATACCGTTGTACTTTCTCTCTTTCTAATGTCACTCTAGAATACTCACCAGGCTCCAATGGCTGCAAGCCTATCAACATGTTTGTTTTGGTTCCTTGGAATAGACACTAAGTAAAAGGCATCAAAATCCTCAAGCATATTCCACACTTTGTTTCTATAAGACTTTAGTGTGTCATTTTTAGCAACATTCAAGCCTCTTATTTGATTGACAATTAGCTCATTGTCCCCATAAACTTTCAAGCTGGTTATTCTTCTCTTCCTTGCCCACTCAAGACCTTGAACAAGGCTCTCATACTTAGCAGTGTTATTAGAGCACGCAAAAGCAAAACGGAATGCAGAATAATACCTATCACCCTGCGGAGATACAAGCATTGCACCTCCTCTAGCTCCATTTTTGCTCCTAGAACCATCAAAATGCATCTCCCATAATTCATTCTGCTGCTCAAACTGACTTTTTGCACTTCTTTCAAGATTTGGCATTTTTGTCCCAGCTTCATGCAATACATAATTTCCCAGACCAACATCCTGAATAAGCTCATTTGGATTATCAATCACGTTCTCAGCTACCCATTCATTCAGGAGTACCTTAGGTACATTCACAGCTTGTAACTCTTGTGCTGAAGCAAGTTTAGTATCCTATAAAACAACAAAATTAACATTTATAGCAGATGGCACATAAGGTTCAATGTGATCCTTGGCAAGGGACTCAGAAGTTATAGTTACCTTAGTACCATACCTGGTCCTAAAAGGCACATGGGACCAATTTGAAGATAAATACCCTCCAATTTTAGCTGTGAAGTCTTTAGACAGGCATAAAGCGAAAAATAGAGGCAAATCTATGACAAACACATCTTGCGGGATTGAAAAATTAGGACATGCATGTAGCATGAGATTCAGATTTTTAATAACACCTATAGTGTTTATTGTTGTCCCATCCAATTGAAGTACTCCCTTTTCTAATGGCTGGTATTGTAAACCTAACTGGTCTGCAATCTTTTTTAGCATTACCGAACTACTAGCCCCGCTATCAACCATGCAATTGTGCACCAATTTATTCCCCACTATTAAGGAAACATAGAAAGGAGGGGGCTTGACACCATTACTTTGCTGTCTGGTACTATCCAAAAGCACATTGGTTAAAACTGACCTTGTCTGGCCTACAAATACTTCATTTTGAAAATTCACACTAATTGGATTTGATAAAACTGACTGTAACAAGTTCATTTGGCCAGGGATTGCTAAAGAATCCCACGTTGAAATTGAAACATTCATTTTTTTCATACTTTCAACAATGTTGAAAGGTGCAAATATATTTACCTCTGGCTGTGTCTTTACAACAACATGGTCATGTTGCACTTGACTTGCGGATGAAGCATGTAAAGGCTGCTACTTACTAGTGTCATGACCTCGCTGCAAAATGTGTGGTACTTGATGATTTGATGGACCAACAACTCCCTTATCTTTATTTGTTGCTTGTTCGATCTCAAAAGCCCTCTTCTTGGCTCTAGTATTAGCAGCAATAGATGTGTCATCCTGGTTCACTCCACAAAATTCCTCTCTCTGCCAATTCAGGAGAGTTGAATCATTTGCAAGTTGATCTTGCTCTTGTGAATACCCTTCCTTAGGAAAATCTTGCACACCTACAGTATTTTGCACCATAAGAGCTTGGTTGATATTGCCATTAGAACACGTAGCTTGATTATGTGGCTGATTACACGGATAACACCATTCATAATTCGTAGCCAAATTGTTTTGAACAGGGACAAGCTCTTTGACAGCACTAATTGGAGTTGGATTATAGGCCTGAAAAGGTCTTGTAGCAATATTTTGTCTTGGGCCTTGGTAATTACCTTGATACTGCTGTCTATTCCCTCGGAATTGCTGTTGTTGACCTTGAAAAGGCTGACTTTGAGTCTGATTTTGCTATTGATAAGGCCTAGTATAAACTGTTTTTCCAAGTTCAATTAATTTGTTACCAAAAGTCCTAGAAAAGACTTTTGATCTCTTGTAACTCTTGTGACGAGCCCTCAAACAACACTTCTTGTTTTATCAACGGCCGGAATAGCAAATTTTAGCAAAGTTGCTGGTGTACAGCCGGTAGAGGTAGTGCAAGGAGGTATCTACAAAGGTGGCTGGTTCTTATATCTAGAAAAAAGGCATTCGTGGGCCCTCGGCAATTTTTCCCCGCTTGAATCAAACAGCTTCACCTTGCTCGTGGTGCATTTCTAGGTGATAACAGTGTTTATCCTCAGAATCCTATGTTATGTGATACTCTTGTGTTGCTGTTTTGTACCTCATTTCTGCTATATTATGGTGATATTATTCTTTATATATTTTTATTATAAGTTCACATAAGGTAGTGTTTATAAGCATGATATGTTGGCTAATTTTTTGGCATCATAAACAAATGGATCTAATCATGATAATTCCATATCAAGGCAAATTAATTTTCAGATTTATATATAAGTTTCAGATTTTCATATTCTTGTAGTCCAGGCCTTGGATCTAATCTGTTGAAGTCATATTTGGAGAGAGATTGAATTTCCCAATAATTGTTATAAGATCCTATTTATTTCTCGTCAGTCTTAATACCCCCCATGCTTGTTGGATAAAAAGTTGAGAGATATATGGAGATCATTGATCCTCCATTCCTATATGATCTTATTTTAGATTATTTTTTCCTATGATTGTGATAGTGTTCCCTATATCAAATCTACATTTATGCTACTTTATTTGTAGAGAAGTATGGAACCTTCTAAGTATATAGAGAATTGTCTTGATTCTCCTCCTCTAGAGACTCTAGTTGATTCTACAACTTCTATGATTCCTATTTTAGATACAAAGACTTCTCCTCCTATATCCTTGAGTCAACATCCTAAGGTTCAGGACTCTTCACTTCCAACATTGGGTTATTCTATAGATTTTTTATGCTCAATATTATTATACAGACATTAAATCATGAGATTATTCTTCTCTTCTTTCTTATTGGGATGATTGTTTACAAGACATACATTTTTTTTAATCACATATACAAGATCTTAATTACAATAGTAAGGACATTCATCTCATATTTGATGATATCTCATGGGAAGTTACATCACCTTGGCTCATTCAAACCCTCATATTCTTATCCATAGATATATTCTTTTATAGTGATAAATTTTATAGACACTTGTATGTTAAAAAATTTCAACTTGGTCACCATTTATGTTGACATCTTATATAAGAGTACCAAATTCTCATTCATCCAATTGTCTTATCTATGGTGAGTATGATACATCCATGGCTACTATACTTGAATATTGTATTGTATGTGATTCATCTTTTTAAAATGTATCATATTGTGGCATTGGCTTCGAGATCCTTTAGCAAACTTTGAATGATTCATCATTGTCTTTGAACCTTGTTCTGCATTTATTTCCATAAGGCTCTTGATTGTCACTCTGTTTAGTTAGGCCTAAGACTCTTGATTTGATTGTGGCACCTTTTGATATTGACATTTCAACATTTGAAAAATTTCTAGAGACATCATACATCCTGAGTTTTCTTCTCTCATAATCTTTTAAAGAATGGTAATATATCTAATATACAAATTTAGCTTTGTTTCTTTCAAAGGGGACTTGAAAATTATTTAACATTTTTGAATCCTTCTCAACATTCGTTGTCAAGAATCCACCATCATTATAGGAGATTATACATTGAGGGGGATTGTGTAGTCTCTCTAATTATCTCTTATATGCTCAGATTTTCCCTTACATTGGATTTTATCCTTCTCATATATTAGACAACATCTTTCATGTTTTTCCTCTTTTTTTGACAGGGTTTTTTTCTATATATTTTCTCATTTTCTTTATTTGTGAGATATTTTTTGTACATGGGCACCTTAACAAGACTTGTAGCTAGGATTTTCCTTTACATATTTATCATTATCCCTAAGTTGCACTTAAGGGGGGTGTTGGTGTGAACATATTTATTTTCCTAATGTGTTTCCTCTTAGGTCATTTTCACACCTATTTACGTAAGGTTACTTAAGGAACTCTTAGGAAATTTTCACTTTATGTCTCAATTCATAAGATTAAGATACATTTCATAATCTTATGTTTTCTTATGTCTCACTTTGGCCAACATAACCAAGGTTTCTTATAGTACATTAGAATACATTATATTTATATTCTTGATAGGAATATAATGTATTCTTGTCATATTGATCTTATGAGTTCTTTATAATTTCCATTAGGCATCTAGATCTTGGGTGGCTATCTTCATAGCCAACTATTATGAGACCATTATTTTTTAAAGAAGCATTAGCTAAAAAAATTTGCACCTAGCCAAATTTTAAAAAGATAACAAGGAGAGTGAGAGTTGGATGGTGAAATTAGCTTTGCTAGGGTTTTGGCTTTGTTGTTTCTAGGTTGTGTCCCCCTGATGTCATACTATTTTTGGAAGTTGGAATTGACATTGTTTCCCTATATTTATCATGGTTTTCTTTAGGTTTTCATGCTTGTAGAATTTTTATTCCCTTTTGAAATGGCCTCAAAATAGCTTCAAATTTTCTACTATAGTTGAAGGTTTGATGACACAACAATGGTTCCCCTACTCAAGCATCCCAAGAAGTCTATTCCCAAGGTGATCTATGAGGTACATCCATTTAAATGACCAAATATAGGATTATTTCCATTCTATAGCTTAATATTACATGTCATAAAAATTGCTTTGATAAGATATTTTATGGGAAAATCCCCCTTAAAAGAATACTCAAAGACTAGGTGACCAAGGCTTGAGTCTTATGTATGGGATTTGCTTTGATGCCATGAAAACCTTACCAAGGGATTTTTCCTTTTTCACTTTTTGGAGGTAGACCATGTTGAGGCTGTTCTCAAGCATGGCCCTTGTTATGTTTTATCTTCCTTGCTTGTGTTCTCACCCTAGACTAGAGATTTCATAATTTTAAATTAAAAATATTTTTGTGTCCCTATCTAAGTGAATTTTCCTAGGTTGAAATTGTATTTTTAGAGTTTCTTAGTTGAAATAAATTTTTCCTTAGGTAATGTCACTTGTGTTGAACCAAACAAGTTCTTTTTAACTCAACCCTAGAAGAGGGTCTATCTTGAAGTTGACTTCTCTAAGGATCTAAAGGAGATAGTGATATATAGATTGGCCAAATGAGGAACACTCAACTTGTCCTGTATTTGAACTTTTCAAACATGTGCTATCATTATAAATCATCTAAGAATAAGAACGAGGATGAACTTTTGGCTTCTCCACCATCTTGATCTTGCCACTTAACCAACAACTAAAACTCTGCCTCTTACACAAAAGAGGATGGATGGTCTATTGTGGTTTGTTGAAAAGCCAAGACTAATAGAAATGGTGGAGCTTCACTTAAGGCTTCCATTGGCACTAGTGGCTAACCCTAAAAATTTAAGGTGAGGTTTCAAAACCTCAAGACATGAGAAAATCTATCTTTCGCTTCCCATGGGGAAACATATAGTGCATCAAATGAACCAAAATTCACTCAAGTACCACTATTGGCACTATTTTTGTTCTCAAGAGTTAATCATTACCCACCACACTTTCTCATCCCTGATAGTTCAACAAAGATCTTGGATCCCTCTCAAGCATTTGAAATGAGAATGTGTATCAATAAAATGATAGGCCACCTAGCCTTTAATTTGGATATACAATATCAATTTAGAGGAGTTATGTAGAACAACTATTCAACTTTGAAGGATGTGACTCTCAACGCTTATGAATTTTATAGATCTTAGAATGTTGAGGTCTAATAGACTCCTAGGAAATTATTTCATGCATGAAACTTGATAAATATTTACATGTTTGGACATTCTTTGTTTGCAAGAGATTGAATTTTTTTATTTTTTCCTTTATACCACTTGTGTTATTTGGCCTACCAATAATTTATTGTGTAGAAATCATGAAATAGATTAGGGTGGTGTTGTCATATTTCTCTCTTCTAAGTGGAATCAACACTTAGTTTGTCAAGGATGTGACCCCACTAACTATGCATTGCAAGCTCTTTCAGCATTAATAATCATTCCTTTACAATTATTAATGGGTGTGCCTTAAATGATGTCATTGAGTGATATTTCCTCCAAAAAAGATTACAAATTCAAGGCATCCCACCACTTGGATATTATGTACATATTTCAATATGGTTGAGATAACCTATGACAAATGTGGGGCCTTTCCTATACATTATATAGTTGGTTAAAGAGAGACTTGGTATTAGATGTGTAGTAAATTAGGGTTTGGTATCCCAATATTGGTCACTGGAATGACCATATGACATGGTACACATGGATCAACCTTAGATCAAGGCTTGATAGGTTCTTTAAGTGGCTTGATATAGCCATGCTATCAACTTAGTCTTTTTTCTCTTTTGTTATTTATTTTCCTTGCCAATTTACTCTTTGTTGAATGTTTTTTCCTCTCAAACCACTACCCAATATGATTGTGCATTGAATGACAACTTACCAAATCTAAGTCCATGAAGATCCATTTTTTTTAATCACTATTTTTCATAATTCAAAATTAACTCATATTCTACATGTTTAGAATCTAGAGCCACATCCCATGCATGAGACAAGTTGGATCAATTGGTGAAATGAAACTATCAAACACACTTTCTAATTCCTCCACATTTATAGGTTATATCTTGCCTCTTTCTATTATAACTTATACATGGCCACCACCTTAGAGCTCTTACAAGCCACTATTTCTCTAGAAGCGTAACTATTTCACTAGTCTTTCAAGCTTTAGAATCTCATCATACATCTCAAGCCATTAATAAATTTAAGGATGGTCAAAAATATTTGACATAGCTTCCTAACATTCTCTAAGCTTTTGTTTGGCATTATGAGAGAAAAATTTTACAACCCAATATTACACTTTTACTAGGGACATTACTCTACAAGAATTCTTAAATGTGGTGCCTTGTCGATTTTTATATCTCAATGCATTTTTTATGACCACCTTCTCACAAAGGAAGACTCATGTGAGCTTATGTTCTCCATGTTGAATGACAAAGATCCTATATTGGATGCATTCCTATATTATTTTTATAAAACCTTTTAGGATATTATGGGTGAGGACCTACATAAAATTTATTTGGAAGCTTTTAATAAAAATTCTTTAGGAAACACAATTAATAGAGGCAATATTAAGTTCATACCTAAAGTTGGTGACTGAGAGAATATTTATAATTATTTTTCCATCACCTTAATAAATGTCTCCTATAAGATCATTATAGACATGCAAATAGGCCTAACTGACATTATGCATCTCAATCATTTCTTCTATTAATCAAATGAAGCAATTTATTAGATTAATTCACTAATGTCCATCATGTATGATTAAATAAATCAATTTATTTAATTAAAATCCTAAAAGTCCTCTCATCTTATTTAAGAAACCAAATTATTTAAATCAAATATCAAATATCCTAATTCCTTCAAGTTAATTAATTTTGGATTAATTAACTCCTAATCCTAATTACCCATTCTCTAGCTTTTGACTCAACCTTGGTCAAACCCAACCCCTGATTAACTAACCCACTTGCACATGAAAATCAATTCTTTTAATTAACTAATTACCCCGTTTTCCCTCACAAAAGCATATGCTTTAAGAATATTCCTCCAATAACTCCACTTATTTGACTTTCTTACCACATGCATTAACTTCTCTTACATCTCAACCACATGCATTAATCTCTCTTACATCCTCACCCACATCCTTTCAAATTCTCAACCATATGCATTTATTTCTCTTCCATCCTCTTTACTTGGACATTTCCCAAAATGTGCTCCACCTTCATCCAATTGACTTGTGACAAGTATCACAATCTTATTGGCTCTCCTTTAGTCCCACATTCCTTCTATCTCTCCATTCTTCAACTCTTCAACCCTATAAATAGAAGCATTCTCTTCACAATATGGATCCACAATCATATGCAATTTCACTATAGGTGCATTCATCTTTGCATCTTCATCACATTGGAAGCTTATCAAGGGGGTGGGAAAGGGCATTCTTTCCACATCAAAAGAGCACCACTCCCACTATAGGATAGGGTTTGACATGTTTTCATATGCTTTTATTCACCTACTTTGGTTATTTTGTTTTTCTTGTTTGCATATGCACCATGTTCAAGTATTTCATAGGACTGTCTAATTTGTTCTATTTAAACATCTAACATTTGTTTGTTTGTCCATGTTTAAAGAGCTGCAGATTTTATGCTCACAATCATTATCAAATCCTATGCTCTCAAGATGACGCCTCTTCTTCCTTAATTGGTTCATCCCAAGCAAACTAGTTTCATCGAGTTATGGTACATCCTCCACAACCTTATTATTGCCAAGGAAGGGATGGAATGGGTTTAATTCCCTTAGCAACCTACAATATTTCTCAAAATTGTTTTTACTAAGGCTTATGATTGTATTGAATAGAAATCTATATATAAAGATGGCCTTCATAATTCACTCATTAAATTCATTAATTATCATTTACGAATAGAAAAAAGGGTTTATCTTCATATTTTTGCAAGTTACAAAAGTAGATATTGGCTCTATATTAAAATATTTTCAAAGTTGCAACAATTGTAGAGAGAATATCAACATAAAATCTTCTGCTAACTTCTTTAAAAAAAATATATCATACAACTACAAATCAAAGAGAGATCAATTAAACAGATAGTGTTTTCCAAGGATCCACCATGAATTTTCATAGCATCTTTAGAGAGTCACCAAACTTCATCAAATCAATGCAAGTGTTCAAGATATACTTCTTGTCTATATCAACACTTTGAAGGAAAAAGAAAGAGGACTAAAATTTAGAGCACATAATGCTATTGTTTTCAGTCAAAGGCTATGTGTAACAAAAATCAAAGTCAAATACTTAGAGTTGTGGAATTCAATGAGAGGATGTTCAAATTCAAGAGGGAGTTTGTTATGTTGATTGTCAAAGGATTTCTAGTTCAAGTCACCAAGATTGATAAATTGTCTAGAGATTTAGCATGTTTTATGATGGTATGCTAAACTTCATTAAAATAGAGGATTTATCATGAAATATTCACTCCTCATCTAGAGTTGCCTTCTAGAAAAGTATATTTTTAGCTCGAGTTAAAAATAGCTTGTCTTTGCAGGCAAGAGGTCACGATGTCTAGTCTCCCACCATCCCCATGGCACCGGAGGGCGTGTTAAGCCAATGTCGCCAATCATGTGAAAAAAATTTACCAAGCACATTGCAATTTATAGGGGGGCTACCCAATTCCTGTAGTCTAAAAAAAAATAGCTCGTCTCCATTTTTTGAAGAGGAGTAAATTTTGAGTTTGTATTTTTTTACCAAAAACTACACTATTTTTAGATTTCCATATTCTAAGCATCCTCATTTTATAGTATACAGTTATTTTTAGATCATCTAACTCATCATGTGAGAAGCTTTCACATTGAAAAAAATTATAGTGATTTTAATCATTAATTCAACTCTCAATCACATGTAAAATTACAATTAATTTACCACAATGTCCATGTTTTTGTGTTTTAACATCTATAATCCTTGTGTACTTGCTTTGCTCAATATCTATTTTTTATTAAACAATATAAGTGTGTATTCATAGATTTATTTTAAGTCAAAAACATAAAATCATTTGCCCAATGTTGAAAGGGTGTTTTAAAAGAAATTTTACCTTGGGCAAAACTAAAAAAGACATTTAGATTATATTCAGTATAAACATAAACCACTTGAAAAATCATTGTAAAGATTTTAAATTGCAAGTACATATTGTCTAATTTTATATTAGTTTTCTTATTGTGAATGAAAAACATGCATAGTTGGATCCAAAAGCTATCTTATTACAATACTTCATGGACTATGAAAAACTAATGTTGCAACTACAATTTTAGATTAGTTATTTTAATTTTATACAGAACTTCCTCTTGTAATTCAAAGACTAAAAAATACAAATTAAAACACTATCAAACTAGTATATTTCAATCCTTGTCTCAATACTTTAATTTAAAATTAATTGATTGCTTAATTTGAATTCAATATTTCACCTAAATCACTTGAAAATAATATTGTATTCCTTATTAGAGGTCACCCGCCAATCCCAACCGGGATGAGGGTTGACAAATTAGCCCATCTTGGCATTCATTGTTAACCTCTAACTGCAATCACCCTAATCTATCCTGATCTTCCCCTACCTTCTTTTGTATATTATATTTTATCTCATTTTTTCACCTCTATATCTCCCCCCGCTTTTTCCTTCCCCTCCAATTCTCTTTATTTCTTCGCCGATCTTTTTTTTTTTTTTTTCTTATCTTACCCTTTTGGGTATTATTTTCCTTCTTCTGCTTCTTTTCAATCTTTCTTCTTAAGCCCCCTTTTCTTTGGTGCATCTAAGTAGCTTTAATCAAAGCTCAATTCATGGTATCTAACCCTTGAATTCAAGAGTCTCATCTTTAATTGCATTTTATGTCATCCAATATTCATCATCAAGAGGTTACTTATTTTAAATCAAGAAATTTAGGACTTCTCACTTAATTTTCTCTATATCAATTTTATTTCTTTGATTATTTGTTAATTTGGTCCATTTTTTCAATTGATTTTCAATTTCTGGTTTGATTTGTAATCTATGTCCTCCCCTTGAAACTTCATTATCATCATCTCTCATAATTCTTTCCTAAGCTACTTAATTTCGTTTTTCTCTTCACTTATTCAGTTATTTTTCATTTACTCTTCCTCCAATTTGTCTTAATTAGGTTTCTTTATCTTTACAATGTTCAATATTGAACAACTCAGTGAATTTTATTTCCTTTTCAGATTTCACAAGCTAAAACTTTCATTAATAGAACTGAGTTTATTGATTTACCTAGATTACTTAAAATGATATTTTATTTCCTTTTCAACTTGACATCTAAAACTGTGTATGCTATGAAGGTTTACGAGGAAAGATGAAAAAACACAAAATTAGGGGAGAGGACCCAATAGTTGAGCACCCTAACTTCGTGCTTCTAATTATCCTACTTGGAAATTTCAAATCACTCCCATTTTTTTTACAGTAGCTTACTTGGAAAGTCCCCTGCTTATAATTAAGGTTTCAAGGCCACATCAGCATGCTTTTTGTCAAGGTGTCCAAAAAGGCCATAAAAAAAGTGAGACCAATACTTGTACATTCACTTTATTGGGCGTTGATGTGGAATCACATGATTGACTACTTTTTAGATCAAAGGAATGCATTTTGTTTAATTATGAAGTCATCATCAACACTAACAACTTTGAAGTCACAACTATTGGTCCAATATTAATAAAAATATTGGACATTATATAAACTAGGGGAGAGGGTTCAATTGTCGTGCAGGGTCTAATAGTCGTGCACTCAATTGTGATTATAATATCCAATCTTACCACATATTTATACTATATATTATAAATAAATAGTCCAAATGTAAATTAAAAAAATAACCAAATGTTAATCAAAAGTGGACCCATACTCAACACATAAGAACCTCTCAATGTTATATTAAAAAAACATAAATACATTCATGAAGAAGTAAAATAAGTATTTTTTTGTCTCAAATAAAATATCACAACTATCCACTATAAGTGTCACATTTAAAAAATAAAATGCTCAATTAATAAAATAAGATACTCATTTAAACAAGTATTGTTATCATAGTGAAAAAGCATTGGGATAGCAATGTACAAGCATTGGAGTATTTTATATTAATAGTTTGTCCTACCACAAATATAAAAGGTGAGTACAATAAATACCATGTATTTTTTCATTAAATGTTAAGGATTTTCAAAAAAAATTAGTGTTCAACTATTGGTCCATTTTTGTTTGATATAAGTTGTATTTTAAATAATTATGTGTTGTTTTTATAACAACAAATAGTTTTTTTGTGTTCAACTATCCGTCTATATGTGTTGAATATAAAAGTTAGAGATATCAAAGATTTATGGTTACCAATAAGTATTTGGTCCATTTAGGTTGCATATAGATTTATTTTAAATAAAATATGATATTTTACAAAACAACAAACAGTATTTTTTTGTTCAACTAGTGGGGTTCTCATGATTAAATTTTGGTCAAATTTTTTAAAAGTCAAATTTTAGACACTTCTCAATAGACGTGCTAATGTGGCGAATTGGATGATGAGTCAAACCTCTAAACTTTAGTTAGCCTGCACAACTACTGGCCCCTCTCCCCTGCTTGCTCTTAGCGGAAATATAAACTACTTGCTCTCAGTCCTCTCCCCTCCTCTCCCCTAAAAAGGCAAATAATTACACATGGTTACGATGGAAAAGGTGGAAAAGAATGTCGATGGCATTCCGCTGCTGCGTAGGGTTCCTTGGCACCTTATCATGGATTCGTAAAGATTCTCAGAGATGGAGGCGAAGACCAGATTCTTGCGCGGCTGGATCTCTGTGGAGGAGATAACAATGAATGCCCTAGGATGGGAGGCGAGATGAAGACTGGGGCAATATCTCTCGTTCATGTGGAGATTTTTGTAGGAAATCGATTTTGCACGTAGATACAACCTTTGTGCCGCCTCTCCTCAAATTACTTAAGACCGCATCTATTTCTGTCACCGGCTCTAAAGGCACGTCTTGGTATCTCCAAATCCTGATGCTCATGATCCCAAAGTGCCGCCCAAAATGGTTGATGGTGCTAAAAAGGGCCCATAATTTTTCGAGGATATTCCTTTGACATTTTCCAAGTCCCCTCTCGTGTTAGGCTTTTCGAACAACAAATAGACTCGGCAGTTAAATTGACTTGCTCTGCTATCTGTCATGCAATGCGAAGGAAGCCATCATTAACAGAGATCGATATGTGGATCAAGGCCGCTTGGTACTCCTTCACTAATCCAGTGATGCCCACTTTACGATGGCTTTTTGGTTGTTAAATTTTCAATCTCAAAAGGAAAGACATTTTGTTTTGGTTAACGAACCAGGGCTTTCTGGGAAGAATGGCATCTTCATATGTCCACGTCATTCCCTCTTTAACCCATCGGAGTTGGTTTTTAAGCAGGTACTATGCTGGATTAGACTCACTAATCTTCTCCTTGTTATTCGAAATGCAGGAGTGCTGGAACTCCTGGTGGACCAGCTGTGGACATTCATTAAATTGGCTCGGACTTCAGTAGATTTCCAGAGCCTCTATGTCAGTGTAGTGCATTGATCGACTTCTCTAAATCTCTTCAGCATTCCATTCAGAGTTATTCTCCTCTTGGCTCCTCCCTCACTTGCAAAGAAAAAAATATATTAATAATCGAATGGGCAAGAAAGTATAGCAGTGGTTTAAAACTCAAAAAGATGAGGTAAACACTAACATTAGTTTAATGGTTTAACCAGTGCAATATACCACCTTATTCGGAGATGTTTTTCAAAACATTGTAACCAGTGGGCAAGAAAGCAACGCAGCGATGTGAACTCTAGATCAGCACGAAGTTTTCAATACCATTATTTTTCATATGGTATTGCTTGTGAAATACATCATGGATGTTTTCATAATATTGTAACAGTAATATTATCATCTTCAGTAATTTATTATGCCTACTGGAACGTGTTTTAGGTATCAAAATATGGTCTTTCATTCGCAAGACCTTAACATTATTAAAAGGGGTCCCTTATATGCAGGATCACGTAGTGCTTTAAGGGATACACCTTAATCAATGTTATTACATAAGCATGGTCAATACTCGATGCTCTATGGTAGTAAACCACATATCAAGGAAAAGGTTGGGAGCTAAATGATCTTTCTCTATCTATCTTGCTGCTGCACCTCTATAGTAACATTGTTTGTAATAACACTTCGTGCCCTAGTTTCTGATGCTGGATTTATTTGTTTTGTGATCTAATTTTTTTGTGTTTTTTGAAAATGCTTATAGCAAAATAAAATGCAAAACATAAAGGAAATACAAGCAACTATGAAATCAACTCCTCCAAACTATGTTTTATTGCTCAATATTCAAGAGAATAGTCTATTACAAGCATACCCGAAATAAATAGATGGCATGCAGTTGCTGTTATTCACTTCCAGCCAAAAAAGCAACTCAATACTGATTCGATTCTCCCTCTGCAGGCTGCCTTTTTTATAGCAGATTGTATAGAAACCCCTTATGCACCAAGAAAATGATGTAGTCTAACCCAAGGAGGGCTTATTTCTACAGCTGCTATTCAAACCCTTAAACAACCAATAAAATTTCCACCAACACACCTATAGAACCCCTACGTACCAAGTTGAGATGGCACAGCAGCAATAATTAACTACCTTCAAGATATCTTTAATGCCCTTTAAAATCTGCAAGTAGATTAACTTTGAAAACCCTTTTGAAATCCCTTGAATATTGTAACAGCACTGTAGTGGCACTATTCACGGGTACTGTAGCAATTTACTATTCACGGCTATTGTAGTGTTTACTGTAGTAGCCAACAATAAATAATTTCCAACAAAAACTTCATCAACAATCACAATCCAATACCTCCAAAATAACTCCCAAATAAAATATATAGACCTTCATAAGAAATTCGAATTTCTCCAAAAAGGCAATTTAATAATATTAAAATATCATTTATTTGCATTTTTTAATATTTCCTTCGACTTAAGAGTTGGAGCTAAAAATTAATTCATTTATTTGGCCCCCTTTTAATGACGTTTTGACCCTCAAGTTATAATATTAAGTTATAACATTAAAATATAATTTCTTAATTAATTAATGTCATTTGAGCCAAATAACATTAATAACTTCTTAAATTCATCATTTCTCAACACACCATCTGAACTGGGGACTCATCTGATAATTCTCCATTCGATCACATGCCTTACTAAAAATAGTAAGGATCCCATTCTGTCCAAGTCCAACTTACTATAGTAAGTTGAGCCAACTGAGTCCCGGAAGCCTCGAGCGAAAGCCAAAGCTACAAGTATTTGAACACTAGAGACAATACAATCCCCCAGAAGACCCTCTAACCAACCCCATTAGCCTATAAGAGTCAAATTATAGGCTAATCTCCTCTGACAATTGATGTCAACAAAAAGGGGACATTACATTGTTGCAAGTGTTGTTTTCACCCTAAACAGTTGACATAAGAAAGATAGAAGGGTAATAAATTGGTAATAACCTCCGAGTACAATTTCTCTCAATTAGGGGCAGCCTTCTAATGATTATGAAAACAAATGTTATAAAAAGGCTAAAGCATGCTACACTACTGTGCAATACGGAAAACATGCTCTCTTATTATTATCAAGCCTATAGAAATTTGTATAACAAATCTAATGACCAATAAAAAAGGAAACGCAACAATCAGCTAAAAAACATGACAGCTTTAAAAAAACACAACTCTAACCAAGAGATAAAGCTCTAAGGTGGACACTTAGCAAAGAGATAAGAGCCAGAGGTAAAACAAGAATCTTAAGTAGCGGTGCGCAGAAGAAAATACAAACAAATATTGTTGAGCTTGTAGGCAGGTTGCTGACTATACATGTAATCACATAAGATCCTGCCACGCCAAATATCTTTTAAGCGTCTCAACATAGAAAAGGAAGGTTCCAAATCTTGTTTTCAATAAACCCTATGGAGTTGCTTTTCTTTGTTGACATGTTTGAAAGATATTTGATGCAAGATTTAGAATCTAATCAAGAGTTTTGCTACATTGTACGCGGTGAATCTTTTTACTGTATGCTTTTATAACTTATCAACCAGAACAACCGTGCATATAATCAGTTATAAATGTAACCGCTCAATTTCTTAAAACAGTGAATTTGAAGTTTTACCCCGTGTTGAACTTCTTGTAAGACTTGCACAAAGTTACCACATTTAGCCATCTCTATCCATGAATTTAAATCAGCTTTGCAAACAAAACGTGTGTACAACTCTTGATTTGGGTGAGTTTCGTTATCAAAGAAACACACCAATGATCACATATTTCTATTATGTGACGTGCACATTGGGAAACTCACCGAACAACCAATACACACCAGTTACCATGTATTGCATAGACCGTCATAATAGTCTAGTATTAGTATATCATCATATAATATACAGTAAATTCTACAGTATAACATACAATATGACTTAATATTTCCAGGGATTAACTTAATATGCCAATGGTATTGCACCTGCATTCACAAGGTACTATTAAACACCTCTAATTTCATTTCTACCTTTCAAATTTATGTTTTTGACATACCCTTCTCCGCATGCTTCCCAACCCCCAATTCCTATACATATCAGATTAATTAAATTATCCTCTTTTTGCTAGTACTGAAGAGACATATTTGGGTAACATTTTGGTTATTTAAAAACCCTCAATTTGCACGCACATAACATGGTATTGCTTTATTGGTGAATATCCCAGTAATAAGGTATCGCTTTAGAGGCAAATCTCCCAAGAGTAACATATACCATAGTATATAGTAGCAAAATTATGCAAGAAATTATGATATCTTGCAAGTAACTGTCACTCAGCTGGTTTAGCAATCCAATCATAATCAGATCGTTGTTCTTTTGACCATACTTGGGTACAATTCCCAAGGGACCAAAAGAGGCAAAAACTCACAATTTAATCCCAATTTAGCATGAAATTAAAAAACAGCATATTTTTCTATTTTTATTAATGTTACAGCATTTTTTCCCAATTAGATCCCAATTGATTGAAAAAATCTGTCTTTTGGTTTGCCAAGTTAAATACAAGAAAGATTTTTGCTACTATGATATATACACATGTCAAAGGACTGGCATATAGTTGGAGCTGTTAAGAAAAAATCTGCATGTGTAACAGATACCCATCCTACTCACAGAAATAGTCAGTAACATTGGTGGCACGCATATTTAGTATCTATAATTGTAAGCAATCAATGAAATGCATTTGGAAAGGGGAAGCATTAGGTTTTGGCCAGCATCAGTGGACCGAGAGCTTTAATAGACTAAATCAAATACACAATTTGCAACACTACAAAATAACAAAGGTGCTCAATATTGTGCATCAAAGCACAGTATCCGGAATTGACCAAGCAGCTGCAGCAAACAATATCTGTAGTTCTCCTGTACTTTATATCACACATATGATGCTACATTGGAAAAACATCTACTCACCTATGTTCAAAGCTCTGCAAATATGCCATTTTAATACAACACCACTTTGCACTAATTTCATCGGTAGTACCTCAGTAACCCAACAATACCTGTATCCTTCTTCATTAGCAGGTCTCTAGACAGCTGTGAAAGAAATAATTCTCCCATTGTGTTGAGAGCATCTCTGCCATCATCCTTAATTGCTTTTCTCAGCAAGGATAATGTAAATCGCTCTTTCAGTTTCTGCCCACCAGAATTATATTAAATTTCCATACCCATTTGCATTCATTGAATCCTTTGATTAGTAATCCTGTGCCATTGTTGAAAGAAACAAAATTACAGCCCACTCTTTTGTTCTCTGCACATTGATTTAAACTCATCCAGTGTTCCTCATGCCTGCAGCTATGCCATTGATGGTGATGAGTAATGCATCACGAAGTTTAGGGTTGCTTACATCTTTTCGGAGGCGATTCAATATTTCCACTTGTATCATATTTATAGGATTTAAAAAAGGAAGTCTGCTTTCAATCAACCGCTTTAGACTTTTGTTGTTCTCAGAGAGTTTTTCATGGCCACTAACAAGCAGCACATAATTTTCTGTCTTACAAAAGGTTTCTCGCAACTCTACACCTAGTTTTCGTCTAGAAGGAGATACTAGAACTTCATCATAGTGCTTAGCAATGGGAATATCTGCCTTTGCAAGAACCATTTCAATTAAGTCAATTGTGGATTGGAAAAATGGCCATTCTCTGTACATGGCTTGTAGTTCTTCTTTATATCCTTTTGTGCATGCAGCTTCAAGGCCTGCTCCCACACCAAGCCATGCAGGCAATACAAATCTAGTTTGAGTCCATGCAAATATCCAAGGAATTGCCCGGAGATGCCCGATGGCCAAAGATTGTTTGCGCCTTGTTGGTCGGCTTCCAATATTTAGGTTACCCAGCTCTGCTTCTGGAGTGGCTTCATGGAAATACTGTAAAAACTGTTCATTTTCATAGACAATGCTTCGATAATGTTTGCTACTTATTTCTGATATCTCTTCCATTACCTTCCGCCAATCTGCACAACGAGGTGAATCAGGAGGGTGTAAAGTTGCAATCAAAACAGCAGTTGTGTAGATTTCTAGTTGGCGCACTGCCGTTTGTGCTAAACCAAACTTTGCCTGGACCATCTCTCCCTGCTCAGTGGACCTAAGAGTTCCCTGTGTCAAAAATAAATCTTTCAGTCCAACGGCACAAAACGTTTAGATTGTCTCTTCTATGGGTAAAGAGATAAATTTTGTAATGAAATACCATGACAGAACCAGGTGGTTGCGATTGAATGGCAAGATATGTTGGTCCACCACCACGACCAATACTTCCTCCACGACCATGGAAAAGTGTAACTTTAATCTGAAATTCTTTGCAAGCAGCTACAACATCCTCCTGTGCTTTATATAATTCCCAGGCTGCAGCAAAGCGCCCTGCATCTTTACCTGAATCAGAGTAACCAACCATGACCTGCAAGCAGGAATCCATGTCCATCAAACCAGAGGCCAACATTATGAAACTATAATTTGTCATTACTCAAACTACCTCTTGATGCCCATTATGATTTGCAATAATGTGGTCTCGGTACCAATCTATTGATAATAACTTCCGAATTACTGACCCAGCCCCTCTCAAGTCTTTCACAGTTTCAAATAGAGGTACAACACGCAAGCTGTCAAATGACAACTAATGATTACAAGCGTGTACAAGAAATCCATTAGAAAGTGAATACTGTTTGCAAATGTTTTAGAACCAAAAATATGCAAATTTAGATTCCTACATGTTGTGAGGACAAGGTCTTCCCAGCTCTCCGGTCACTGCTAGACGTGCATCTTTCTGTAGTAGCTCAACAGCAAGAATATCACTGGCCTGTCATTCATTTCCAACAATCTGTGAAAAAATAATCTCTTGTTTTTTATCGGCCCAGAATTATGGCCAATATTTTGAAATGCAATTCATCGACCCAGAAGTCATGCTATTCAATACTTGTGATAACTAAATTTAGTATCTCTCTTATACCAACATTGTGAATAACATATAGTCATCTTCCAGTTCTAGGGCATCTTAAGAAGATGATGTTTTCATTGCGAAAATATATAACAAGGAAATATGACACATATTAAAGGGACCGATGATTACCTTTGAGGCCATTGAAATAACATATGCTCCAAGGGATTCACTGCCTAATTCTGCAGCCACACGAAATGTATCTAAAACCTCCCTCACATCGGAGGAGACCTGCAACAGAAGATTATAAAATGCTCATCATATCATACCTGCCAAAATAATTAATTAAATATGAATTGCACATAATATTAAAGACTGAATATTTTCATAACTTGTGATTAACCACAGCTCTCATACATAAAAAATGGGAAATGATTAGTCAGCTTGAAGAAGACTATAAAAGTGTGAGATGATTGAATCTATCAATGTTAAGTGACTCCTGACCACTGGTATAGTTCTCTTCTGCATGCCGAATAGCATTTCAATCACAAATGAACCTTATAGAACTTGTGTACTCTCTCATTAACATTGCTCACAACTCAAACTATAACCATTTATCATGCAATAAGCTACAAGACAAGGGACAAAAAACATTTAGAATTTTCTTAAAAGCATAAAATAGGACTAACTAATATGTACAAACAACCAGTGATAACTTTAATAACACCCCCTCAAAAAAAGATATGAAGTCCTAGCGAATCTTTCATTTTTTTTGGAAAAAATATTAAGTTCTATTGGCGAATCTTTCCTTTTTTTCAAAAAAATATTAATTTTATTGGCAATTTTTTTATATCACTAAAATTTTGGAAAATCTTGAAAATTAATAAGAAAATGCATTAATTATGATGGCGAATCCATCCAATCTAAAGAAATAATTCTCATTGAAAAGTAGGGGCCCAAGGGTGGAAATTATCGATGGGTTTAAGGGGTAGACCTAAGTTACCGGTTCGGGTACGGGTACGGGTACGAGTACGGCGATATGACAATTTTTTTCCTTGGGTATAGGTATGGGAATATATATATATCATGTATGTATATATACATACACATATAACATATATACATACATAAATACATACATATGCATATACATTTAATAGCAAACCATACTGAATGTCTCAAAAAATCTAGCATTTCCTATTACTGCACCAGTTACCTACCTCTTTATGTATGTATGTATCATGTATGTATATATACATACACATATAACATATATACATACATATACATATATACATAGTACATACACATATGCATACATAAATACATATATATGCATATACATTTAACAGCAAACCATACCCAATGTCTCCAAAAAGCTGGCATTTCCTATTACTACACCAATTACCTACCTATTTATGTATGTATCATGTATGTATATATACATACACATATAACAAATATACATATATACATACACATATACATACATAAATACATACATATGCATATACATTTAACAGCAAACCATACCCAATGTCTCCAAAACGCTGACATTTCTTGTTAATGCACCACTTACCTACCTATTTCTTGTTAACTTACATAAAAAAATGCTTTAAAAAATTACTGTTTTTTTGTGTTTTTTTTGGGGAACCCTTGGGTCCCCCTGGGTTCGGCTGGGTTCAGCCCAAGGTACTTCCCAGGCAACCTAAGAAGGACCCTAGAAGAACCCAGAGAAGAACTAGCAAAGAACTAGGACCAAAACCATACCCACACGGGTACAGGGGGGAAAAGAGAAGAACCCAGTAATGGAGGGGTAGACTATAATATTTACTTGCTGCCATTGTTTTAAAATATAATCTAATGGCTCTCATTGTATTCTGCAAGGTAAAATGTAATCACAATCTGCAATTCTCATGGGGCCTGAAATTTCTTTTGGATCATTGATCTAACGATCCTCGTTGTATTCTGCAAGGTAAAATGTACCTACAATCTATAATGCTCATGAGGGCCAAAATTGTGGGCCCCATGAGTAAAACAAATCACAGGTACATTTTACCTCATGGAATAGAACAAGGGCCATTAGATTTTGTAAATCAATAGTGAAAACTAAAGATTGGAAATATGGCCCTAAAGCAACTAATAATTATGATATACTATTGGTGAATTATTATAGATTTCTACAATAATTTATAAAATTTGGGTGGATCTAATCTAATCATGTATAGAATATTGTGGCAAATTTTTGAGTTAAAATCTTTAATATAATAAATTCTTTGGTGATTTAAATAAGACTTTAATAAAATTTTGTAAAAATGTGGTGATTCAAGTCACCTTATAGCTGGAACTATTAGCCAATTGGCGTGAATATTGGCCACTAAAAAAATCACTACAAACAACATAGAGTAACTTGCTTTTTAAAGCCATTAAGTAATATATTAGGAACTTACTTGCAAAATATCATCAAACAAAAACAATAACACAATGCTTCAAAAATAGTTGCAATATGCTTATATTCATTAATCTAGAACAAGTATCGTAGGCCTCTTTAAGGAGGCAACCTCCTTGAGAGAAAAATTCCAATACAAATTATGATTCCAAGATGCCACTCTACTACTTGATGCTCCAACATATAAGCATTACAAAAGTGACATATGAAGTACAACTCATGTGGGATAAGTCCTTTGCTATTGTACCTACTGTACAGTCCAGACTCATTGATCTATTTGTGGACATCAATGTATTTTCTTTCTTTCTTTCTCACTCTTTGATGACTGTTTATAGTCTCCTCAAGGATCTCTTTTAACTGGGCATCTAACTTTAGAGGCTCTATTCAAGCATATTATGGAAACACTCTATTCAATACTTTCTTAATGTCAGTTAGGTTGCATTTAAAGATGTGAATTACATTCATGTACTAATTTTTTCAATGGAAGAATATACAATTAATACATGTTACAAATCATTCACAAACCCAAACTAAAATATGCATTGTGGAACAGTATTGAAAGACCAAAAAGTGTGCTATTTACCTCAATGGTTGGAGGAACAAGAGGCCGCTTGCCTTGGAGTTCAGTTACAAGAAAGTCTAGCTTCTTTTCTTCATCCCATTCACTGTATGTGCCCATGTCTAAATACTCCGTAATGGCATCCAACGTTTCAGAATGTTTACCAGATTCCTAATCCATCAAAATATGATAAATGTTACTGTCAGAATTCTTACACTCTTGATTTTAATAAATTCCAAAATTATATACAATTGCTACCTGGCGCAAGTCAAGTTTCATTAATATCATTCCAAAAGTTGCCACTCGTCGAATAAGGTCTGCAAGGCGTCCCTCTGCTAAGATATCAGAGCCACAAGATTGCTGCAGACCACAAGTACAAAATTAATTACACGCATTCAAAATATAGGACAAGAGACAAAAGGGCCTAATCATAACAAATAGTCCAGGAAATACCATCGATTCGTAGCAAAGCATCAATGGTTCTAACAGTTGTGCCAGTGTTTCATAGTACTGAGAAGGATCATAATCAAAACTACAATGACTGCCCTCCAATATCTCTTCCATCCTCCTCCGTGTTCTAATAAGCTTTGGAGTTACATGGATAAAGATACAGAAATATGAGATATAAATATCAAAAAACTCTAATTGAATTGTTCGGAATCCAAATCCAATGTAATGTGCACCTTATACTCAAGGCTAGCAAATAGAAATTCAACTCAAAACATAAAAGAATAACTACAATCACATATATACAATGTTTAATGCCTACAACACATAAGATCTGAAGAACAAAAAGATGTTCATGTAAAAGCATGAACATAATCTTTTCTAGCGACAAACCTTTTCTCTTACGTGCCCAAGGACAACTCTGTAAGGACCAATATTTGTAAGCTGAGTAATACTTGGATAAAGAATTTTATCAAAAGTGGATTTTCCCACATTGGATTCAGCTGACTTCCTTTGAGAGCTGGCAACACCAAAGGCTGCTGCATTATCAGTGGAAACTGGTATACTCCTTGTTCCACTTGAAGATAAACTGGGAGGAACCATGCCTGTTCTGTTATCCACCTCTAGATTTCCATTTTCAAACTCATATGAACTTGGGAAAGAGGAAACCTGAAAGGTACTGCTGTGGTCTGTCAATGGGAACTCTACAATGGATGGCTGGGATTCTCCATCATTGAATTCTACTCAGAAAAACAAAAACAAACAAGTGAGCAAAGAACATGATGCTTTGTGGTCAGTGTATAAAACATGCATCATTGGTGGAAAAATGTTTAGAATGGACACATGCACATCAGAACATTGAAAAGACAACAATAAAAGCTACAAAAAGGTTAAGATACACATGGATAACAAAATATGAAAAATTTTAAACAAATATATTTCCAAAACAGTGTGCTGTTAGTAATGGAAAAAGTGAAGATCAGTCAACCAAACTCAAAGCAATTTTAGAAGATACAGTTAAGCAGATATGCTTGTATTAAGCTACCTTTTGTGTTAATAAATCATACATTGAACATTCAGATATGCACAAAGTACTAGTCATTATGTATTAAAAAAACTCTATGAAATAAAATATTAATTGTGCCTTTATCAGCATAAGCTGCAGCCACATGATATTGCATTAGACAATATCCTTGTATGATTATAATTTATAGATGACTAGTAAAGGCAACCCTTGGATGGCAGTTGTAGCAGTTACAAAATTCAGGAGAGATTTGAAATACTTTTGCATGTTCTAGTAGGGTAAGACATGTTAATCACACAAGAAGTGACCTCTAGCTGATTCTTGGCTCTATACACAGATGACTCCTATGGTGATTGCATTTGCATTTGCATGATGCAAATTTGAAAAATATTGACACAGGTTTGCTTTCACTGCCTACCTGATGAGCAGGGCATGGCTGTTATGCCACTTAAACTAGGGTACTGCCATATATTTGGTATAATTTAGATGGCATTTTCATGCTCCATAAATAACTACATCATGTGCCCATAATGTATAGATTGGGTCTTTGTTAGTATGACCTATGGATTTGGTATGTCCTAGGAAGTTAAGTAATAAGGATCCTTTGGACCTGGTTGCAACTAAGTTAATAGATATTGCACATAAATCTGAACAGAAAAATGAAAACTGTGCATTAGTACATATATGATATATGCTACTAGTAAAATTGAAATAAACCGGGCACTCGGAGACTCTACTTCAAGAGAAGGTGGAAAAATTGGCAGAGCCATAAGGTGAAACATCTAGGAAGTATAAGACAATATTTTGTAATAAAAACATGCTTCTGCAATCAAACAGGAATTAACCCAAACAATAGAGTTATCTAAGTGAGGATCAAGCTTACAGATCAATGTTGCTCATAAGACATAAAATAGGAGGAAAATTTTATACAAACCACAGTTTAGGAACGAGTTTGGTGTGCAGATAGAATGAGAGCTACTTCAGCAATGCATGTTCAGACATACCTGTGCATGCTGGCATGTCTGCACCAGCTGGAAGTTGAGTTGGTAAGACCAGACCCTGGTTATTTGAATGCTTAGAGGCCCTGTGAATAGGCTGCTGGGATCCATTTTCCTGACGATGCTCCTCAGATTCCTTTTCTAAAAGATGCACATTGCATAGAAACTTTAGATGTATTCTAGGAAAGAGTTAGCAAAATGCAAAACCATAAGCTTGTTACTTGCAATGTCACCAGCAGACACATGAATCCACACGGGAAAAAAAAACATTGGAGACCAAATTACCAAATGAAGAAAATAGCTACACAAACATGAAAGTAAATGAAAGTTAAGACTACAAAAGCATACAAACAAAATGAAATCTTTTATAACCTTGTAAAAGAGAACCTATATGTGTACAGAAAGAAAAGCACCTAACTTATCTTCAAGATCCAATGAAAATGTGGAATCACATGGAATCCATGCAAAACGTGAAGGTGCAAAGACTAAAATGCAGGAGAAATGCTAAAAGGCATAGTTGCCAAAAAAAATTCACACTCTCATTTTGCAAGACTGAATTCTAAAGAGCACGTATTCATAATTTACAGCTATTTTATAGTTTCGTAATAGAGACTGGTGAAGATTCATTATTGATATCTTAGCACTAACAACCAGGTTAAATAATTAACCTAAGTTACCAGTTGGGGTTTGGGTTCAGGTTCAGGTACAAGGATTTGGATACACCAGTATGGCAAATTGTTTGGGTAGTTTGGTACGTTTTGGGTATATCCATACAAAAAATATATATAAAAATCATCGATATATATATATATATATATAGTTTAGCCGAAAAACAAGAATTAATTTAAGATAACTGGATAACATGCATTATATCCCATGCAGAATACAAAGCATTCAACAATGGGCAGGGGTAGAGAGAAAGCTCAGAATCTAAGATTGCAAAAGTTCATATACATTGGACATTAAAGACCCAGAACTAAAGTTCTGAGAAATATTAGAATTCAATAATATTATAATAACTCTTAGGAACTAGCAAAGGGTCTGCAGGTTATGAAGATTGTTGCCTAGTCCATAAGGTATAGGACTTGTAATGAACTTCAATGAGTTCCAGAATTTGAAAAGATTGAAGATCCGTTGACTCCATTCTAATTCACAAAAAGCAACAAATGAAGTTTGAAACCAGATGCTGTCAAAAGCATTTTTGTGCATGCTATCCCTGTATTTATTCTCCCAAGAAAATTGGATCTAGTTACCAAGGCTGCAGCTTGCTCAGATAGAGACCAAGAAGAGTTCTATCAGGATCCACAAAAACCGTGCCAAATGCCCATTGTTGGTCATTAGGGCTATAGAAGTTGACATATTTATCATCTTGAATACATCAATGGAAAATGCAATTAATGATATCAAATCTTCACAATCCATATTGTAAATTGTTCAATGATTTCTGGATTTGATTGTGTCCAATATTTTTGCATCAACGTTTCGGATCACACTCTGCGATCCATCATCAGGATGCAGAAGAGAGCAAAAGGAGTAAAAGTTAATATGGAAAATGCAGTTAATATTGTTACTTGGAAAAACACATGGATTCTCTGTGGTATGTTCTGGGTTCTACATTTGCAGCCCAGAATTGCCCAGGTATATTACTTGGAAAAATCAATGGATTCTCCATGAGTACGTTCTGAGTTCTGCATTTGCAGCCCAGATTCACCTGGGTAACCCACATGTACCCAGGCAAATCTGGGCTGCAAATGCAGAACCCTTTCCAAACCATACCAAACCCAAACCCAAATCCAAAAAAAATCGTACTTGAATCCAGGCTGCAGGGGAGCAAACCAGTAATAGAGTAATTAACTAATGATGACTACACCAAGTGCTCTCTTTTTTTACACTGAAATAATTTTCCATGAACTTGGAAAAACAAAAATGAGTGAAACACACTAGGTACTCGAAACTATTTGATGGAAGAAATTGCCAGCAACATTTCAATTTGCAGAACTTCTGAGAAGCTAATATTCTTATGTCACACCTAGGTTAGATTCATAACTTAAGTTTGGAGTCACTAACTCACATTAAAAGACAGTACTGAGCCCATACTCTTTCTTGTTAAGCAATTAGAGATTCTTAGGCCCTCTATATCATTGCAATACTGTACCTTTCACCTGATCCTGTTAACACTCCCAAATCCCTACCTATGCACCACAATATACCACCACATGTAGCACAGATTTTCAAAGACTTTCATTACATATATGCCAATGCTTGTGTGGCTATCAAAAGCCTTTGGCCTTTGGTTCCTCCTCTTGTTCTGATTGTCGATCTTCAGTCCATTTGGATTTTCATGATTTTTTGGAATTGGTGTGCCAAGAGTCTTTTTAAGACTAGCAGACCCCTTTGTAATCTGTTGCTATTTTAATTTTATTTTTTTCCTCGTGTTAAAAAATATATATTTTGGCCTATATACACCCCAGATCACACCTTGCATTATTTTGAATCTTTGTTAACAATATTTGTTTTAAATGTTTCAGGTTGAGCTCCATATTTCAACTCCAATTCATTTTAAGGGATTTATTAATCATTTTCCTTGGCAACTAGAGTGAGAAGAAATATCAAATGCCTAAATCTCTACATGGAGTGCATAAAACAATTCAAAAAGTATTAAGACAGTTGAAATAAGAAACAAAATATCTAGGCTTCTATGCATACTAATTAAGGTAAGTTTTAAAAAGAAAGAATATCGTATAGGCAAAATTTGCAAGAATATCGTACACATGCATGTTTGTAACTTAGATGACTAACCATAATCATCTTTTGGAAACTAGTGAAGTTCAACATGAAACTTACTGTCTGATAACAAATGATAATGATAAATAAGACAGGATTTACCATCAAAAGAAATTTGAAAGTGTATAATAAAACAAAAAAGTCCATAATTAGATCAACAACATTAGACAAAGCAACATGTTACACACAAATTAAAGACATTAAGCTTCTGCAGTCCATAATCACTGAGGAAGGATTTTCAGGAAAAACTGAGTATAAAGATTTTGACGATCTATGTTTTAGGTGACAGACGTCATCAAATACATTTTTGAATTAATTTGTTAAGCATGTAGACTAAAAGTTGCATGATAGAGAAGGTAATAGACGTAGCAACATTGCAAAGACATTTTCAATATTATACATAAAGGCTCAAAGCATATGTAAGTTGAAAAACCTTTTTTCAGGATTTCATATGCCACTTTTGCCAATTTGTCACTGCATCTGTTCATTGAAAGTTCAAAACGCAGACTATCAATTTCCCGAATGTACAAATCAGCTGCCATCCAACGAGCTAAGAAACAGACATCTCTAGTAACCTGCAAGTTATACAATACAAAGATTTTAGGGTAGCCTTTCCTCAAAGTTGCCATGTGCATGCATTTAAGTGCTTCTCCTTGATAAGATTTTGCAAGACAACAAAAATCATTTATGTACACTTATAATACAATATCCCATATACCTTCCATAAGAAAATTTTACATTAAAAAGTAATAGTTAATTATATTAGGAGGTCTTACACTATTGCTATGAGGCAACATATTTTGAGCTTTTAAATTTTCTCTGGATAATAATACTGCTCATGCTCTAAGTACCTTGGCAGTTACATTTGGATTGCCGTCTCTGTCACCTCCCATCCAAGAACCAAATCTGACAGGAGTGCAAGTTAAAGGAAGGGGCTTACCAGTGTGCTGGAAAATGATTTTAACATAGCATTAGTTCCAAAAGATAATTTTTACAAGACCATATCCAAAAAAACAAATGTATAGAAAACCTCTGCTGAAGCTACAATCTGATTCTTAGTTGAAGAATCCAACCTTTTTTAAGGCAGCACTAACTCGACGCAGATAATGAGGTACAGCTTTCCAAAGGGACTGCTCCACAATATTCAAACCTGCAAATAGGTCAGATGATTAATATTCATAAGTGAGTAAACTATAAATGAGTCTTTCTTAGACTCTAGTTCTGATACTCACCACCTCGTGCTTCATCTGTAGGTGTAGGCTTGCGACGCCTCAACTCATCAGTCTGCCATAAGCAAGTAATCTCCCTCATCTGCACAGTAATCTTACTAAGCATATAAAGATAATAAAAGATAATAGAAGACAACATAAGTAAATGGATCAAGAAACTCAAATGACTACCAAATCTTCAATCAACATTTCTTTGTCTTCATGGCCCAGGTCTGGTCGGTCATTATATTCCAAAAGATGCTGCACAACATTAAAAAGGTCATAAATCCCAAATATGCTTCCTGTATGGGAAATGTCCATAAATACCAAAAGTAAAGTACTCACTACTTTTGAAATAATTTCCAAAAAATATTTTACAGAAACCTATATATGGTAGACATTATGGTAGAGACATACACGTCCTCATCTAATTAAGTCCCCTTTTGGGCATTTCCTTGACAAAAGAAGTAATTAACCGTGTGGGAAGCTGCCACAACTAAACTGAGATGGACAGAACAGCTGGATTGGGAAGAGTAATTCAAGCACATATCAAAAAAGTAAGAAAATCTCACTATTTCAGTAATGGAGCAAAAGCACTTACTTAAAAGAGGATCAGATAAGCTATTCCACTACTTCATGCAGTTGATTCACTCAGAGACATGCCAAGCCCTAAAATAATGATTTTGTGAAGAAAACAAATTTCATAGTACACAGAAGGCCTCATCCTAATTGCGACAACAACCCACAGGTTGAGAGAACACTTAAAGGCCTGGGAACTCTTTTGAAAAGCAGAGATACAAGCTTCAGCAAGCAAAGATCTTGGTCTTCTCCTTTAGAAGAGAAATAAAAGAAATGGACTTTCTCTCAAAAGGGGAGTCTCCAAAAGTAGTTATATAGCCCATTTCATGGTCTAAATTTCTACACCAACCTCAATTGGGAGTCATGCAGTGTTGAGATTTTAGCTCAGATAGGAACTTCCCCATAGGTTCAGTGTGAAGGTGCAGAGAAAAGTTCAAGTGGTTTGAGTTAGTCTATTTTGCATTTCACTTTGAAGGACTCAAGTGAAAGCCTTTTATTTAGCTAAATAAGTCTAAACAAAGTGTAGATAACATTAGTGATTTAGACTTATCTTCCATCTCATCCTTATAAGTGATAAGGACACTTTTTGTAAGTAAAGGTGATTTTTAGAAGATTAAACTTTTAGCTGAATTAGTATAAAGATAGGAGCAAAATAGAAGTTTGATATACAGATTGTCCTTCGAAGGAATGAAAGACTAAGTTTTAGGAAGGACTGAAAAACTGTATCTAACATACCAGAACAACATAGTTCATGTTGTTGATTTCCGTGCAGCTGTGAGTAATATCAGTTGTGGAGGTTGCCTTGGAAGTTTTTTGAAGGAATGAAAGACTCATTTGAAGGTGTAATAATTTGTGTATGATTTCACATTTTGAAGTTTTCATAATTGTGTGATTTATGCAATGTTATTTAGCACACCAGGTATTTTGAAAATTCTTCATGGTATTCCAAGATAGATGAATATCTGCTAAGTATGGGCTTCAACCAAAGTGACACAGATTCTAATCTTTATTACATAGTTGTTGGGACTGATCTGCTTATTTTGAAACTACATGTAGATGATTTGTTCATTACAGGTGCAGAGCGGCTTATTGCAAGGTCCAAGACAAATTTATCTGTTGAGTTTGAGGTTAAGGACATTAGCCTAATGCATTACTTTTGGGGGTTAAAGGTTTGGCAAAGACCAAGAGAGATTTTCCTTGGGCAGGGTAAGCATACAATGGAGATCTTGAAGCAATTTCAGATGGATGATTGCAAACCTGTGGCCACACCTATGATCACTAATTAAAAGTGTGTAATATCTTCAAATTCGGAGGTGATTGATCCCATGTTGTACAAGAAGTTGATAGGTTCCTTGATGTATTTGGTCAACACCAGACCAAATATATGTTTTGTAGTGAACGCCTTGGGTTAATTCATGGTGGATCCCAGGCAAGAGCATTGGGTAGCAACAAAACATGTGCTCAAATATTTGAAGGGCACAATGGAGTATGGTTTGTGATATCTTGGAGATTGTGAATTTGTAAGGGTATACAAACTCTAATTGTGTAGGTAGTGCAGCTAATAGGAAGAGCACCTCAAGGTGTTGTTTTAGCTTGGGTTCGGGAATGTTATCCTAGTTTAGCAAGAAGCAAACTTCAATGGCACTAAGCACAATGGAGGAAAATTATATGGCCGCTAGTACCACTAGTTGTGAGGCCATCTGGCTTCACAAGTTACTTGCAGGGTTGTTTGATTAGGAGTTGGATCCCATGGTCATTGATTGTGATCATCAAAGTTGTGTCAAACTCTCAAAGAATCTAGTATTTCATGGTAGATCCAAGCAAATAGAGATCCAATATCACATCAATTGAGACAAGGTTCAAAAGGGAGTAGTTAAGCTCCAATATATCTCCACCAATCAGTAGTTAGCTCATATTCTGACCAAGCCCTTAGTAAAAGGGAAGTTTGAGATTTTTAGAGGCAAACTTGGATTGGTGCAGAATTCCTTTCTTGCTATGTGGGAGTGTTGAGTTTTTAGCTTGGATGGGAACTTCCACACAAGTTCAGTGTGAACGTGTGTGGCAAAGTTCAAGTGGTTTGAGTTAATCTATTTTGCATTTCACTTTGAAGGACTAAAGTGAAAGTCTTTTATTTGGCTAAATAAGTCTAAATAAAGTGTAGATAACATTAGTGACTTAGACTTATCTTCCATCTTGTCCCTATAAGTAATAAGGATACTTTTTGTAAGTAATGCTGAGTTTTTGGAAGATAAGATTTTTTGCTGAATTATTATAAAGATAGGAGCAAGATAGAGGTTTGATATACATATTGTCTTTCAAAGAAATGAAAGACTGATTTTTAGGAAGGACTGAAAAACTGTATGTAGCATACTAGAACAACATAGTTCATGTTGTTGATTTCTGTACTGCTGTGAGTAATATCAGTTGTGGAGGTTGTCTTGTAAGTTTTTGAAGGAATGAAAGACTCATTTAAAGGTGTTATAATTTATGTATGTTTCCACATTTTGAAGTTTTCATTGTCATGTGATTTACGCAAAGTTATTTAGCATTAATTGATAATCACCAGATATTTTGAAAATTCTTCATGCAAGACAAGACAATACAGGGAGGCTGGAATGTGTTGTACTCGAATATAGAATAAGTGCAGGAATACACAATTGTGGGATTAGAAGATGACTACAGTCTTGTTTGGGCTACCACCTCTATAATGCCCTACCTATGTGAGATTTGGGATGCTTTACATCTAGTTAAGTGAAGAGATATAGAGAATAAAAACTGTCTAATTACAAGCAGTTTCAGAATCATAGCCCTGGTCTCCCATGAAATTCTATAAGAAAAAACAGGTGCAGCTCCATTGGAGGCAGTAGGGATGATTTGTCTTCTAGACTAACTGAAGAAAAATGAAGCAATGAAAGAATAAACAATGGCCTAAAGTGTTGTTCAGAGAACAAGCACAAAAAAGGGCACTTGAGAAATAAAATAAGTGAATGAGAATGTAGATCATACACTTATGCAAAACACAAAACACAAATCAGGAAATCAAAAAAAATGTAAAGGGAAAATGCAGGTCATCAATGTGGACAAATAAGGTCATCAAAAAAAGAGGATACTACCTAATAGAATTCAACCCCACATATGAACATAACCATAAAGTTACCTATGGGCAAGGATCAAATGGGATGTGAAGATGCTAGTACCATAGTTGAGGACTACTTCACAGCAGCTCAAATGCAAGACTAGCAGATGGGTAACGCCTGAGGAAGAGTGGGAGCAGAGAATGTGGTTTTTTGTACCTCAAGATGAAGAGAATGGAATTACATCAAGAAGTGTTTAGCCTATAGCAACATCTAATCTAGTTTACACCATTTGCTCTTGGGTAGTACGGGCTTGATAGGTTATGAAAAATCCAGAACTCCGTCATCATCAGATGAATGGTGTGGTTCACAAAGTGTCCTCCCCTATCACTGGTGATCTATATTGGAATGTCGTACCTCATGACAATCTGCTCCTATATGAATCTTGCCATATTGATTGCAGTGTTTCCTGGCAACCTATGGAAACAACGATGTATCCTGCACCGAGGTAGTTGGCTGACTTTCAGCAAACTAATGAAATCAAGCCCCCACCTCTCGAAGAGTTCTTGGGGCTGAGATGGGAACAACATGTAATCTCTCTTTAGTGGTTTGCCAACTCCCTAGCAAGTATCACATCCCACCACCCATTCTCAACCATCAATGTGCAATGTCAGCCACCATAGACCCGCCAATAGGATTTTACAGGTTGTAGCATCCGGTCCCATGTGTCCTCGTGCAAGCCCTTCATGTGCTTCTTTAAGTACTCCTGGGATTTCCTACTCCATGACACATTAGAACATGGTCCGACCCCATTTTATATAACAATTCATTGATGAGTTGGAAAGTTTTACTCTTCAAAACTAGTTTTCTTCTCTCTCCCAATGACATTTCCTTCGGGAATGTAGAAGCGGAAAGGTATTCTCCAACGCTCTAGTACCATGGAGGTAGTGTTGCAATTTGGAATAAGTGGGCATCTGGGAAGTCTTCACTTACTCCCTCAAGTGGTTCGCCTTACTTGATTATGGACAGTTGGTCAACAATGACGTGACTTTTCTGTAGTCGGACAATAATAATGAATGTGAATTCTTGTAATAGCAAGAGCCATCTACTCACTCGTCCTTGGATTATTGACTTGTTCACCAGGTACATAAGGGCTTGATGATTGACGTAGAATGTAAAGGGGGTTGCCAACAAATACTGTATGAGCTTCTATATGACATAGACCATTCCCAACACTTACCTCTCTGTCATACTATAGTTCTTCTCTGCCTTTGACAATAACCAACTGGCAAAGAAGACTGAGTGGTCTAACCCTTGTGGTCCCACTTGTGCCAATATTGCTGCATTTGCATCATAGTTGGAAGACTCTGTTGGACTCGCCGTGGACTCGGCAGACTCGGGAGTCTACAAGCTGGCCAAGTCGACTCGACACGGACTCGCGGGCCAAGTCTTTGGCTTGGACTCCCGAGTCCTAGGCTCGAACTCCCGAGTCCTATGCCTGGACTCTTGTCGCGGCTAGAGGCTGCTTTCTCAGCTTTAAAACATGATTTTTTTCTTTTTGTTTTGCCGAGTCCCGAGTCCAAGTCCTATTTTGGGCTGCCGAGTCCGCGCCGAGTCCGAGTTTTCAAACTTTGGTTTGCATAGTTTGATGTGTCGATGTGTACATGGAACTCCTTACTCTAGTCCAGATATGCAAGGATTAGTGAACTTACTAGTCGTACCTTCAGGTTCATTGAAGGCTTTCTCTTGATCTTCTATCCATGTGAATGGTTGACCCTTCCTTATGAGTACATCGAACGGGTAGGATATATGGGAAAAAAATTTGATAAATCTTTTGTAATACCCAACATGACCCAGGAATGACTTTACTTCAGTGATGTTTTGTGGTGCTTCCATCTATACGATCACCCATATTTTGTCCAAAACAGTCTTCATTCCGGCTTTACAAACTATTTGCTTGAGCAATTTTCCCTAAGGTACCATGAAACAACACTTCTTCAAATTCAATGCCAATCTTGTTGCTCTACACCATTCCATACATTCTCGGAGAGCCTTCAAATGTGTGTCTTGGTCACTATAGATTGACCAATCGTCCAAGAATGCCTTAAATCTTCCCACTAACATTTTGTTGAATATGTGCAAAATGATTCTTTGAAAAGTTGTTGGAACATTGCATAGACCGAACAGCGTCCGATTGTATGCATACACTCTATCTTCGACCATGAATGAATTTTTCAATTTGTCCTCTTCAACTATGTTTATCTAGTTATAACTAGAGAATCCATCCATGAATGAATAAATTTTGTGGCCAACCCACCTCTTCTAGTATGGAGTCAATGAATGGGAATGGAAATGGGTCTTTTATAGCTATTGCATTCAGACTTCTGCAATCCACACATATCCGAATCTGTTTGGATTCTTTATTCAATGATATGACTATTGGAGAGACCCAATCACTAACTTCAACTAACTTCAACCTTGAAGATTCCGGCTTCCCAACATTTTTTCTATTTCCTCTTGTACCTTTGCAGCATAATTTTTGTTCATTCAATAGGGTCGCTTTCATATTGGTTGTGCTCCTAGTACAAGAGGGATTCTATGAACACAAAGGAATAATACCACCTTCAACACCAGATTCCAGTCATCTCCAACTAGGATCATTCGTGGGATATTCTCTTCTCCTAAGTTCACCTTCTTCATTCTCAGTTCTTTGTACTTGATCACCTTGTATTGTTCAAAAGTATATGTTGGCGTGTCATCCACCCTAGCCACTCCCTCCTTGTATTCTTCGTACTTTAGAGGAAATTTCTGACTTCTTGTGTGTGATGTCCCCGCTCTAGTCAGTTCTCGGGAACAGTGTGTTAGCCCTTTATTGGACCCTTGTGGGCTAGCTGGATTGGTTAGAGGGTCAGTGGTACTTTCTGGAGAGTTTGATCGTTCTCGTTTCAGAGCCCAGTGATTGGTTCATAGCAAGTGTTAGCAGTTCAGGAGTCAATAGCTTCTGACGGCACAGGAATATTTGGTGTTTTGAGTGAGTTATGGATTTTTAAGTGATTTAAGTTATTAATTAACTTAATATTTTATTATAAAGTCAAATTGACTTTATACATTTTAAATCACTTAAATATTCTCTAAAATGATTTAATATTTTAATCACTTAACTCAAAAAGGGCGCCCACTTTATTTAAATCAAAACTATTGAATGTGACTTAAATTATAATTTAAAAGATTTAAATATCAAAAGTGGCGTATCTTTCTTGGAATTCGTGCTTTTTGCATATAAGGTATTTTTGGCAATGAGAAACTCACCTATTGAATATTTCGACTTTGCCATTGTGTTTCTTCCTGTGCATTCTCCTGTGATCAGGGTTTGAACAATTTTTCCATTGGAGAATGATTCCTCTTCGATGTTGAGCACTTTTGAAATTGTGAGAGATCAGTCGAATTAGTGCAGTTGAGAGCTTCATTCAGAGGTTCGACATGCTTCAATCAGGGTTCTATTATTCAGTATTCAGTTGTTGGCAATAAGGAAGAGGGTTACTTCATCCAAAGGCGCCATCTTCAGCAGATCAGTAGCACCAGCTTTGATTCCTCAGCTTCTTCATTTGGCCGTACCATTTGCATTGGATTTTATGCCTTCATGAGGTTTGGCGCGTGAGCTTGAAGCAAAAACACCTTCTTCTTGGCCCTTAAATGTGATACATTCTTGGCGGCTAGGCTTTCAATCATTTGTATGCTGTTTCTGAGCGGGAGAAGTTACTTCTAGAGGCTAGGCGTCCACATATGCCTGTTTCCTCCATTCTTGGCTGGCGAGTTGGCTTATTGCTTTAAATAAATAATCTAGAAACTTCCTGGTATGTTTATTACTTGTGATCTAATTGTTTCAATAAAATAACGCCTTCTACATTTCCATTCTGTAGAAAATAGCTCTGTTTTACAATTTATGAGCTTTTATATGATGCACCCCTTCTCTTCTGTATATGAACTTTTCTCTAAAAAACTAAAATAACTCATTAAAACTTAAGAAAATACTGGGGTTTGAGTTGAGAGCCAGCAAGGCTCATCACAGTGGTATCAGAGCTCTGATCCTGCCAGCCTGCAGGGTTAGCAGTCTATATGTTGACAGGTACTACTCATGCAGGGGTCCAAGTTTGCAGAGAAGTACTTTGATAACATGGCTGACAGGGAAGCTGAAGGTTCTCGTAGGAATCATTTTGATGAAGAGGACAGAGAAGCTAGAGATGTGCTCAGAGGCATGGTTGCAGGCCAAGAACAGGTGTCGAATATTCTCCAACAGCTCAGCACAAATGTTCAAAATTTGACACTTCATAGGGGACAGAATCAGGATCGTGATCGAGAAGGCAGTGTTCATGGCGAACCCCATAGAAACATTGTTCCAGTTCGCCCCTTTGAGAGAGCTACTTGTCCTATTTTTACTAGAAATGAGGTTGAACAAGTTGGTGAGATTAACTTTGCAAATAACATCATGGTTATGCATGATGAATGGGATGCACTGCCATCGAGAGTTAAGGAGCATCTTAACTTCGATAGATTCATGAGCCAGAAGAGAGAACACACCAGAAGCAGGAATGACAGGAGGCCTAGAAACAAGCAGAATGATCTTAGACGGGCGACCAATAAGCTTACATTGGCGAACTTTGATGGCAGTGGTAGAGTTACAGCACGTGCCTGGGTCAGTAAGCTGAACACATTCTTGACATTACGTCCCATGCCTGAGGAGGATGCCATTCGATTTGCAGCACTTCACCTTGATGGCATGGCTCATGACTAGTGGATTCATGGCATGACTACTCTTCACCATGACCGGATTACTTCGTACCAGGAGTTCACAAATAGACTGGTAGAGAGGTTTGACAAGCGGGATCCTGAACTATTTTTCAGAGACCTAGCACAATTGAAACAACTAGGTAGTTTGGAATCCTATATTGGAGAGTTTCAGAGATTGTCAGTTATGGTGACAGGCATTTCTGAGAGGAGGCTGATTATACTCTTCATAGAGGGTCTTTTTGAGCCCATGAAAGGATGGATCAAGGCATTTGATCCGCCTACACTACAGGAGGCCATGAGGAAAGCTCGCAGTATGGAGCTCACTACACCTCGTAAGCCTTTTGGCTCGAAACCATCTAACTCCTACACAGAGAACAAATCTGATCCAAAGAAGGCTGATAATGCAGATCAAAAGAAAAAATTTGCAGCCCCTTTAGATCGAGAAACAATGAACGATTTACGAAGAAGGAAGCTCTGCTTTTACTGCAAGGGCCCATATGACTTCAATCATGACTGTCCCCTCAAGCCTAAAGGGCAAAATAGGCACATGGAATGGTTTTATGAGGGAGAAACGTTGACTGATTTTTCTGATCAGCAAGCTGCAATCTATGACACGGACGAAGAAAAATCAAAAAATGAGGCAGAGGTTGAGGTAGAAAGTGAGCTACAGGAGGCTCATATATCCAGCTTGCAGAAAGAGGGTTCTTTCAGGCTCCGTGGGATCTTAGCAGGTCAAAGAGTCATATCTCTTTTGGACACAGGTGCAACCCACAATTTTATTGATTCACGATTAGTGGAGAAAAGAGGAATTCAAACTCAGCAGTTTGAAGGTATTCGGGTGAAAGTTGCAGATGGTTACACTCTCAACTGTGAGAGAATGATTCCTGATTTGCCATTGAAACTCAACAACTTTGAGTTTAAGGCAGATTTTTATGTTGTGAACATGGGAGGAACAGATATAGTTCTTGGCATGAAGTGGCTTCATGCAATAGGAGAGTTCACACTTAATTTGTGTGACATGGAGATGAAATTCAGCATAGATGGCACAAATCATGTTCTAAAAGCCATCAAGGACAGCAATCTAAAAGAAATTTCACTCCGGAGAATGGAACGTTTGATTCGACACAACATGGTAGAGTGGGCTGCTGAGTGCAAGTTAATGCCTTCACAGTTGGAGCAGCAAGCTTCTTCTTACCACCCTGATGTACAAGAACTTCGAATCAAACATGCTAAGGTTTTCAGTGCTATTCCACCAGGTAGACCTCCTGATAGAGGTATTGAGCATATTATAGAGCTGGATGAGGGCACGAAACCGATCATGATTACTCCTTACCGGCACCCCAAGCGTTTGAAAGATGAGATTGAGAAAACTATTAAGGAGCTTTTAGCTATGGGGCACATTAGGCCGAGTAAGTCACCCTTTGCTTCATCAGTTGTTTTGGTGAAGAAAAAGGATGGTACACTTAGGATGTGTATTGACTACAGGATGCTCAACAGGAAGACTATAAAGAACAGGTATCCTATTCCACGAACAGACGAGTTGATAGACGAGCTTCATGGAGCTTGTTATTTCTCAAAGATTGACTTGAGGACAGGTTACCATCAGATTAGAGTCCAAGAGGATATTGAGAAAACTGTATTCAGATGTCACTGTGGACACTATGATTTCTTGGTTATGCCATTCGGTTTAACCAGTGCTCCAGCTACATTCCAGTCTACTATGAACAGGGTTTTCCATCCTCACTTGAGGAAATTTGTATTGGTGTTCTTCGACGACATCCTGGTTTACAGCAAATCATGGGAGGAACACATGGTCCACCTGGATGAGGTATTGAGTATACTTGAGAGGGAGTCCTTGTACGCCAAGGAGTCCAAGTGTGCTTTAGGTATGGCCAAGCTTTTATATCTGGGACACATCATCAGTGGTGCAAGAGTCAGCATGGATCCAGAGAAAGTTCGAGCTATCATCGATTGGCCTACGCCTAAGACATTGACACAGCTCAGGGGGTTTGTAGGATTATGTGCCTTCTATCGTCGGTTTGTTAGTGGATTCTCACGACATGTTGCGCCACTAACTGATTTGACTAAGAAGGGTGCCTTTGTGTGTACACCTCTCGCATAGGCGTGCTTTGAGAAGTTCAAACTTCTCATGACTACATGCCCGGTCTTGGCTTTGCCGGATTTCACCAGACCATTTGAGTTACATTGTGATGCCAGTGGTGAGGGTATTGGTGCAGTCATAATGCAGGATCGACACCCTATAGCTTTCGAGAGCAGGAAGCTAAGAGGTCCTGAACGGAGCTACAATATCTATGATAAGGAAATGTTGGCCATCATGCATGCCATGGCCAAATTCAGGTAGTACTTGGTTGGTAGTAAATTCAGTGTTAAAACCGATCATAATAGTCTGAAACATTTTCTTGGGCAGCGAGATTTGAACGAAAGGCAACAGAAATGGGTCAGCAAACTTCAGTCTTATGATTTTGACATCTCCTATGTCAAGGGCACTCAGAATGTGGTTGCTGATGCATTATCTTGCCGTCCTCACTTGAGCTCCATTACATTGATTTCAGAGGACTAGAGACATATGATAGTAGCTGAGTATGCTAAGAACCCTTGGGCTTCTAGCATAGTGGATGGGACAGTACAAGATGACAGATACTCACTTGTAGATGATCTTATCATTTACAAAGGGAGGATATTACTAGTCCCAGGTTCTAAGATGAGGGACAGAGTATTGAGATCTTTTCATGATTCACACATGGCAGGACATCCCGGTTACTTTAAGACCTACAGGAAGGTACAGGAGAGATTCTCTTGGAAGGGTTCTCAAATCATTCGTTCTTCAGTATGTCAGGGAATGTCTTGTTTGTCAGCAGAACAAGCAAGAACATACATACCCTGCAGGTTTACTCCAGCCGCTTCCTATCCCTGAGACAAAGTGGGAATGCTTGTCTATGGACTTCATTACGGGCTTGCCGAAAGCTCAAGGGAAAGACAGCATTTTCGTGGTGGTAGATCGATTGACGAAGCATGCACATTTCTTCTCAATCACTACTACACACACAGCTACTCAGGTGGCAGATTTGTTCTTCCGAGAGGTATTCAGGTTGCACGGTTTGCCTCGGAATATAGTCAATGACAGAGACAACACGTTTATGAGTAACTTCTAGCAGGAGTTATTCAAACTTTGCGGGACAGAGCTCACTCCGAGTACCAGCGACCACCCACAGACAGATGGGCAGACTGAGATAGTCAACAAATGGGTGGAAGGATATTTGCAGAATTACAGTTCAGGGCAGCATAAGGCATGGGTGAGGTGGTTATACCTTTGTGAGTATTGCTACAATACCACTCATCACATGAGCATTCAGATGACACCTTACCAAGCATTATATGGATATGATGCTCCGAGCTTTCTAGATTTATTGCTGAGTGATAGTAGAGTACCCAGTGCTGGTGATTTATTACAGGAGAACCAGGAGATTATGAGAGCACTCAGAGAAAATATACAGAAAGCTCAAAATCAGCAGAAACAATATGCTAATCAGAGGCGAGTGGAGCGATCTTTCGAGGTCGATGATTTGGTGTATTTGATGCTTCAGCCTTATAGGCAGTCCACCCTTCGTAAGAAGGGCGCCGAGAAACTTAAGCCGCGATACTATGGACCCTTCAGAGTTGTCAGACATGTCGGTGAAGTGGCTTATGAGTTAGATCTTCCGGTGGACAGTGTTGATGTGTGTTTTATCATCCACCAAACATTCAGAATAAAAATGTCCAAAGACACTCTATCCTCTCTTGAAAAACCACCGCATAGGCGATTCCAAGGTTTCTTTAGTCGGGTCTCGACATGTGGATAAGTTCAGTGGTCGTTGTGATTTGCTGGTAATGAACAAGGGGACTTACGTAGAAAGTCTGCACAAGCTAGGGACTTAGGAAATTTATCTTTGTAGGTTCTCAATTAGGACTTTCAATTGTGGATCTCAAAAAAAATGGCAAAAAGAATAGGGTTCAGAGAATCTAGTCTAAGCCTAAGAAATCAAGAGACAATAAGGACTTGGTGAAGCGAAATAAACCACATTTTGTTTCGCCTCCTGTTGGACAACATACGCAAAAATGGGTGCAATCTTCAAAGGGGTTGTGAGAATGATATTCAAACCTTGGGTAAGGTTGAAGTTAGGCTTCCACACTCAGGAGCTCAGGCTAACTTTACGCATCGGATGAAAATCATCCATCCGAAGAAAGTATGAGCTACACTTCACCAATGAGTCGATACGATCAATCTTTCATTCAATTAACAACTTTTCAAAGCAAATTCTATCTAAGCTAACTTTAATTCTAATCTATGGTGGAAGATAATATGCAACCTCGCTTACTATTCAACAATAAGAAGTGATTCAAGGCAAATCATGCTCAAGAGCTTTTATCATTCAAAATAGTCTCAATGCGACAATATACATAACAAGGTCTCCACACAAAATGAAAATGAGAGAGCACTAGTTTATATAGAGCTCCAAAAATGAAATAGACGGCCGAGATTTAAACAAGATTAACGGCCCAGATTGTTACAACCAAACCCTAATTAGGGTTTCCCAAAATAACAAGAGTTAACCATCAGAAAACTATCAGAAAAGGGGCAGTTCCAGCTATAATCAAGGAGAGGCGTCCTTATCCATTCGAGTGGCATTGTGTTTGGCGAATCTGGACACTACGGCAATGACTTCGTCCATCGTGACAGGAGGTAACATGCTGATCCGGAATTCTAGTCCGTCCAACTTCTCGGCGCATCTGGCAAAGGTACCTTCCCAATCTGTCTCCTGCTTCTCAAAATCTTTCCGAATGGATGAGAGTCTTGCCACTCTCGCAAAGTCCTGCTTCGAAAATGGTCCAGCGGTCGGGAAGAAAGTTTCTTGAACTTTTTGCTTCAGTCTCTCTAACTGCATGTCGTTCTCCCGGATGACTTCACGGTCGAACACATCTGTAGTTATCATGCACATCTTCTCCTGGATTTTCCTGACCTGTTCTTCAATTCCAAGCCCATCGATCCTCGCCTTCTCCAATACTTCTTCTCTTGTTGTCACTGCCCAAAACCAGTGATGAAAATCATATGCTGCCCCTGCAGCGATCACCCTTTTATCAACTAACTCCTCCCTCGGAGTGCTCTTCAAAATCCTAAGGCTCGGAATAAGCCTTTCTTGCATATCCGGGATACCATCCCATGTCTCTACCATATCCATCAACCTAGAAAGAAACGAAGAGGTTCGTCCATAAGCAAGCGCCAACCTCTCCATGAACAAGGCAGCTTCCATGCCTTCACCTGCCATCCAGTCTTGCGCTTCCCTGGCTGTCACCATTCCATGCTCAACTTCCTGAGTCATCTCCTGTGATGAATTGAGGAGAGGAGGAACAGTTGCATTGCCTTGATCTAGCGGCTGGGTCAAATGCTGGATATATTCTTTGAGACGTTTGACCTCATTCTTATATTCCTTCTTCTTGGTCACTTCCTTTTCCAGTCTCGCTTTAATGGTCGAGACAGAATTATCTAACTCTTCTACTTCCTGACCTTTTGATGTCGGACCAAGGTCAACAGTGGTGATAGCATACTCCTGCGGAGTGATTTCGTCCATTGGTTTGTCCACTGTAGGTACTGCAATGTGCACGGAACGGTGGCCTGTCTCATTCCTCTGGATGGTGGAAAACTTTTTGGCGGGCTTCTTGGTAGCAACTTGTTCTAATCTTGCCAAGAAATCGGCAGTATCGTCCTCTTCTTCCTGTTGAGCCTCAGCAGGCACCTGAACTTTCATTCTTTCTAATAGCCAGTCTGGAATGGTTGACTGTTCAATGCCATCCTCTACTTGGACCTCGTCTTCGTTTGGAACATCCATGACTCCTCTGAGGGCGGAAATCATTCCTTCCTCTAAGTCATTATCCCTGACTTCCATATCATTGTCTGAACCTAAAATCTCTGTGCCTGTTGGTGATGCAGGCTCTTCATCATCTAATTGGATAGGTTCATTGTTCACTTCCTGAGCTGCAAGAGGTTCGAGCATCTCAACCAAGGAGTCGTCTATATTAGCCACCAAATGGTCAACATTCCTGGACGCCGCTGACCGAGAAGGTCCTCCTTTATGCTTCTTGGAAACAGGTTCTGCACTTGGCACCATTTCTTTTCTTTTCTCTCCAATCCCAACCAAGTCTTGATGGGATGCCCCGGCATTAGAGGAATATGATTCTGATTCGCTCAACAGATCATATGTGAGCGTGATTCCTTTTTGTCTCAATTCTTGAACATGATCATCAACCCACCACTGAGAATATTTCGTCACTGGCCTCATCAGGGTGGCTAGGTCTGCATGCTCTGGCTCTGACCATTTTACTGGAGGGAGAGGTCGACTTTCCTCAAAGCGAGGTTGGATGTGGTTTCCGTCATCCTGAAGTTGATCAGGTACTCGGCAGAACTCAATTGTTCTCATAAAATCCACGGACATCCTGGACCACATCTTCCGTCTGATCTCGTATTCATCGGCAGTATTTGCCCAATAATCCTCCAGTTCCGTTCTGTGCTTATATCTTCTTCCTTCCACTGTCCGGATGTTATGATGTGGGTCATAATTGACCCTGGACTTGTATGCCGTGAAAGGGTACCATTGGATCTCTAATCTAGCACTTTTAGCCGCTTGTGCTGACGGACAGTACTCTAGCATGTTCCCGATGAAGAAAGGGAATGTGACGGACGCCTTCTTGGTCGGCCTTTGAATATTCTGGTACTCTTCTAGTTGCCTCAAAACCTCGAGCAATATCATCCGATTAGTCGGATAGATTGGCAATTTGTAGGGATTTCCAGTAAATCCCTGGATCCTGATATATGTGAATTTCGGGAATTGGATGAACCAAGACCCGTATTTGCTGATAAGGCTTTTTGCTTCATGGCTCAGCCTTTGATGTATTCCTCCTTGGAGCTTTCTGGTGATATGCATTAGGAATGCATCATGCACCCTCCTGAAGTGAGTCTTTTCTTTCAATTGGAGCTGAGGATAGCAGTCGTAAGGCCTGAGCTCGTTCTCTCCATTGCCAATTCTGCCTTTGCAGATCAATCCAGGATATCTGTATGATCTGGCCAATAGGTATATCACATATGAACTCATGTGAAAAGACTTAGTCTTTTCAAGGTTGATCAGTTGCTCGTGAAGGTTATCACTTATCATCCGTGACCAGTTGAACATCTTAACTCCGGAGGTGACCTCGTCGATGAAGTAGTACATCCAGCTCTCAAAGAAGGCGCCTTGCGGATTGCCTGCGATCCTGTTCAGCATCAGCACGATATCTCCAAAATCTTCCTTGAAATCCGTGCGGCGAGGTCTCTTGGGCATCTTCTTGATTGATGGCTTTGGCTTGTCCATCCATACCTTGTTGACTGTGGTGGCGCACAAATCTGCCTTGCTGTCATATAGCATTTTGGTTTCTTCTTTGGTCTTATAGACCGTTCTTGAATGCTCAGGGATGCCAAAGGTTTCTTGGATTACAACTTCATTCAAATGTGCCAAGACTCGTCCGTCAGGGGCGATGATCTGTCTCTTTTGAGCATCATAATGGCGAGCACATTCCACCATTAACTCAGCACAATCCATGGCCGGTGGGAATCCAGCTGCTTGGAAGATCCCGTTTCTGACCATTCTTATGGCTATTGCTGTGGGAAGTCCCTTCTGACCGTATACTCTTTGCTTGAATTCGTCAAAATCCACATGTCCGAGGTCAGTATCTACAACATTCTTCCACTTTGAGATGACCTTGGTCTCCTTTTGGGCACCCTTATTGGCGAACTTCATTTTCAGCTTCCTTGATAATCCTCCTGCCGTGTCCGTCAACCTGCAGTCATAAAATTAACATTAATAAAAAGACTTTTAAAATAGTTTAAACCACGTGCCTTGGTTTCGAAAAAAATGACTTTCAGCTGTTCAAATAATTAAAATATTGCGAAAAAGCAAGCTGAAAGTGACTTCGATGAAGTTGAAAATTCTTGTCAGAACTTCGTCAAGAGGAAAAGGCATAAAAAGATAGCAAACTTAATTAACCAATCCTCAAACCTCAGTGAAGGAACGTTGAATACAAATCAGATTTAAAAATCTGATTTTTTTGAAAAGTGCGCCCCTCTTCAAAAAGAATTCAGCTTTGAAAAACTCTTTTCCTTTTCTCACGAAAAATTTCCCAGCATAACACTGCTTATCCTTCTGGACAATTCGACTTTGCCTATTGATGAATTGATTGCCTGACGATTTTGAGAAAGATTAAATTTCTCTTCAGCTGTGTGTGAAAAAATGAGTTGCTGAAACTCATTATAATGCTGAAGGATTGAATTCGATTTAGCAACTGCCATCTTTCCTCTTGATCCTCGATTTGTTTTCATTTTCTAAACAGGCAACTTTCCTTTTATTTTCCGACAAGGCTCAGTCTCGAACTTATCCGGACAAATCTCCTTGATCTTCAAAAATTCGATTTTTTTCATTTAATGCTTATCTTTTGATTTTTCGAATTTTTAAATAAACGTTAAATAATTTAATTAAATTCGTGGTGAATTTAATTTTCTTCTTGCCGGATTTCATCTCCGCCTGGCATACTTCATTTTCGTCCGATTCGTGTCTGGCAAATTTGATTCCGTCCAAGGTATTTTTAAATTCCAAATAGTTGAGAATTAATTATTAAAATATTAAAATATTTTAATTAATTCCAACCCGTTCGTCTTGGACCCATGGCTATCTCGATTGTTCTTCCGTTTTTCTTGGCTGAGAGTGTATTTTCCGATTTCATCCTTGATTTTGTCTAGCCAAACCAAAATTCAAGCCATTCCGTCGAAGATTTTATTGCCAGATCCTCATTTTTCTTTGCCGAGGCGAGATTTTAAGCTTATTCCACTCTGCCAAAGTCAAATACTTCCTTGCTCGGTCGAATTTTTCTAAGCAAGATCCTTGTCCGAATGTCTTTGCCGGTTGAATTTTCCTGACGTCTGATATATTCTTCATCCTTTCGGTCAAGGACGATCCTTCCTTTCCTTTTACCTCGTGCATTTTTCTTCGGTCGAAGTTGGCAATTTCTTCGCATTTTCCATACTTAGGCAAATTTTGCCTCTTTTTCCTTCATCGTGTTAGGCATATTCCGTTTCATTCCTTGCCATATCCTGACGTTCTTTAGCACATGCCCTTTCAATCTTGACATTTGTCATCTCAAAAATGTCCGGATGTCTAGCCAACGTCTTCGTTTTCCATCCATTAGCCTATATACTTAGGCGAATTTTAGAGCTTTTCTTTGGATTTGGCCTCGACACTTAGCCAAAAATCATCATCCTATCATCTTGGGCGGACTTCCTTGGCATCTTGGACGTAGATCATGGATGTCTTTGCTATTTTACCAACTTCTTCCAAGTGCATGGTGGACTTCTCTTGAGTCCTTGGGATGAGCATCTTGGACGTCCCTCTTTTCTAGGGCGAATTCCCTTAACATTTTAGCACTTATTCTCATCATTTTATCCTTTTGGAAAGGATTTTCCACCTCTTTATACTTAGCAAATTTCAAAACTCTCCTTAGCTGGGCGCCAACACTTAGTAAATATTTTGATTTTCCCTTTATAAGTCTAGGCGGACTTCCATGACCTCCAGCCAAGTCCCACCTTTCAAGGGCGGACTTGCTTAACCTTTTGGACGAGCTTCTAAGCATAGGGCGGACTTTGAGCCTTCTTTGGACGTCTCTTCTAGTGGATGGCGGACTTTGGGGCCTCTTAGCACATGCAGGGCGGACTTTGGGAGGTGTTAGGATATTCCTCTTGGCACATGGCGGACTTCAAGACTCCTTGGCACATGGCGGACTTCAAGACTCCTTGGCACATACTTCCTTGTGGATGGCGGACTTTCTAAGGCTTTTGCCACTTCCTTTCAAGCCAAGGCGGACTTCCAAGGGTCATAGGATAAGGATGGCGGACTTTGGGAGCTGATTGGCACATGCATGGCGGACTTTAGAAGGTCCAAGGATGTATCCCAAGATGCAAGGCGGACTTCATGAAGTGCAAGGACATCAAAGGCGGACTTCATAGCATGCATGGATGAGCAGGGCGGACTTTAAGACCTTTTAGGATGAGCTTCCTTGCTGCATGGCGGACTTCTTAAGTCCTTTGGACATTTCTTCATCCATTCTTCTCATCCTCCATGGCGAATTTCAGACTTGCACCGATTTTCTACAAATTTCTCCATTTTTGAATTGATTTTCATGATTTCACCTTCAGATCTGATCGATCTTGACTGGTTTTTTGACTGGTTTTCCAGATTCTTGAATGTTTTTGGTATGATTTTCATGTTTTTTTGAACCTTTTTTTGCAAATTTTTCAAAAAATTTCAAATTTTTCATTTTGATTTTCTGAGAGTTCTAGTGAGTTTTTCGGACTTCTGAGTGCGTTTTCAGAACTCGGGACCCTTCTAAAAATAGAACTTCTTTCAAAAAATAGAAACTTTCCAAAAATAGAAACTTTCTAAAAATAGAAAAAGCAACCCTAAAAAATAGGGAACCCCGTTTGGTCCAAAAATGCTAAAAATGAAAAATCGAAAAAGCAACTTTTCCTAAAAAATAGGAAGTCTCAGAATTGGCCGAATTCACAGTCGATCTTCGTCTCTTGGGCCTTCTGAGCGCTTCCATGACGTCTAAGCACTGATTCAAACATGAATTAATGACTTGGTTCGGGTAACCCTCGGTAAAATGACTGGAAACTCTAAGCAAAGTGATCTTTCGTAATCGTCGCAAGGAGACAAACCCTAAAACTAACAAAACTGGGGTCCCCATCACCGATGGGCGATGTGTGAAAAAGGTCACAACAGATGTTAAGGTTCACAATGTGCTCCATGTGTCGCGCCTCAAAAAGGCATTGGGACAACAAGTGACTCCTATTGATTTACCACCCCTGGATGATGAGGGGAAATTGATTTTGATACCTGAGGCCATTCTGGATTCTAGAGAGCATCATCTTTGGAGGCGGGTTATCAGGGAATACTTGGTAAAGTGGAAAGATCTACCGACAGAGGATGCTACTTGAGAGAGTGACAGTATTCTTCAACATCCAGCTTTGAGTTTGCTTGTGGACAAGCAAATCTCTGTGGACGGCGTGATCAGGATGTCCTCAGCCTAGCCTTCCATTTCCTGAATGAAGCAGGTTAGCCCTTTATTGGACCCTTGTGGCTAATGATTGGTTAGAGGGTCATGGGTACTTTCTGGAGAGTTTGATCGTTCTCGTTTCAGAGCCCAGTGATTGGTTCACAGCAGGCGTTAGCAGTTCAGGAGTCGACAGCTTCTGACGGCACAGGAATATTTGGTGTTTTGAGTGAGTTATGGATTTTTAAGTGATTTAAGTTATTAATTAACTTAATATTTTATTATAAAGTCAAATTGACTTTATACATTTTAAATCACTTAAATATTCTCTAAAGTGATTTAATATTTTAATCACTTAACTCAAAAAGGGCGCCCACTTTATTTAAGTCAAAACTATTGAATGTGACTTAAATTATAATTTAAAAGATTTAAATATCAAGAGTGGCGTATCTTTCTTGGAATTCGTGCCTTTTGCATATAAGGCATTTTTGGCAATGAGAAACTCACCTATTCAATATTTCGACTTTGCCATTGTGTTTCTTCCTATGCATTCTCCTGTGATCAGGGTTTGAACAATTTTTCCATTGGAGAACGATTCCTTTTCGATGTTGAGCACTTTTGAGATGTGAGAGATCAGTCGAATCAGTGCAGTTGAGAGCTTCATTTAGAGGTTCTACATGCTTCAATCAGGGTTCTATTATTCAGTATTCAGTTGTTGGCAATAAGGAAGAGGGTTACTTCATCCAGAGGCGCCATCTTCAGCAAATCAGTAGCACCAGCTTTGATTCCTCAGCTTCTTCATTTGGCCATACCATTTGCATTGGATTTTGTGCCTTCATGAGGTTTGGCATGTGAGCTTGAAGCAAAAACGCCTTCTTCTTGGCCCTTAAATGTGATACATTCTTGGTGGCTAGGCTTTTCAATCGTTTGTATGCTGTTTCTAAGCGGGAGAAGTTACTTCTAGAGGCTAGGCGTCCACATATGCCTGTTTCCTCCATTCTTGGCTGGCGAGTTGGCTTATTGCTTTAAATAAATAATCTGGAAACTTCCTAGTATGTTTATTACTTGTGATCTAATTGTTTCAATAAAATAACGCCTTCTACATTTCCATTCTGTAGAAAATAGCTCTGTTTTACAATTTATGAGCTTTTATATGCTGCGCCCCTTCTCTTCTGTCTATGAACTTTTCTCTAAAAAAGTAAAATAACTCATTAAGACTTAAGAAAATACTGGGGTTTGAGTTGAGAGCCAGCAGGGCTCATCACATTGCGGCTTTGTCCTCTTCTTCTCCTTCAATCTCCCCAACTTGCAACATATTGCAATCATGTTAGAACACTTCATAGTCTTCCATTTTCCAATGAAACAATTCGTTGAGCGAACTTGTTTCATCCTCCGAACAATGTTGGAGGTTAAGGACTCCTTCATCGTTTGGTTCCATAAATCTTCTTTCTTCTACTATTCTTGATTTTGCTCCTTTGGAGTCTGAATCAGATGATGCCATCTCTTTGCTCATTGCTTGATTTCTCAAGTCAATCACATACTTCCTCCCGTTGTTTTCTATGGAGAGTCTATTTCGTTTCCAATCATGGTCTGCCTTGGCTGCAATTAGCCATCCTCTCTTGAGTAGTGCATCGTACACCTTCTTCTGCAGTGGAATGACTACAAAGTTCAATACGAACGGTTGAGTTTTGATTGTCACCTTTTATGCCGTCAACATTGCCAATGGCTTGATGCCATGTTGGTCAGTGCCAACCAATTGGAATGTCAGTGGCCAGAGTGTTGCTTCCCGAGGCACTTCCATGTATCTTCAGTCAATATGTTGACTCCTGATCCTCCATTGACAATAGTGTTTGTTAGGCTCTTCCCTCTGATCTCCATTTGAATGGTGCCCAATGTTTACTTGGTAATGATATTTGAACGATTAACAGAGAGTAAACAGAAATACATAACAATAATAACAAATATATCAATTAGTCATAACAACGCTCAAAAGATATGTTATGCATTCCTTCATTCATCAGGTATGCAATAGTTACAAGATACAAAATGCATGCAGTCCCCGACTACAAGTGCAAATTGGAAATATATAGCACGTTGATGTTGGTTGAGAATGCCAACCGTCGGCAACTACCAAGTAACAACCGACCAAGGATTGGGGACTAATTACACATTAAATTATTTATTTATTTCTTGCCGACTACACTTTTGCAATTAAAATTCTCTCTATTTTTATTTTTTCGCAATTTTCATTTGTTGCTATTATGCTATATATTATGAATTTATTAGTTTATTTTTCTCTCTATTTATGAGTTTTTCATTTTTGTAAATTATCAATGAGGTATTTAAATATTCTATTTGTTGGCAATTATGAGTATCATTGTTTTTATATTTTATAATTTATAATTTTGAGTAGATATATATATATAGTCAAACCTGTACTAGTACCCAAGGAAAAAAAATTGTCATACCATCATACCCACACCTATACCAAAACTGATAACTTGGAAGAAAATATGTGCCCTATTGTGATAAATGGGAATATCAAGGATAACCAAAATGATTTAATAGTTGCATTTAAAAATTTCTAAATGTAGACACTTTCTCCTCTTATTATAACAATGCAAACATGAAGGCTAGAGAAATATGCAAGAGAGTTATCCTAACAAAGTTAACAAGCACGATGCCCTTGAGCTTGACAAAGACTTCTCTATAGAAAAAATATGTATAGCTATAAAAAATTTCAAGCATGGTAAATCACTAGGTTGGGATGGCCTCCCCATTGAATTTTATAGAAAGAATATTGAGTGGATTGTACTTAGTTTATTGGAGATCTACAAGGAAGCTATTAATGGGGGAACTCTTGGGAGTGAGACTAATAGAGAATTGATTAAGCTTTTGCCTATGACAAGGATAAAACACTAATAAAAGATTGGAATTCGATTACCCTTTTTAATGTGTCATACAAGATTATATCTAAAGCTCTGCCTATTAGATAGAGAAATATTTTGCCTAAAACTATTTCCCCCACACAAACAAGTTTTATCAAAGGCAGATATATTCTTGAGAACTTAAATTCTAGTTGGAAGGGGCTTGACTGGGCCAAGAAATCTAGATAGAATATTTGTATGGCCCTTCTAGACTTTGAAAAATATTGTAATAGGGTTGAGTGGCCTTTCATTTTGATGATGCTCAAAGCAATTGGTTTTCATAATAAATTATGTGTAATGTGCCTCTCCTGATTTGCCCTAGATTTTTCCTACTAAACACAAATTGCTGCAACTAGGGTTAGGATTCGTCTTACCAATTAAAATATCTCTTTAATAATGCAATCTTAAGTTTGAATCTTGTAATCACCACATGAACAATATATATATATGCTTATGAGAGTTAGACAATTACATCACATCCATAGATTATCAACAATGCAAACATATTAGGTTTTTGGGAGAAGGGACATGATGGGTCTGCCCGAAGCCATTTCCATACCAAGCCGAAGAGGGTGTATACCACAGCCCTCTCCCTCGGCGGCTTGTACCTGCTTTCCCCATCAATGTCCCAACCCCCTAAAGACATTTGCCATCTTGTGAAATTGGATGGGGGTCATAAGTGGGAAACTTGGCTCTCTAGGTAAGGACCCTCTGGTCCTAGGCACCATTACGGTCACTCTAGAATGGCCTACTTACTAGCCTCGTTTACCCCTTTTGCTTACACCCTAGGCCCTTCCTACAAGGTGGGTTTCACTCAATCAAGCACATCATATATAGTTAAATATTCTTAATTATCCATAAGCAATATGTAAATATATGTAAAATAATGATTGGCAGAAAATATATAGTATATCCCTGTACATATATGTATATCTGATAATAATGATCTGCTACGCTGAAATGGAATGTTCCCCTTTGTGTTTGCTGATCTGTATCTTCCTTCTTCCTCCAATCCATCTTTTCTCAACACTCAGAGGATATCATTAGTGTAGATCAAACAAATAAGAATCTATTATTCATACTTGTATTAAAGCATCATAATTACTTATAAGACTTGATAATTGCTGCAAGCATTATTATTGCTTAATATATATATATATATATATTCCTAATTGATTTCAATCTTCCTATAATCACTTTATATGGATTTATATATTTATATATATATGTAATTATATTCAACTTACTTCCCTTATTGATTTATCATTTATCTTCACTTATCTCTCCTTGAGCCAACTCTTTCTTCCCACATATTTCTTATTCCACATCTAAGATATCATATTAATGTATCTGCTGCTACACTCAGAAAATACTCTTATTTCTATCCTTATTCCCTGTATATATCTATGCTTCCATCCTCTTGTTTTTGCAATTGATTTTACTTATTTATATATTTCCATGCCTACGTGGAAGGCTGCATCCAAAAGGTATGACTTCCTGTTTTAGTCTAAGCGCTCCCTTGTCTGAATTACTGCCTTGGTAATTATAGTCGCTGCCCATATCTTTGTTTCTTTAACCGCTGCTTTTCCTTACTAAATGGAATCGCAGCATTTGTGGGTTCAATCGCTGCCTTTTGCAGCTGTTCACATCCCAAGATTTTTGTATTCTCTTTAATACGCTTTTATTATTGTATTATCTTTTGATATATATTATTTTATGTTTAACATTAATATGTTAACATTATATTATTATAATTATAATAATATTAAGTTGTTAGCATTAATATTTATATTCTTATATTATAATAATTATAACAGTATCATTTTTTTTTATATTATATTGTTATTTATTTTATTTATTTGCTTTCAATTTCCAAGGCATGACATTATGTAGAATGAAGGAAGTTCTCTTTAATGATTCCTTATAGCTCAAATGGAAATTGATGGTGAATTAATCAATCCTTTTTTGCTACAAAGGTCCATAAGACAAGGATGTCCTCTGCTCCCTCCCACTTTATGATTGTTTTTGAGGCCCTATATTATATTCTTATAAGCTAAGTTACCAATTTGGGTTCGGGTTCAAATTCGAGTTCAATTCGCAAGTTTGGGTTTGAATTCGAGTTCGATTCGCAGGTTTGATCAAAAAAAAAATTGGGGTTGGGTTTGTTTTGGGTTCGTCGATACAAAAAAATATAAATATAAAAAATCTATACATTATTTTTTATTATTTTTTTTTTTTTAATTCTAGGAGGTATCCCCGCAACCCAGCCCAGCGGTTCCCACCAGTCCTTGCCTTGGGCTTATTTTTGCTGCCAAGTTGGGGAGCCAATGGGGCAAGCTGGGGCGAGACTAGTCCCCCTAGGATCCGCGCAATCGCCCGCAAACCACACGGATCGGATAAGCCCGGGCCTCAAGGAAAAATCTATACATTATTGCAGCAGTAATTAAGTTCAAAATGCACCACCATATTAATAGTCAAATAACATAGAAAAATACACCACCATATTAATAGTCAAATATTAGTCAAACTCAAATGTTATGTATAGATTAAAGTTAAAAAATAATAATGTCATGTGTCAACAATCAGCCATCATTGATCAAATATATATGGTTTGTCAAAAATATCATCACCACCATCCACATTAGAGGATGTATGTAGTGGTAAATTTGTCATAACCCTTGAATTCATGAATCATCAATATTGCTAAGTCGACCAGCCAGCAATGAAAATTGGAATGCAAATAATTGTTATTCTCTCTTTTAGAACAATTGTGATAACCATTCATAATGTTAAATATTATTAACAATGCCAAATTAACATCGTAAAAATGATCATATTATTGACTTTAGTAAAATAGCAAATAGTTACCAAGTATCGACTTGATGAAGCATGTATATTAAAATTGTAATAAGAAGACTCGTGCCCTAAATCGGCGTTTAAGTTTCAGATATTTTTCATGAAGACGCGACCTCAAGAAGGTCATGTCCCTGCAAGAAAAGTCGCATCCTATGGAAACAATTTAAGGAGACTCTCTCATAACAAGAGGGCATCACCATAAAAACACATACGGGAAGATTGTACACAGCAGACAGGAGACTTACCAATTACAAAGAACACGTAGAAAGGCACTACAGGCGCCGATCAAGAGGTAAGTATCCTCAACCATTGATTGTTCATCGAAGGATCATGGAATCAATACCATTTACTATGACAGTGGTTCTGTAAATTAACTAACCTTATATCTTATTTGATAATCGATGAATGTGTCTAACACTCGAATCTGTATCAAATTGTGAATTTGACCAAGTTTAATAGAATACGTCTATGCATATTAATAACGCATTGCAATCAGTAGATATATATATGTATCACCAGATTGAATTCATATTTATAGCAATGAATGTGTATAAACACTCTTATCTGTGGTTTCAATTTAAGACAATATGAAATAGGAATACATAGAGACACTAATTGATACGACTTGTAATCAATAAATAAATGTATGTCAATTTATTAAAGCCTTCTATACCAAGTAAGACAATTTGAGGATTAGTGGATACTATTTGTCGATAACACAATAATGTTGCTTACAGCAAGTATTGTGCTTTCTTAAGCTATTGTGATCTTACTATGAGAATAGACTTCGGGCCAACATTCCCTTTCGCTAATACCCACTGAGGATAGGAAGTTTGTGAAGGGAAAGGATGGTAATTCGTTCAATTGATGGATGGTCCCAAGACGGATAGGAAACCTTGAGGGAGTCCAATTGGAGACCGTTCACGTGCCCTTGGCATAGTAATTCTTCCATCCGCCGATGAGGTTAGGAAAGAGGAAACAAGGCGAAGATCTATTCGGATTAGAGTAATAAGTCATGTCAGATTATGATAGTTTTATGCACTAGATGATAATGCATTTATCTTATTCTTAAAATGTGCAATTTGAAATGGTCTAATTTATTCGTGAACAAGGAACTATGCATCTTGTTGATAATACTTGATGTGTGCAGTTCTTCAAGACAAATTACATGAGCAAAATTATGTGTTGGTAAATATAAAATCCCTTATCCTGACTTGTGCATTTGATGTTTCTAGGTCAAGCTAGCCTAAGTCTAATAAGGGGACATTACAAAATTAGAAGAACCACAAATATTGTCACCGGCACTAGCATTAGCACTCTCATGCTCACTAGTTGGCTCATAGTCATCATCAACACCAAATGCAGCAATGTGAGTAGTGGAAGCATCCGAGTCAATACGCTTTGGCTCGATATCCCACTTCCTTGTGTCCCCTTCGTTGTAGCCACTTTGTTTGTGTGTAAGGAGCAGCAAGTTTGAATGCACATACACCAAGTTTGAGTTTAGTCTTTTGTGCTTTATTGAGTGGATGAAGGAGTATGTGATCCAATTCCTCTTAGATGAAAATGAACTAGGAACCTATTAAGACAAAATTAGAGAGTTAGGAGTTACAAAATTTAAAAATTTAAATTATAAATAAAACTTAAAAGATAAAAGTTTTTTTTATAAAACTTACTTGCAATAAAATTTTGATCACAAGAGGTTGTAGGTACGTGTATGATTCGCCATGGAAGTACCACCAACTATGAGCATCCACCATATGCTTGTCCCGAAGAGCATTAAGACCATAGTCGTTGGAGCATGCAAACCCATGAACTTAGTGTAATGCCGAAAATTGCACCCTGTGCAATTTCACATTCCATAAACCTCCCCTTTAGATTAATTAAATTCGATAATGCAATGTCACCTTCACCTAACCTTAATTTTGTCCTTAACCCATTCATTCTTGGCCGTTAATGTGATTTTTTGTCGCAAACGACCACACACCGCGAAGATGTTTGCACATCGCAGGAACATCCCAAAAAGATTCTTGATTGCATAGTCGTTTGGACATTACACTTCCCACCTACCCATGAAGTGTAAGGCCTCTACAGCTTGCAGGCACGCCGAAATGGCTCCTTGCATGCCTATACTCCTTCCAAACTCTCATTTTTGCAGAGAATTCAATCTCATTCAATCAAGCTCTCAATCTTCTCTCATTCTTTCATTCTCATTCTCTCCATACTTTCAAGCTCTCTTACACTTGGGCATTCTTGGCATGTCTTGGAGGTTGCATGGCCTTTCAACATTTCACATTTGCTAAAGAAGGGTAATTGTAGCTTTCTCATTGCATTATCATTGATTTTGATAGCATATTGTTTTAACATGTACATTTTCTTTATCTCGTCTATTATCTTTTTATCTATGTCTATCTATTTGGTTGTCTGTGGAGGTGGGAACACCTACGCGGGGTTTGACTAAGGTAAGCCCCTAAAACAGCCCCTACCTTTTTCCTGTTTCCATGTGTACAACTTTTGAAGTTGTAGCATTGCGGGAGGCTTCATCCGAGGACCTCTTGTGAGTGTCTCCTTTCTTCTTTTCATTTCCATCATTTCCTTTCCATCTAGCTTAGTTTATGTCTATTTCCGTTATTCTGTTCATTTTTATCATTCTATTATCTTAAGTGCATTTTCCCAAGATTTTAGTCACTGAATAGCTAGTAGGTTCTTTGCGCTTTTATGTGATAAACTCAGTTTCGATCCGTACGAGACTACAGCATGTTGCGGAGACGTTCGTGCACCGCGTTGTTGACCTTGGCCGAGAGCTTGTTGGTTTGTCCAGAGAAATTTTGCAAGGTCTGCCCTTTCGGTTCCTAAAACTCTCTTATTTTTATTCTACATAAATTATAAAATATAAGCAAACTCCTTTGTCTTCCCATCCCATCACCTAAGCTTTGATCCTTGAGGTAGCCAAGGAACATTTTCCCTTCGAGATCACATCATTTCAGGGTGTCGAATTTCCTCCTTGACACTTAGCCCTCACTATATCTCATTTGTCACGATCAGTGAAGACTGAAGATTCTACGAAGTGTTGTCTTGTGCCCTTGAGTGACTTCAACATCTCTATATGGGGAAACTCTTGTTGTCACAAAAAAGAGCTAAGCACTATAATATTTGAGACTCAATGCAAAGGCAAGGAGATGCAATGGAGTGGTTATTTTTTCCATCTCTCTACAATGATTTTATGTAGTTCTTTGAAGAATTTATCTTTAGGTTTTTGTTGCATTTATGACGACTTTCATCTTCTTCATCATTGGGTTGATGCCATCATATACCTCACCCAAACAAGGCCTATCCATGTCGGTATAACAGATCATGGGTTTAGTGAAACTGAGGAGATACTCAACACGATCCCACCAAATGTCATCTAGGACCATTTCCTTAACCTGTGCTTCCCTTGTAGTGCTAGTTTACCTTCATATGGACCAATTTGGGCTGATGACCATGTTATAAAATGCCTCACAAACCTTCACAAGTCATCTCAACACAATTGTGTTGGAGGCAAAACAGGTCTCAACAACTTGTTTGAAAATCAAAATAGAAAAAAAAAATTACAAAAATTAAAATTAAAAAGTTTACTAAAGTGAAACATATTTATTATTTAACTTACCTTCAACAATTGCAATTTTGAGAGTGTTCTAAATATGCCTTGTGACATAACATTTGGATCTCTTCGCCCTCAACATACACCTGTTTGATCCAGTCAATTTTGGTTCCAATTTTTTGTAGCATTAGGTTGAGGAAGTGGACAACACAAGGTGTCTAAAAAATGTGTGAATAATGCTCCTCAACCAATAATCCAGCAGCCCTACAATTTTTGACATTGTTTGTTATAACTTGCACAACATTTTGAGAGCCCACTTCCTCAATGGCTTGACAGAGAATGTTAGCAAGAAATGCACCATCCTTCACCTCTCCTTCACAATCCACTACTCTCAAAAACATTGCCACTTTAGGGGGGACTGCAATAACATTGATCAATGGGTAATTTTTTGCATCTATCCATCCATCAAAAACAATGGACTGTTGGCAATAGGTGTTGTCATTGTGTCAACCCAATATGGGTTGTCATTGATGTCACAAATGTAATATTGGAGAATGTACATGCTCCAGAGATGGTTGTTATATTGTGATATCAGTTGGAGCAAGTCTGTTGAAACTGCATAAGGAAGAATAATGATCTGTATGATATCTATGTGTGATGTGAAGGATGATACTCATGTTCTAATCTATTCATAATATGGTTACATTGATAAAATCTTAGTTTGATGTACCGCATACAGAGATAT